>VXBB01006778.1:57749-76424 GCA_013399915.1 Illadopsis cleaveri | reverse complement strand
CCTGCACCGGCTCTACGGCGGCTTCTACACGGACTGGGTGAGCGGCGGGCAGTGGAACCACATGCTGGGCTACCTGGCGGCCCTGGCCAAGGCCTGCTTCAACGGGAACATCGAGCTCTTCGTCTTCTTCAACGGCGCCCTGGAGAAGGCCCGGCTGCACGAGTGGGTGAAGCGCCAGGGCAACGAGCGCCAGACGGCGCAGCAGATCGTCAGCCACGTCCAGAACAAGGGCACCCCGCCGCCCAAGGTCTGGTTCCTGCCGCCCGTCTGCATGGCGCACTGCATCCGCCTGGCCCTCATCCGCTTCCACATCAAGGTGAGGAGGAGCCCGGGGTCCCCCCGCGCGGGGGTCCCGGCGCCCCCTCCCCGCCGCTGCCCGCCGGCTCCAAGATGGCAGCGGGGGCTGCCCGCGGGGGAGGGAGGGCACCCTCAGCCGCTCACCTCAGCGCCTCAAAATGTCGCCCAGACCCGCGGGGGCGGCACAACTTTGGGCGGCCTCAATCCCCGGGGGATTTTGGCTTATTTACATGGCGCTGCCCGCCGCCCCGCCGAGGCCGGAGGCCGGGAGGCCTTGGCGGGGCGACCGGCAGCGCCCATGGCCCGGCCCGGCAGTAGGGCGGCTTCTGCCTCCATGTTCTTTCGCTCCGTTGACTCAAAATGTCCCTTCTTGCCTTGTTGGCTGTGGTACCGCAGGGGAGAGCGGGTGGGAGAAAAGCATCTCTGTAATTAATTATTGAGGGGAGGAAAAAAAAATTAATCAGTTTAGTTCTCGCGCAGGATGGATCTGCAACAAGTTCCCGGCTGGGGCGAGGTGTTTGAAACTTGGGCTGAAGGGGAAATGGCTCACTGCAGAAAACACGGGGGTGCCACTTTTGGCTTTATGGAGGTTTTCGTGTTTTGCTCAGCGTTTTCTCAGCATCAACAAGCTTTTAAAACCAGTTACAGACTAACTGGCTTCTTACTCCATAACAGCAACACTTCTAGTTTGTGCAATCAGCAGTGCCAAGCTGACAGTCCTTCTTTTAAACTCCTTATTTTAAGGGGCAACCTCAGTTTTCCAGCCCCACAAACGGCCCTTCATGTCGGAGCTGGGCTCCATGGCCATCTTGCGCTCGAAGGCCACGATTTCAAAGGTTGCAGGATATGACCACGTCGCATCTCTCCACACGGCGTTCCTGATTTATGATGGTTTCTGTTCAGCTGAACGATTGTGTATATTGAAACACAAGACGCTGGAAAAACAAGCCCAGGGATGAAGCTGCAGTTTTAGGAGTTGCCTGCTCACCTTCCCGCTGGGGAGGGAAGAGCAGCAGGAGGGAAGCACATACTCCTAGGCTTTATTATCTTAAATTACTTTTGTGTGTAGAAAAATATTATGTAAGCTTCGGAATTGCTCTATCACTAGCAGCAGCTTAATGTTATTTGGCCTTTCGGCAGATTAGAAACGTTCTGGCTGGGCTGCAGCCCTGGGGTACAGAGGCCTCTCTCCAAGGAGCTCACCCAACAGGTGACTTTGGGTGAAGTTTCTCCTAGTTCTGCCAACAGGGCGGGAATCGCTGTTGCTCCCTCATGCCCTGCTGGCTGGGCCAGGCCGGCCCTGGAGGAGCCCGAGCTGGAGCACAGCCATCCTGAGCTCAGCCCATGCTGGGGATTGGGTCACCAGGCCGGGCCACTTCGGCAGGCAAGGCACGTGTGGAATGAACTGGAAGCGGAGGCGAAGCTCGTTCTTGCAGGGCATATACAGCTCTGCCAAAGGCGATGCCTTGGCCTTGGTTAAAGTGAGGAGGTTATGGCCGTGTCTGCTGTTTCTTGTGTGTTTTCCTGGTCAGCATAGAAGCCAAATGGTGTTATGTTTTTTGGATGGTGGGAATTTTCATTATAAGTAGAACATCCCTGTAATTTGAACTTTTGGGGACTTTTTGTAGCTAGGAAATACTTTTGTTCTTTCAGCAAAAAGTTTTAGGGCCCATGCAATGAAGGTCCTTACCTTGACCTGTTTGTGGGTGCATTGTAAATCTTCCTCATTTGTTATTGAAACTTAGAGATCATTAGTAAAAGCAATGAATGGGGCAAAATAAGATTTTTTTTTTTCTTTTAATGTATTACAGTAGAGACTTGGTTTAATGCAACATGGAAAGGCCTAGTACCCAACAGGAAGCCAGCTGTTTTAATATCAGTGGGAATCTGGTGCTTGCAGTAGTTTTGTAGTATGTTGGAGTGGCTGTTAGTTTGTTAAGCATTTTCTGTCTCAGACCTGACTCAGATACATTACATCTGAACCAAGTTGCTGCATTTCACAGTGGTATCACCTGTAGCATTTTGTTTACTTTCCAGTGCAGCTGCAGCATTAGCTCCTTTATGGTTTCTTGGTGACAGGCCTTATTCCTAATCTCTGGAAGCAGTTGTAGGAGTGTGAGCACACTCATACTGAGTCTCTTTTCTGTCATTAAAAAATAACCCAAACTTGCAAAATCTCAGTAAATACAACATCCCCCCTGTTTTGATGGAGAAGGTTTGTGAGGTGTATGTTTATTTGTCCCTGTCGGGTTAGCTGCCCTGGGAGTTGGCAGCTCAGTACTACATACTGAAGGGTGTGGGTGGAGAGGTTATTGCTGTCCACACCACTGACCCATCACCATGAATTTAATCCATTTTGGTAATTAGAGAGGAGAAAAAGTAATGTCTTCTATCCAGAACAATTATAAATCACTCACAGATGGTTTCAGCAGGATGTAAAGGCAACAGGTTCCTCCAGGTTATAACAAATATCCTGCAGGTGCTTAGTTTCATGGCGACCTGGTGTTTTTCAGTTTGGGGGGAATAATTCTTAAAAGAAACTTTTTTGCGAAGTAGGTTCACTAAAATTTAAATATTTAGGCAGTGGAGTTCTTAATAACTCTAATACTTCTGGGAGACTGTTTTGTTCTCAGTACCTAAAGGTGCTCATGTGTATTTACTCAGGCAGGATTCTCTCTTTCTGAGGAAGCACCATTAATGTTTACACAAGATTTAGACTTGAAAATTCTTGCAAACTCCTGGCTGTGATTTCCACCATGTCCCTCTCCCTGGGTTGCTTTTGAAGGCTGCATGTTCCTGGGTACCTCTGCATTTGTGAGAGCCATGAGATATTTCTCTGACTCCCATCTTGTTAGAGTTTTACCTTGTGGGTTAACTGTACTTTGGTAAATACAGCTCTTTTCCCTGTGATGGTTCAGTTATTTGAACATGGATTCTGGTATTCCCTGAACACACAGCAGCTTCGTGCTGGGTTAGAGAGCTCTATAAAATGATGAGGGAACTGGAGGCTGTGGAGGTAGAGGAAATAGCTCACAGAAAATCAGAGGAGCTGCACACTGAGCTTCCTCTTGCGTTATCTACACACCCATGTCACACCTAGTGCTCCAGAAGGAGTTGTCACTTGGTTTTTTATAGATCAGAGCTGCTTGTTGTGCATGCTGAGAGGTTGGGTTTAGAGATATGGGCATAGTTTAAATCTATCTACCCTTAATTAAAAAACATCGGAGGGATTTGCCTAATTTAAAACCTGTGAAGACTGGTGGGTGGGGGTGGGGTGAAGCCTAAGTTGCCTTCCTTTAGTTAGAAACTATGTAAATCTGATGTCTTTAAATTTTTCCAAAAATGTTTATGATTTCTCCCACACCTTATGCTAGAGGACAGCGTCATTGTAAGAAAAACGAGTATGTGTGTCCTCCTCACAAAGAAAGTGAATTTCACAAGCAGTCCATCGAGAAAGTTTCTGAAGAAGTAACATTTTCTGAAGACTACAGGGTGGTAGGATTAGGAGTAGGGAGAGCTTAGTGAACTGGTGTTTGTCTGCAGGAACAGGTGAGGTGCTGGCTGGGGATCTGGCTTGAGAGGGAACATCTCACAAACGTGCATGGGAGAAGTAAAATTTGACATACCTCTCTGGAATACAATGATTCAGCATCAGGTTCAGCAAGTGCAAGACATGAGTAGAAGACTGTAAACTTGCTGTGGGTGACTGCAGGGGCTGTGGAGTTTGGGACCTTGTCTCTTGTTCTGCAGAGGAAATAAATAGCTTTGCTGGCACTAAGGCTGTAGCTATTCATGCGTGCTGTGGAGACTGAAGCTAATAGTTTTGTACTAGTCTATTTTGGGATAGCTTGCTATCTGCATTGTTGTTGAAATGGAATTCTCAGAGAGGGTGGGTTATACCAACACCCAACTTCCAAGAGGATTTCTGTATCACTGAGTGTGTATTATGTCTGGATGGTAGAAGCATTAGGGATCCAAAGCCCTCAGCTGGCTGTAGTTGAGTGTGCTCGGATGCACACTATAGTTGTAGCAGTTCTGAAGGTGTGTTGGAATGCAGGACTGTAGGTCCTGACCTGTCCTCATGGGACTTTCAGTTTCAGTATAAGCTTCTTGATTAGAAAGAGTTCCTTTTATACTTCCAACATTAGGCATTGGCCCATGTCTCCCTGCACATGTCTGTTCAAGTCTTCTGATTTCTGTAGCCTAAAATATGTGCTTTGCTAGGCAACAGGAGTGGAGAGGTGAAGTTTGGGCTAAAATCTCAAAGCAGTTTGCACCATCAGGTACAGGTGTGCATGAAGGGCTGAAGGTGGAAAGGGGAAAAGAGTTGGCATAATACAGCAAAGTTATCTCTGTTCATCTGGGGGTGTGTTTGGCCCGTTCAAAGTGGGCCAAAAAGCTTCTAAAGGTTTCACGGGGGGCATCTTGGTGTGCTGAACTGCTGGAGTACCCACAGCCTCAGGGTTTTCCCAATGAGCTGGTACTGACACTGGAACAGTAATGTCTTCAGAGTTCAAGTGTTTGTGGTAATCAGCAGTTTTTTCAGATGAGTTCACTAGTACACAATGCGGCGTGCAGGCTTCCAGAAGTGTGCTGTGCTTCTGAGTGCTCCTTACGTCCTGTCCGTATGTGCTGCATCACTGGATTTCTTGAATTTCTTAAGAAATATCTCAAGTGTTTTCAATTCACATGTGTAGTTTCAGAAAGACCCACTGTATCGTAATAGTTGTGATAAATCAGTGCTGCCATTTACACTGAAGCTAATTGCTCTGTCTTCCACTATAGGTTGCACAGAGCATTGAGGATCATCATCAAGAAGTAATTGCTTTCTGCAGAGAAAAAGGTTTCCATGGTTTGGTTGCATATGACTCCGATTATGCATTGTGCAACATCCCTTACTATTTCAGTGCCCATGCCCTAAAACTGAGCCGGAATGGGAAAAGCCTCACAACAAGCCAATACCTAATGCATGAAGTTGCCAAGCAACTGGACCTGAATCCAAATCGCTTTCCTATTTTTGCTGCTCTTTTAGGTAAGTGAAGATGCTGCTAGTCAGCCTTACGATTTCAGTTTCTGTTAACTGTTTTAAAATAATGTGTGTGTAATTTGACAGAGCACCTGGGGAAAGCCATCCCTTTGTTCCAGACATTCCTGCTGTGTGAGGTGGACTGGATGTGTGTTTGAGGTCAGACATGCCCAGTTTGTAGAAACCTTCGAGCAATGCAAACTGTGGCTGTCTAGAAAGGAGACAGCAAGGGTTCAGCAGAGCTCTGCCTCGCCAGAATGTTCTCTGTGGGTGGGGGAAATCAGGACAGTTGTGGTTCTAGTTTGGGTCCTGTATAGTGTGTGAGGTCTAGTTTCAGTGGTACACTTTCCAGACTGGAAGTATGCTTTTGTCCTGAATTCTACCTAAAAATAACACCTATGGAGTGAAGATACTTGGTTTGCTGGGGCTTTTTTTCCCCTCAGAAATGAGTATTGGACACATATGGCAGCACATCAGGTGCAACAGAAATATACTGAATTATAATTGAATGAAACTGCATTTCTGAAAGCACAAGTGACTGACATTGTACCATTCCATTGGTTTGGGCTGTATACTTTCTTACCTCTCCTGCTTCTCATGCTCATGAGCTTCTCATACTCGGCAGCATAGGTGGGAATGTCTCCAGTTGCACATTGCTGCTTAAATGGGACAGTTTTAACACACTCTAGTTCCATAGCAGGGATAAAGAATAACTGTCATACTCTGTCAGACACAAGAGTGAATTAATTACTGACAAAGTTGACTCCAATGAATAAGATTTATTTAGAATAGCATTCTAAATGCTTTTTGGAAGCAGCCATGTTCTTGATCTTGTCATGCTGTGCAAACAAATTAAGAAAACTGGATTTTCTTTGTAGTTTTTCACTCTGTTTCAGTATGGGTACGTGACAGAGGAATAAAACTTCTTTGAAAGCTGTGAATGAGAGAGGCTTTGTGTTACTGTTTTAAATGCTAATATTTTAGCAGTCTTTAACATTGTTCCCAGTCCAGTAAGGCGCCTTCCACGTTAAGAAGGAAAGAACCAATGGATTTTGCAGTGGACAGCCACAAGTATTTGACTAGTTGGAGTTGCTTTTTGTCAGTTTGTGTTTTCCCTGCCTGCGCAGGTGTAGGAAGGCAAAGGGTTGGCTGAGCTGCCATTGCAGGAATTGCATGACAGACTACTATTGCTTGGCTTTGTTTTGGAGTCTATAAATAAGTTGGGGCATGCCAGTTCAGTGAGTAAGAATTACTGCTGGAAAAGCAGTTTCCCATTTGCAGATATGCTTTATGGACTTCATGGGAAGTGTGGCTTTAAGTCCCCACACAATTCCAGCTGCATGGCCTGCTGAGGCTTTGCTTGCTTATATCAAACAGTAGGTGAGAAAAGTTCTGATAAAGTTTCTGAAGGCTTTCCAGTTTTATGCAAGAAGCTCTTGGTTGTTTTTCTCTCTTGTCTTTCATGACCAAATATTTTTCAGCGTGTTCTTAGGAGAAAGAAATTGGAGGTAATTTCACATGATTACTCTAGAGAGATTTGGTTGCTCTCCCCCTTCCCTGTCAAATTGGTATAAAGGTTAAAAACCTCCAGGTCAGCTACAAGCTTAGTTCTGAGTATTCCTTTGCATTTTTTTTGTGTGTGTATTCAGTATGAGTAAGCAGAATAGAGTAAAGTTCATGGAAATCAGGGTTGGAACAGAAGATGCTCCAAAGATCTTCCTGTGCTGGGGCTTTTGTGTTATTTTTATATGAGTGAATTTTAGGAACCCGAGGTATTTGGGATAGAAAGTGATTATATGAGCTGACAACAGATACAGTTTGGCTTAAAGCACTGGCAACATGTTTTAACTTTTGCAACCTTGGTAATATAGTAACTTTTTTTTAATAGAGTACTAAGTGCCTGTATGCATATAGTGGTGTGTAGTATGAAATGTGTTTGAATTAGGGTGGCTCATTTTCTAATCTAAATTTTTATATTTTTGTTGAATATCTGAGGGCTTGTCTGGCTTCACAGGTTATTCTGGCCTTGTTCCTGTGGCCTCTTTGGGTCTTTTTTGATCCTGTTAAGTAGAATAAAGAAAAGCACAATGGGAAGGAATGAGTGAGTGTTTGATGACATGGGAAGACACATGATTTTTTTTCTGGGTACAGCAGTATAACTCCCCATGCTAGTACTTTGTGTAGGAATAAAATAATATATTCTGAAATAATTACAGTTAAGCTGCTGGTTTAATGTTTGCAATTCCAGCAGGCCCAAACTATCACTATAGCTGTGCTATCCATATTCAGCTTTGGGGCTGCAGATGTATTTCCCTGTATCCAGAAAACTGAAGTTTCTTTGTGCTCAGATTCTTTCTTGTTGTTAACTCCAAGAATTAATTTGGGGGATTCTGAAAGAGGAAAATCATCCACAGAGTTTCAGTCTCACGTTGAGCAGTTGGAGAAGCCTGAGGAATGGCACAAAACTGAGCAACTGAAAAACTGTTCTCAATGGCAAGTGATTTGGGATTGAGTTCTATTCAGGGGTAAAGTCTCTATTGAAAAATTCCCTCAAAATATTTTTCTGACTGTATCAACGAGGCAAACTTCTAAAGAGTGCTTTCAGATGAGGTTCTGTGGACACTGTGGTTGGTTGGCTTGGTTTACAGGTTTTTTTCCTTCTTAGAGCTTTTCATCCAGAAGGGATTTATAATTGTAGCACTGTAATATAAAGGGTATCCTTGGCATGGATGATTAAAATGTGGCCTGGATACTGCAGTCTATGCTCTTAAAAAATTCTGTTCTAATTACTGCTGATGTAAACAGAGAGTTGATTTGGGTTATTTTGTAACTTTTGACTCAAATCACAGAATCACAGAATTTCTAGGTTGGAAGAGACCTTCAAGATCATCGAGTCCAGCCCATGCTCCAACAGCTCAACTAGATTACGGCACCAAGTGCCACATCCAGTCTTTTTTTAAACACATCCAGGGATGGTGACTCCACCACCTCCCTGGGCAAACCATTCCAGTACTTTACCACTCTTTCTGTGAAAAACTTTTTCCTAATATCCAGCCTGTATTTCCCTTGATGCAGCTTGAGACTGTGTCCTCTTGTTCTGTCTGCTGCTGCCTGGAGGAGACCAACACCCACCTGAGCACAGCCACCCTTCAGGAAGTTATAGAGAGTGATAAGGTCACCTCTGAACTTATATATTTCAGAAAAAAAGAAAAGCAACCCAAGCTTCAGCAAGTAGAAAAACAAACCCAGTGTGAGATTTAGGGCTCTGATTCAGTGAACTCTTTAGAAAGGGCAGTGGCTTCAATTAGTATCTAATTGCTTTAAAAAAAACCTAAGGCATACACTAAAATAAGCCATTAAAATGGGAAAAATCAATATATGATGAGGTTGTTCAGCCAGGTCAAGAAATAGAGGTTGCTTATATAACACTGATCTCTTTCCCACTGTGACAGCACTTTGTAACATGTTTAGTTATGGAATCCTGTTCTGCTCCTCAGTAAAATTTTAGAACTACATAAGGTAAGTACAGGCATCACTTCTTAATTGGACGACAGAAGACACTGGTGCACTTCAGTGTACATGGTGAGAAGTGATCAAACACTGCCTATGGGTGTTCTGAGGGATGAATTAACTGCAATGACAGATGGAGACCGAGCAAAATTGAGGTTTTGGTGGAAGGGAGAGAGGCCCTGACTGTTTCAAAAGGTAACATCTGCAGGAATGATTGTCAGTTACCACAGAACTGTCCTGCTCTGGCTATAATGGATTTTTGCAGTCTTTTAGAAAGACTGTCTAATCTTACCTTGACCAGATTAGTGAGTGTGGCTGTTATGTGCAAACTTGTTGAATTTTTCTGATGAGAGATTAAAGTTTAGCTCCTAATGAAAAAAAAACTGATAACATCTCCTTGCTGGAGATCTCGGTAGTGGGTGAAGTATTGATTGGACACAGACTTCCCTTCTGAGAAGACCTCTACTTGTCACCAGGCAGTGGGCAGCTTTCCTGGCTTTCACAGGTTAAAGAGCATTAAGAGCAATCTAGATGATTTTACAAACAAAATATCAAGAAAGAAAACAACTGTTGTAATATTCAGAGAGTCTTTTAATATTCTTTATGAACAGTGCATTCACTTATAAGCTGCTGCTCTATAAAGCCAGGTATTGAATATATTCTGAAATTTTCTGCCAGAATTGTATTAATACATTCTGTTTAGCTCTTTATAAAGTTTTGGTCCACAGCCACTGAACTTCTTCCGAGGTTGATTAGTTGTGTCTTGGATTAATACAAATGTTTTAAATGTTTCCTAGTAAGAGTATTATTTTTGAGTGTGATGTGCTTTGGGAAAAAAACCAATGTAGGTGATCTTCCCTTAGGTATGAACAATATGGTAAATACAGAGATATAGACTCTGTCCATGGAAACAACAAAGTAATTTCCCCATTCCTTCCCTGCTGCCAACCCAAGGTCCCATCTGACCTGGTGAGATCAGCAAAAGAAACATCAGGAGCTGGGAACCTGCTAAGTGTCACTGGAGCTGCTGGTGTTGCTGAGGGTTAGATAAACCTGGCTGATGCCTTGCTGCTCGACCCATGCTGCACAGTGGAGCAGAGTGCAGATTCCAGAGGCAGCTCCCATGGGCATCAGTAACAGCACATGCTGGGCTGCAGAAAGCCTTTAGCAGCATGTCAGGGAGCAACAGAAGGGGTTCTTACTCTGTTGCACCTGCATTGTGAAATGTGTTGAGGATTCCCTCACAGGACACCCTGGCTTGAGGTGGAGCCCGTGTTGTGCTTGGCTCTGTTGCTGCTGTAGGTGAGCTGGTTTCATGGAAGAGTGTTCCTCACACACACCAACTGCTCTTGCTGCTGCAGCAGCATGCTAATTAGGCTTTTCTGGAGTAACAGAAAGCTATCTGCAAGTTTAATCTGTTAATCCTCTTGATCAGGAGTTGAGGACTGATTGCAGATTTGTTTGCTGTATGTAGAAACAGTGTGTAGTGTTTTACAGTGCACTTAAATGAATTCTGCATTATGTTCCAGGTAATCATATTCTACCTGATGAAGATTTGGCTTCCTTTCATTGGAGTTTACTTGGTCCAGAACATCCACTAGCTTCACTTAAGGTACAAATTTAATATAACTAGGAAAAATTAAGTTAAAATCAGCGCTACTGGTTAACAAGAGCAATGTGATAGCTCAGTTGAGAGCAGCTCTGCTCAGCCCTTGTGCGTTGTCACCCTCAGGTGTCTCAGTCCCTGGCTGCAGAGGATACCTGGGGTCATTGGCCTCACAGTGCTAAACTTAGCCTGTGTGATCCCCCTCAGTGCCCTTCAGCTGCACGAGCTAGAGCTCCAGTGTGGTTTGGTTTGCAGAATGCAGCTTCTTGCTCTCCTCTTTCTTGAAGAGCAGAAGTTTTTGTTTAGTCATGTTCTTCAGCCATCAAAAATAATGAGCTGTATATCTTCCTACCATCTTGTTTTATTTTCTGCTGCTCCGAGTTTGTGTGTAATAATCCATTTTTGGTATTTAAAGTGTAAATATGCTGGAGAACAGATTGCTAGAGAAAGCTAAAGTGGCCTTTGGTAGGTTTGGGGGGGCTGAGACAAGTAGGTTGCCTGATGCTCTTAGTTTACAGTATGTGTGTTCTGCTGCTTCATCACACTTGCCTCATGCATCTGCCAAGTAGAAGGCTATGAAAGGGAAACTGGACACATCAGAGAATGGGATCATAGTGACCTTTCTCTCTGCCACAACAGATGCATTTATTTGCCTTTAAGGTGTACCATGTAGCAAATAATCTGCTTTTTGTAAATTGTGTCAGACTGTTTTGTTATCTCTACAGCAAAAATAGGTGGGTTTTTCCCCCTTCTGTTCTGAAAGTTTATTAAACCTTGAAAATTTGTTTTGCCAAAGGTAGAATTTAAAACCAGATTCCAGATTTTAAGCAGAATGTTTAAGGCTTGCACATGCATTGCTTAGTGAACAGCTGTGACATTTGATGTTACACTCATCCTCTATTTTGCTGCCGCTCTGGTGTTTAGAAAGGTAAGTGTCAGCACATTCCAGTGGAAAAACAAAACCTGCATGCATGTTTGCTACTTCCTTGTAAAATTTGAGGTGAAAAAATGAGTGACTGTGCCTGTATTTTCATTTCTTACTAAAGGGGTTAAAATGTAGGGCTTCTTGCCAAGGGGTTGATAAACTTTCTGGTGATTCCTTTCTGTGGTCTAGCCCAAGTAAATTTGTTTGTCAGTCAGGTCAGATTATGACCTCAGACACGTAGACCTCCTGGAAAGCCCTCTAAATTTATATGGAATTATTTGAATGAAAATTAGATATTTGTCATCTTTGCATCTAGATGTACCTGTTCAGTGGAAACACCAACTGGACTTTTTAGCTGGCATCCCAAGGCAGTGAAATGTGTACCCTCAGAGCATCCTGGCCTGCCATAGGCAATCCTCCCTGATGGATTTGATCTGTTGGCCAATGTGATTAGATATGAAAGCAGTTCCCATTTGGCTGTTAAAGGTTCCGTGAAAAGTGCTGCGCTGGTAGCAGTGCAAAGCCCCAGATGAGTGCCCTGACTGAGGGAAGGCTAGCACAACACAGGATTTGTTGAATTCCACTAGAGCTTGCTGGCCATTTGCTCACAGTGCACAGCCCCAAAGTGAGCACAGCACCGCTGCCTCCTGCCTGGCAGTGTCAGGTGGAAGGACACATCTGCAGCAAACCAGTCTTCTTTAGTTACTGGTAATGGAACAATTGCCTGTTTGTTTCAGCTTTAATTTTACAGAGCTCATGGCTTGAAATGATGACTTGTTTCAGGAGCTCATTAATTGAGTTTAATTTCGTTGACATGCTAGTATGTCAGTGATATCAGCACAGCTCTCTGTAGGGACCTCTTCAGTGTACATTTGCACAAAGCAATATTACTTGTAAATTTTATGAATGCTTAAAAAATCCTGAACAACATTTCTATTAACCACAAGGCTGATAGCAAGGAGTAGTTTCAGAACAGTCCCAAAAAGCTCAAGCCTGCATGAAATCTAGAAATGGGGGGAAGTTGTTGTGTTGCCTCAGGATGTCCTTCCTGGGCTGTGCTTACAAACTTTGCTTTGTTGTGTCTATTTAGAGTCACAACTGAGTGTTCTCCATGCTCAGAAACCAAGGGCTTTAATCCCACACCTCATTCAGCTCAGGATTTAGAAGGCTTTTTCTCATTGTGTAAAGATTTTAATCTTTTGTCTTTAGAACAGTATGGTCTTGAGCATCAAAGCTGACAGATTCTGTTCCAGTGGCCAGATTTGTTGCTTTTGAGGGAGAACTGTGACAGTTAATAAAGTACAATTTATTTCCTGCATTCTCTTTCAATCTTTTATTATGCTGTAGCAAAATAGATACTTTTCCTGGAAAGGAAGCTTTGCCAGTTCACCAGTGAAAAGTATAACTTAAAAAAGAAACTACCAGCTTTGCTGGTGGAAATTGCTAGGTCTCCCCTGGAGTCACCATGGGGAGGGGAAAAAAGCAAACCAGAGGAGCCCCTACCTCTGATTTAATTGGAGGGATGTTCGTCCAGGAACAGCTGAGTAGAAATGGGAGGAAAATGGAAAACCTGACTGAAGAGTCTGTACTTAACATCTGGAAGGAAATGAACCCGAGAGTCAGGACAAGGTCTCTGTGTGCTGGATGAAAAGCCTTTCAGGAGACACCACCAATTGCCATCAGCTCAGCAGAGCTGCGAAGATTCCATGGCCAAATTTAAATGAAGACTTGTGAATTGCTGTTGCTGCAACAGGGAGAAAGAATCAGAAGCTGGCTCTGTTACCTGTTCTGAGTCAAGATCTGACCTCTCCAAATGTCCCTGTGGAAAAATCTCACAAGAGTGCAGACCTGCACTTGAGTCCTACCTGAGAGCAGAGTTAACTGAAATGACCACCCAAGTCAGGGATTTGAAACAAGAAGAGTTGATCAATTTCCTGAGAAATCATCTGCTTGCTAGATCTTGTTTGTAAGCCAGCATTATCCTGCTTTTTATTTGTATGCTTTGGGATTTATCTTTAAGACAAAGACAATTTGGTTCTTATTCTGAAAAAACTGGTTTCAGTATGGAGTTTCAACATCAATGTGTAATACTGTCAGAATGAGTTTGGGAGGGCAGTTTCTTACCTCTGGAAGGAACTGGTGCCTGTTTGGGAGCACAGACCACTGAAGAAGTGCTGACACTTCATTCACAAGGTAACCTTAGAAACAAGGCTTAATGCAGTCTCCCTTTATAAATAAGAAGAGTGTGCAGGGAAACTCCATCTCCTTGGTTGTTCCATCTCAGTAGAGAGGCAGAGATGCTTCTGGAAAGCAATCCAGAATATGCAGGTTAGGTTTCTTCTCTGCATCTCTCTAGGAAAATCCTGTCTTACCCTGTTTGTTGACTTCAAGAGGGTGTTTGCCAGAGGGAGACTAATATGTGAAGTAGGTGCTTAGGTAATTTGCTGCTGCTCAGATGACAAAGGTGACACTATTAAGATACACTTCATGTAAGTGCCTTGTTTGTGGGGTTTTTTGATGCTAAGGGTCATCATAATGCAGGTCAGAAAGGACCTCAGGAAGTCATCTGGGACAGCCTCCTGTGAAAAGTGTGCTCAGCTTGAGGTCAGAGCAGATTGCTCAGGGCACTGCCTGGACTAGTCTTGAAAACCTCCAAGGTTGGAGAGTGCACCACCTGTCTGGGCAGCCTGCCCTGTGGTTTGATGGTCCCGACGGTGAAGATGCTTTGCCTTGTGTGCAGTCTGAGCCCTTCTTGTTTCAGGCTATGTCTGGTGCCTTTTGCTCTTGCACAACCTGCTGCTGTGAAGAGCTTGGCTCTCTGCGCTCAGTTGCCTTTCTGTGGGTAGTGGAAGGCTGTATTTGCAAAGCCTTGTCTTTGCTGTGCTGGATAAGCCCCATTCCCTCAGCACTTTCTTTCCAGAGCAATTGCTCCTGACTCTGACAATCTGGATGGCCTGCAGAGCCAGCTCAACAGTTCTGTCATGTCGCTGGAGCCCCAGACAGAGTGCAGTGCTCTGGAGTGGATCTGCTGTGCCCTGAGGAGTGGGATCCCTGGGTCTGCCAGCTGTGCTCCTGCTGCACAGCCCAGGGTGCACCCCTGGCTCCTGTTCAGTCTGCTGCATCTTCAGCCCCAGCTCCCTTTTGGCACACCTGCAGCCTGTGGGATAGCCAGGGGTAATTCCTGCCCAGGTGCAAGGCTTCACTTCTCTAGCTATAGAATTTCTGAAGGCTCCTGTTGGCTCATCCTTGTGGCTTGTCAGGGAGTTCTGGATGGCAGCCCAGCCCTCAGGTTTGGAATGTGCTGGGCTGTCCATGGGTCTCAGTGAAGTCGGGGAGTATCACAACTTTGGCTTGTGCTTCTGCTCTCTCCTTTGCTTTCTGACATAATTCATGTTCCTCTTCATATCTTCAGCCTTTTCACTCACCAGCAAAAAGATGATGTTCCCTGTGTGTTGCCTCACAGCAGCCGAATGTTCGAGGTCTCATTTTTAATGGTTTGAAAATGAAGCTGAACCAGTTACCTGTTTCCAACAGGCACAGCAGTAAATATGGTGTTGATTAGTCTCTGCAGGCTTTGCTGTCTGAAGGCAGTGGGCAGCTGGGGTGTTCCCAGAGTTGGGAGCTTTTCCCAAGTGTAGCTTAGGTATGTTCTACACTATCCTGATCATCCTGTGGAGTTGTGCTTATGTGAGTCTGATCTCTTCCAAAAAAGCATTTTTGCAAATTTATTTTGTCAAACCCAAGATATTTTTATCTTGTTGCTTCTATGTTTGTAATGTTACTCTGCCTCTCATTTTGACAAATACCCCTCTGGAATTGATTGCCTTTCCCCACCTCGTCTTTTCAGAGTGCACAAAGAAGTGACTTGTGATTTTTGTCACAAAGTGAAAGAGTCCTTTTACAACTAGCAAAGAGACTGGGCCTCTCTCAGGTGTAAGCTCTCCAACCTGATTGCCTGCAATGTGGGACCCACACCCATGTTTGCCTTCCAAAATTGATTTTCTGTGTTGTTGCTTGTCTGAAACGTTTCTCTAGAGGATAAGGGAAAAAAGTAACTTCTAATAAGAAATTGGTAAAACATGCTGCTGCTGTTGCTCTAAAATGCCTTGTGTGACAGTAAAAGTAAGTTTGAACCACCAACACATGCTCTGTAACTTCCACTGCAAGTCTGAATTTTTCCTATACCTAACATGCAGTAAGACTTAGCTTGTATTTTAATGCACACAGGATTAGAAACATTCTTTATGATTCAGTACAGAATCTACAATTTTGGATTTCTGGAAAGTTCTGAAATTAATAGAAAGATATTTTATTCTTTAATATCAGGAAAGTACATCTTATTTCACCATTTTCATTTCAAACTCTTTGTGTAGCATAGGTCATGATACTCTTAGTTTTGAGGATGTTCTCACATATGCAGTGGATGTCTTTGAAACAGAAGAAAGTCCAAATATGTGAAATGTCTCTAGATCTGTAAAACATACTTCCAGAAGGATGTCTGGAAGTCTCACTTCAGAATTTAAGAGTATGCTCTAGTGAGATCTTGAGGCTGTTTACAGGCAGCTAAATGGGAGCAATATGCAAAGTGAGCCCTTGATAGGCCTCACTTGGGCTTCAAACTTCCAGGACCTGAGCTAGCAGTTAGTGCCAGAGTGATGTGATGTCTTCTCTTGATGCCAGCTTTATATGGTTTATTCAATATTGCCATCATGGAGATCACATAAATTAACAGGAGATTGCTTGCTCCTGTCATCCACTGTGTTTCCAAGCAGAGATTGCAGGAACACTCAGGGAGCAGTGCAGAGTTTCTGCAAGGGCTCTGCACATCCAGCATGACACAGCCATGGAATGATTCAGCTGTTTTAGAGATGGGTAATTGTTACACATATGAGGAAAATGGGAGGTGTTCAGCAGCTGACTTGGATTACCAAGGAGAAGAAAGTCTGTTCCTTCTTCTGGCAAACTGGGGGCAAAATTTCATCACCAATATTTGTGACTCTAAGCTTACATGTGAGTGTGATCTATTTTTAGTATTGTCTATATTCAGAGTTCACACTAGTATAAACTTAGATTTTAGTATCTGAGATAGAAATAATTACCCTACCACTGACTACACTAAACAAAACTGTTCTTAACTGTTCACTTTTCACAAGGGCATGGACTGACAGGACATGGGGGAATGGTCTTAACCTGAAGCGGAGAACAGGTTTGGGTTAGTTATTAGAAAGAAATTCTTCCCTGTGAGGGTGGGCAGGCCCTGGCACCGGGTGCCCAGAGCAGCTGTGACTGCCCCTGGATCCCTGGCAGTGCCCAAGGCCAGGCTGGATACTGGGGCTTGGAGCAACCTGGGCTGGTGGAAGGTCCCTGGCCATTGCAGGAGGTGGCACTGGATGGACTTTAAGGCCCCTTAACCATTCTGTTTCTATGTTTAATTTAGGCTTATAAAATATAGAGCTCATCTCTGGTAGAGAATGACCAGATACAGAATGAATATCCTGACGTTTGTAAGAAGTAGACATTAGGAGAAGGAAATTAATAAAAATGGGTATCTGGCAAAAATTCCATGGTCTAAATATGAAGAGGGCAGTGTAAGAAATCACACCATAAATAGATCAGATAAGGCCAGGGAAGAAAATAATCACATATGGTAGACACCATATAAAAGGAGTTGTGGTATGGGTTTTAGATTTGCAGAGATAAAATTAACGAGGTATTGATCAGAATTTTGCATAAATGTTTCTGACAAGACTGAATTGCACTATTTTCTAGTAAAGTATGATCTCTGTGTAGAATGCCGTAAGGACGCATAAGGATTTTTCAATTTTTTTTGTCTTAAAAATAGAACTGGTAAATCGTAACAGTGATCTCTCAGGTTCTAAATCAATGAATTTTGCAAACAGACAGATGAAGAGATGTTAAAAGCAAAAACCTAGCTGCCTGTGTAACCCAGACAGAGTGCTTCAGAATTGTGCAGAGGTTCCAGCCAGAATTTTTAGAAATTGCTCAGGCTTCCTCTAGAATGTAGGACATGTGTATGGAGACCTCATTCCTGGCCCTGTGAGCCTGTGCAGCACTTGGGATGGGAGCAGAAGCTGCTGATGGTTGAGGAGTTCTTCAGACCCAGCTGGCAGCACTGCTCCCTCCTGGAATTCTGCAGAGGTCCAGAATGGTTCCTTGGCCTGAAGCTTCTGTTCCCCACATAGGATTACACAGGGCATATAGGAGCAGCCATTCCCAAAATCATAGGCCAAGTCATCATTTATTTTCAGGAGTAACCGATTGAATGCTGAGCTGGAAGTCCAGGGTTTCCAATGGGTCTTTTTCATCACTTCTGCTATCACTTTACACACCAAAAATAAACTGTGTCAAAATATTTCCTGGTGTATATATGTGAATGTATGATAAAGATTATGGTGTATGATGAATTACGTGAAGCATTTTGTACTGGAGGAAATGTGCAACTAGAAAGCTCTAAAAGAATCAGCATTGTTGACCTTGTTTGTTGTTGGAGCTGATACTTAAACAGCAGGTTTACATAGAGGTGAGGTTTCACATATACATAAATACATCATAATTGTGCGAGTCACTATTTAAGGTGAAATCTTAAAAACAAAGCAGAAGGCCTGGAAGTAGTTAGACAGTAGATGTGGGAACAGGGGGTTTGTTGCAGACAGTCAGAGGAGGTTCAGCTGTGCCCTGCTCACCTGCCTCCCTTGCTCACAGGTACGTGCTCACCAGTTAGTTTTACCACCGTGTGACGTAGTGATCAAAGCCGTAGCCGACTACGTCCGCAACATTCAGGACACCACTGATTTGGATGCCATAGCAAAAGATGTTTTTCAGCATTCGCAGGTAAAGTATAAGGCCAGATATTGTTGTGGTTTTTGAATCAGTTTTGCTGTACATTTGTGTTGAAGAATTGCACTTGATAAAACAGTGATTTGGTCAGTTGATAATAGGTGTCTGTTGTTGATAATAGGTTCAGCTGTCCTAATTTCATGTTCTGTGCTTTCTGAGGGTGAAAATACTGTGTTTACCCTCAGTGCTTTAAGTTCTTTATAACTAGGGGGATTCATAGCCTAGCTGTGTGCACTGCCTTTGAGAATCAGCTGTACATGTAGACTGAATGTTTAAACTTTACCCTTACGTGGGTTGACATAACATTTCCTGTACTGGAGCAGTGCTGCAGCCCAGGAGGGTCCATAGGCATGAATCCTGAGATGTGCTGTACATTAACTACTGTACATCCCTGTACTGACCTGCAGGTGACAAACCTGGATGTGCTTCTGACAGATCTTTCTTCTTTTTTTT
>VXBB01006778.1:24702-57721 GCA_013399915.1 Illadopsis cleaveri | reverse complement strand
TTTTTTTTTTTTTAAATTTTAGTCTAGAACAGATGACAAAGTTACTCGGTTTAAGAGAGCGGTTGCTTATTACTCGGCAACTAATAAACCTATGCCATTTCATCCACCACATTACCTGGGTAAGTAATGACAGCAGCCAGGCTTTTCACTTTAACTAAAACCTGGGGTAACCCTAAATCAGAAATGTTATTGGTGGCAGCATCTTACTAAAATGTTTGTATCTTGTGGCAATTCTCATTGACCTGTGAAGATGAGGTTTCAGAAGAAGGTTTTCATAGGATATGTGTCCAAAAGAGAACAACCTGGATTACTTCTCTCCTTGGCTATTGTGGCATCCATTCTGGCATTGGGGCTCTTGAGAGAGTGATGCTGTGAACAACAGAAGTCTGGTGTCCACTTCCATTCCATGAGGACAATTGCTGTTTCTAGTCATTAAAACATATTTACTGTTTCTCACTGGCTTTGCTGGCGTGGTTTAGAAATCCCTTTATAGTCCTTCGATTTTTTGGTGTCATAACAAACCTGCTCAAATTGCAGCCACACATTGTTGCGGTGTTGCAGATTATTCTCAAAGCTTAAAAATTAAAATGTGTGATCACAGGATTTCCTACTCATGCCCCAATCTTAACACTGAAATGTCATTTTAGCTGAAATTTTCTAAAGATCTTCAGTTACCACACTGGTACACTGACACAGATTTTCCTGCTCTTTTTGAGGGTGTGGAGTGTCGTTATTTACATCCAGAGACCTGCATTAAAGGTTCAGAGGCTACTCTAGGTCAAATATTCAAATGACAAAATGCCAGCATTCTGTATCTGTGTGACGTGTTTGCAGTTTCTCCATTATGACATCTATTGGGGTTTTTTTTCTTGTAAGCTGCCTTTGATTCCCAGATAGAATAGGAATGTGCAGCAATGAGATACAAAGACCTGAGAGAAGGTGAGACACATAAAATACACTTCACAAGCTACAAAGTGTTTTTATTGAAAGGTAAAAATGAATAAAACGAACTTAAAGGCAAAGGAGAAAACAGTAATGCCAACAGAACAAGAATAAATAAACCATAGAAGCAAAAGGACAAACAGGGTAACATTTGTGTCAAATACTGAATGTTTTCATGAGTGCTTGGTTTCTTCTTTTTTTTTTCCTTCTCCTTTCTCCTCCTCCCCTGCAATACAGCAGCCAGACCGAATCAGTTTGGTATGCCTGGGATAGTGCCACCATATGTTACTTCTCAGATGCTTAACATTCCACAGACCTCACTACAAGCAAAACCTGTGGTAAGTACAGCTTCTGCCCTGCTCTTTGAGAGAGGCCTGCTGTGCTCAGCAAGCTGGATCCAGGTGGGAAAGGTGTAGCCAGCTTTTTCAGTGTGAGCAGTCGCTGACTGAATTTTAAATCTGGAACTGATGGGATGCTACGGACTCTGGTGGAACAGTTTTTGTGGATGCTCAAGATGTCTGAGTTTTAATGCATACATTTGGGAAAGGCCATTTGATTAAAGAAAGTGTTTTGTTTTAAAAGCAAAGCTTTAATTGCCTTCACTTAAGAGAGATACCTTTATTTTAGGCCCAGCAGATGTCCAGTCAGGGTGGGGCCCAAGGCCAGGGTCCATACCCATACAGCCTCTCTGAGCCAGCCATCACCTTGGAAACAGGTGGGAAAAGTCTGTCTGAGCAGAACAATTACAGTAACATTCCTCACGAAGGAAAACACACACCATTGTATGAACGGTCGTCTCCAATAAATCCAGCCCAGAGTGGGAGCCCTAATCATGTGGATTCAACCTATTTTCCTGCCTCTTCTACATCCTCGTCCTCTGACAATGATGAAGGCAATGGGGGTGCAGTGAAGTAAGTTTCTCGTGAGGGTGTTCTCTTACTCAGCTTCTGTTAAAGTAAATTTGCTTTCAAAATTGTTTACCTGAAAGTAAGAATCATAGAATCAATCATAGAATACCCTGAGCTGAAAGGGATCCACAAGCATTATTGTCCAGGAGTTGGACTTTGAAACTCTTTTGAAACTCTGCCAGGAGCTGGACTTTGCAGAAATCTGCAAATCAGTGATATGATAGACCTTAAAAAGATAGTTTTGGGTGTCTATGACTGCAGTCGTGTGCATGGTTCAATCTCACCACCTTGTTCCTTAAGCAGGAATCCAAAACCAAATAGTGTTGGGTGTTTTTCCTCTTCTGCCCTTATGTTTTATTGAAAGAGCGAGGTTTTGGTAAATGTCATAAAGCCTTTCAGTCCTTTACTTTGTATAAAAAATATTCCTGCTTCACAGTATAATTCATTAAAATTTCAGAAGCTAGAATCTACAGAACATCTCTGAACTTGTAGCGTTTACACGTCCTAAATTTAGGCGTAATGTAATGTGAATGTCAGAAATTTCTTTCAAGACTCCTGCAAATGGACATTTTTAATAGAAAGCATCCCTTAAAATCAGAATATCTTGCCCAAAATTCCCATCACAGACACCAAGGATTTACTTCACTGTCTTTCAAACTGCACTTTAGTATGATGTTTTTCTTTCTGTTGTCCTTCAGCCATGTCAGTGGGAACAAAATAGGCTGGGAAAAACCAGGAACCCAGTCAGAAGGTCAAACACGTGGAGAGCTGGGAGACCAAACAAAGGTATTTCCTTCAATTCCAGGCATCACGTTTTATTACTTTGTGTTAAAGCTTTATAGCAAACTCAGAGGAGGATTTTCAATATTGATCCATAGTATTTAGTGCAAACCTGTACGCTTTGTGAATTTCAAAACAACAACTTCAGAGTATAGGAGGAAGTTTTTCAAGGACGTAGCATATACGTCAAAACAAACATGAAATAGGATGTTTTAGAAAACAGTAGATACAAACCAGAAACAAAACAATAACCTTGTTTGGCCCTTAGCCAACAATCTCACCCTCAGGTGTTGCTCTCTGGGTTTCCAGTAGTGCATGTTGGATTTTTAGGAAGGAGTGTGACAGAGTGTCCATGGAGTCAGTCCACGTCCTGTATCCCGCAGGGCAGTAAGCACAGCTCTGCCACCATCAGTGTTAGCCACAGGCCACTGCAGGTGTATTAGAGCTCAGCTGAGGAGTTAAAAGTCCTTTATAACTGCATGGTAGGAATTTCACATAATACTTGTAAAGTAGCTCCATGGGGCCAGTTAGTGTTGGTGCTTAACTAGGTAAGGATGGGCTAGACATGCCCTTGATAAAGATTTATCATTATTAAATTTGAGATTTCAAACCACGTTCAAATCAGGAACATGATGGTCTTTATTCCAAGTTTGATCTGTGTTTGGAAAGAACATTCAGAGCATTTACGCTTAATATCTCTGTGCCTTGATGATGGAGCTGTACACCAACTGTTAACTCTGTCAAAAACCCCTGATCTTGAGTTAGTTACACTGTGAGCAAACAGAACATTTTCCCTGTACTTTTGTCACAGGAATTCCAGTAAACTTGGGCTTTTATGCTTAAAATATCAAGTGGATGATTTCATCCATCAGCGGTTATTATTTCTGCAGACTACGCCTGTACGATTACGGTGTCTGCCTGGGGATTAGTCACCGTATGCAAATGCTAATTTGACCTATTACATTCCTTTCTTCTCTGCTGGGCTGGGCTGTGTGTGCAGCCCTGTGGGTCCCCCAGCCTGAGCGTGTCCTTTCTCAGAGACAGCCCCCACTGAGCCACAGCTGTACCAGCACTCACTAAACTTTCCAAGAGATGTGTGCACAGGCTGGCTTAAATATATGCAGTTTAATGTAGTAATGCTCCTGGGCTTTTCTTGCCTGTTTGTTTTTTATTATCAAACCACTTTGTCAGCCCTCAGTAGCAGGAGAAGGCAGAAGTATCTTTTGAGCACAGCAGGAAGGATTGTGAGTACATTTTGTAAATGAACTCATTTCCTGGAGAGGTGAACGTTAATAATTGAGAAAAGAGATAGTACTTCCTTAACGAGTTGCCCAGAGAAGCTGCCCCATCCCTGGAAGTGTCCAAGGCCAGTTTGGACAGGGCTTGGGTCAACCTGGGGTAGTGGAAGGTGTCCCTGGCCATGGCAGGGGTGGAACGAGATGGTCTCAAAGGTCCCTTCTAATCTGTGGTTCTGTGAAGGTTTCAACTGAGTGAGCTATGTGAATTTCTGAAGAAAAGTGCTGAAAATCCAGCATAGGTCGGGCAGGTAGCAGCAGTCTTGACAATCCTTTCACCTGACTTAAATGTCAAAATTCCTTGCAGTTATCTCACAGTGTGATTCTACATGACAAAGGTAAGCTCCTCTCATTTGGCTGGATGCATCTTTCTAAAGAAAAGAATCACCTTTTGACTGTGATGTTTCCTCAGCTTAGGTGTTTGAGTGTTGCTGGAGCAGATGCAGGAAGAGCCAGGGAACTGCAGTCAGGGAAAGCATTGCTGTCATGTGGGGGCTTTTCTCTTCATCCCTGTGTGCTCCCAGTAATTGAGAGTTCTGTAAACTTCTTGCTGTGGTTCAGTATTGCTGACTTACAGTTGTTGGGGTAGTAGAAGACAGGGAAAAAAAATCTTGAACCTGATACAGAAATATTTGGTACTATAACACAGATTTAATAAAGGTGATATAAAAGCATTTGGTATTAGCATGTTGGTTTGGAAGTGTTCTGGTTTACAGGTTTTAACCATTTCTTCTATATATTTTCATTTTTATGACTCAGATCAAGTTTATATTACCAACTAAAATGTAATCTTTCAGTAATATCCTCTTTGATTATGTGATTAAAGTATCATCTGAAAAGAAGGTTGCCCTTTGATATTTTGCTAGAGCCTGTTTTTACTACCTACACCTTTCTGTAGAAGACTTTTGGAAGTTGTGTGGGGTTTTTTGTTGTTTGCTTTCGGGTTTGTATTTTTCATGGGTCTGAAGTGAACCACCTAAGCTTGTTTGGGCCTATTTTTCATGTTACATGTTTTGTGGGATTTCATGCTTTAGCCATTTCCCTTTCAGCTTTGCTTTTCAAGTCTTAGGAAGCATATTAACTTCTTTACTCAATTGTGAAAATACTCATGCATGGTGTGTCATCAAGTGATCAAATTTTGCTCTCAAAAGTTTTTACTATCACTGTAATGATTTATAGGTATGAGGCTAACATGAACTCTTAAGTTAAAACCAGCTTTCGGTTTTGAAGATCAGGATTTTTAGGAATGAACTCTGAATTTGTTTCGGTTGTTTCAGTGAGAAATCAACATAAAATCCTTATAAAGGCTGGGAGGTTTACAGTATATTGTTATGCATCATATTTTTCCCCTAAGTTTATGAACTGCATTTCTAGAACTGGAGTAGAATGTTTAGTCTTCCAGTCAGAAAACTTTGCCATTTTCTCTTACAGTCTTCTCAGACAAAGAGCTTTTGTGTTTACAAAAACCCCAAACAGCAAAAAAACCCAACAACATTTACACGGCTTTTGAGTTTAGACAGCATGTATTTTACATGTTATTTAATTGAACCATGTAATTTTCGCTGTTTGTCTAGAGTTACAAGCTGAGACGGGCTATGTTTATGGAAGTCTAGATAAATTACAGACTATGTGACTGTCAGTTAACACATTGAGTTAGGAGTATCTCGGAAATACTGAGTTAAGAGGCCATTCACAGGTCATTAAAAGACCATCAGTCCACTTCTGCATTATGCAGTTAAAATTTTTAGAAAATAGTAATTTTTGTTGCTGTTAATAACTGAAAAGTTATTATCATAATAATAAATAAATAAATATAATAATATTTATTTTCTTAGTAATTTGGTTCTACTAGCACACAATGGTGGAAGGTTTCCTGAAAACCTTGCAGGCAGCTTTGGATAATGTATTCTGCACACTGCAAGAGCATGATGTGAAGATTGACTATTTTCTTTGGGGGTGAGGGAGGAAGTTTGTTGTTTCTCTTGGCTGATCTCCTGGTATGTTTCTGGACACATCCAAAGCGCTTTATTTTGTATGTTTTGTTACAGGCAGAAGGTTCCTCTAGTGCTTCTTCAGGAAGTCAGGCAGCTGATGTCAAAGGGAATCAAACCAGTAATCCACAAATCCCATGCCTCTTGTCCATGCCCACCAGAAACCACATGGATATTACCACCCCTCCATTACCTCCGGTAGCACCTGAAGTATTACGAGTGGCAGAGCACAGGCACAAGAAGGGGTTAATGTATCCCTACATCTTTCATGTCCTAACCAAGGTATGACATTTGGAAATGACGTACTGTGAGATAATGATGCTGTGAAGATAATTGCCCTGGCATTTCTGGCTAAAGAGTAACAGATTTTTACATTCTTTTTAATGCTCTAACTTCTGGTCCCTTTTTAGTCATTTGAACCGGTTTCCCCCCTGTTTTCTAACCTCTGATGTGGTTCATTGTTCCAATAAATTTGAGATGACTATAATTAGAAGTGTTTATTTACAAAATTAATTATTTTTTCCCAACTATTTGCAGTTACTTGTATATATCTCTATGCATGAGTGTATATGTCTGTGTGCATGTGTTTATGGAGAGTTCATTTCCATCTAAAAATTCCTGCGTGTGTACTTTGGTGTCTGTGCCAAGTCTTTTCTATTTTCAGTGTTCAGAAGTACTGAGATTGTTTTCTCTCCCAATCTGATCCCTCCCATTACTGATAGCTGGCCCTGAGAGAAACACAGCAGCTCTAAGAAATCCCTTTTGTACCAGCAGCTAGCAAAGTGGCACTGTCCCCATGCCTGTTAAACTTTATTCACCTTAAAAGTCCTCTTCAGGACAATAAGGACCACAGGCAGATATGAAATCCATCAAACTGAAAGTTACTGCATTGAGGTTGAGGTTGGGATTTCCTATTTCCCATTTGTTTGTTTGGTACCACAGCTCATGTTGCTGTCATGTTCTTACACTTTTTTGTCAAAGACAAGTGAAGAAGAGTCAAAAGGTCTGTGAAGACCATTGATGCCAGTTCTGTATCACACTTTGCACAGCCAGATATTCTTAGCATGTTTAAATACTACTTGATGTTTAGTCACAGAATCATTTGGGTTAAAAAAGATCTTTAAGATCACTGGGTACAGCTGTTAATCCAGCACTGCCAAGGCCACCACTGAACTGTGTCCCCAAGTGCCACATCCACGTGGCTTTTAAATCTCTTCAGGGATGGGGACACCACCACTGCCACCTGAAGCCATTTCCTTTGTCCTCTCCCTGTTCCCAGAGTCTGACTCCCCGGACTGTCCCCTCCTGTCAGGGAGTTGTGCAGAGCCAGGAGGTCCCCCCTGAGTCTCCTGTTCTCCAGGCTCAGCCCCTTTCCCAGCTCCATCAGCCCCGTCCCCATCTCTGTTCCCTTCACTGGATGAACTCCAGACCCTTGAAGCTCTTCTTGTGAGGGGCTCCAAACTGACCCCAGGATTAGAGGTGGGGCCTCAGCAGTGCCAGCACAGGGGATGGGCACTGCCCTGGTCCTGCTGCCACCCCAGGGCTGGAACAGACCAAGGTGTCCTGGTCCTTCTTGCCCACCTGGGCTCCTGTTCAGCTGCTGCCACCAGCACACCCAGGGCCTTTCCTGCCAGGCCCTTTCCAGCCCCTCTGGCTCAGCCTGGAGCTGCAGGGGGCCTCTGTGACCCTAGAGCAGAGCTGTTGAACCCTGTGCTGGAGTTCTGGGGATTCTTTAGAAATGGGCACATGTTCCAGGTTATGTTGATGTTACTGAGAGAGACCTTTGAGTCATAACTTTACACCTATGGTAGTGTTGTCTGAGTTAAACCTGACAATATCCTCATGTAACCACTTCAAGGTGTCACCTTCAGCATTCATTAGTGGGATTAGTTTAAATAGCTTTTTTTTTAAGAGAAAGTAGCACAATGGAGTGTTTTCCTGTCAGTGTTAAAAATAAAGGTTGATTTTTGGGGGCAGTGCAGTCAGTCATTTTCCAAGAATATCTTAACATGTTTGGGTATACAGTTATAGAAAACAATGTTGTTTTTTGAGGGAAAATGTTGGAAGGTTCTTTCATGCTTTTTTTCTTAAAAGGTATAAAATGCTAAATTTTTACATATGTGTATTCAAACCCAACCTTACTGGAGTAATTCCCAGTTAGGTGGGTTTTGTCCAGGTATGCTCTTGCATGGTTTTTTACAGTGAGTCCCCAATACTATTTCAAATCCTGCAGCAAAAAGTCAAGCTGGTGTTTTTAGATAGCATGAATATTTTTTAAAATAACTGCCTGAAATCTAGATCAGCTTCAAATGTGCTTTGGCTGTCTAAAAGCTCATTGCTCTATTTCCAAGAGCCTTTATTAAAAGAGCGATATTTAGTTAATCCTCACGTGTAGCTAGTCCAGACAAATATGTGTGTGATGGAGAAGGGAAAGAGGAAAGCAACAGAACCTGGAGGAGGTGAAGCAGGCTGGGCTAATCCCCTGAGCTGAGATCCACTTTGCCATCACTAAATGAATCACATTTGTCTTGACTAGCTGACGTAGATCAGGATTGGATTGGGTGCATACCTGAATGCTTTTTGTTCCCTGTAACATGTCATATTTCTCTGCTCTCTTTCATGCCAAAGGGTGAAATCAAAATCGCCGTTTCTATAGAAGATGAAGCCAACAAAGACTTGCCTCCTGCTGCTCTCCTGTATAGGCCAGTGCGTCAGTATGTTTACGGAGTCCTGTTTAGTTTGGCAGAAAGCAGAAAGAAAACTGAAAGGCTTGCTTTTAGAAAGAACAGACTTCCACCAGAATGTACGTACTGCAGAACCCATGCTTTATTCCTCCTCCCTTTGCTGTGGTTTCAGAGCCACTTGTACTGTGATGTGAATGGGAATTGTTGCTAAGACCCTGTCAGGGTAGCTGATGCCAGAGGAATTTCAGCCTATTTGATGCCATGGATAAGAGAAAAAGATGTTGTTAATTTGAAATTTTATTTCCTATCGTAGTTGAAGAACTATAAATGCTGCCATTTCTAAGCAAGCTCTGAGGTTTGGTTTTGAATGTCTGCTTAAGCTGCTGCCAGACCTGCTTTGAGTGATGTCAGCTTGTGATGTCATTTCTATGTATGGCAGAACTGGATTTTAGGAAACTTCTATTCTCTGCACAGACATACGAATCTGCCTGCTTTTTTCAAAAATGAGAGGTGCACAAGTTAACTTGCCCTGGCTTCCTGAATGTGTCCCTGAAGGTACCTCAGGGAAATTTGCAAGTATCTTGTGTCTTTCAGGTATTGGCATATAAAAACCTAGTTTAAACTCCACAGAAATCAGGGTGTAATGTAACCAAAGGTAGATCTGGGTGAGGACAGACTAAACTTTAGCAAACAGCCTTGTCAGAAGATCCTTTGACTTGTTCAGAGATGTGGATGTTAATCTTCTCATTAATCTGAAAATTGTCTTTTTAAGTCTTCAGTTTCCAGGAATTAGTGTCATTCCAGCCCTTGTTCTAGAGTGTTTTTGTTGTAATGAATGCATACAGGGAAATGACTGAACTTTGCAGTAGCAGCTTATAAAGGTTACAGGAATGCTGAAGCATTCAGTGCACGGCAGCAGCAGCACAAGTATTTAAGTGTAGGAGTCTGCTGTCACTGTGCTAAATTTAAGAATCACATATTCAAATGTATGAAATCATCATTCACAGGCTTCATGTGTAAAAGGATAAAAATAAGTATCAGTTGTAATCTTTATATTCATTCCCTTTGCTCTTTCCATTTGTGATTATAAAACGTTTTTGTACGTTTGTAGTGAAGATGATAATCTCCCAATGATGTTTGAAAAGCTTTTTATCTTTGCCAGTTACTTTGTGGGAATCAGCATTTACCCTGCTTGAATAATACCTCAGCACACCTACTCTGAAACTTTTTACTCATTAAAACTCACACAACATAGTGCATTTCAGGTTACAAGGTCATTTCAGTATTAAAATAGTGAATTTATTTGCAGTTGTCATTTATCCTCATGAGAATTCTGTCCTGAAAAGCATACTACAGCCTTTTTTTGGTGAAGTGGCTGAGTGCTGGAGGTCTGCTTCAGGTTAATCCTGTAAACCTAGAATGTTCTCTTTAGGCTATTGGGAAAGCCTATATAATCTATTTTCTCTTCGTTTATCCTGCTTTCCAGAGTTTTTTCTCAGTGGAGGGTAAGCACACTGCTGCTGACTTGGTTTAGTTATGGGAGCTCTGGCAAATCTTGCTGCAGGACGCATTCAGCTACTGACCTACTTCTAGCTTAAGACTGACCAAGCTCTTAAAAAAGCAAAATCCAATTTGAACATGTGCCCAAAAGTTCCATGCTTCGCTGCAAAGCTGACAGTGCCAGTAAAGATGGATTTGGGCTGCTGTGCAGGTGTGGGCTGTGAAAGGGCTCTGGTGCAGGAACGCCTTTATTTTGGCTGGCGCTCTTACAGGGCAGCAAAGCTTGGGCAGTCTGTGCAAGACATAAGGAGAGAACAGTGTCTGAACCACTGATTAGCCTTCTCTAGCTTTTCTGAGCACCCAGGCTATGATGAACTAGTGATGCTCATTCTCCTCCAGTGTCTAAATTATATTGCTGCTCTCAAAAATGAGGAAGTTATGAAACGCAGTAATGAAGACAATTAAGAGAAAATCTAGGAATTAAGGTATGTTAAGAGAATTAAGAAATTAGTTTCTGAAGAAATGTAAATGATCCTTAAGATTTATGTAGAGAGCTAATGAATATTAATATCTAAAATCCTGTAATCTTTGTTGTACAAACCAAACACTGGCAACTTAATAATAGTGCCTGAATAATTGGCAAGGATACTACATGTGAGGGTTATGGGAAGCTGGGAAAAATGCATAATAAACGGGCATGTCAGGATTACTACTAAATATATAGATGGCAAGATAATGGATCTTTCGTGGAATGGGTGGCTTCTTGTCTTTTAAATCATTATTTTTGGTATGAAGTTTAAAAGCCAGTGAGAAACAGCAGAAGCAGCAATTGGTGGGGTTCTTCAGTGATCAGTGTCTGCTGAAAGTTTGCTGTACATGGCCTCATCTCTGCTCCCAGAGGACAGGAGATGCTGGGTCACAGAATGCCTGGTGGTGTTTGGCTGCCAAGGGCACGATGCTGACCGTGCTGCTCTTCCCTGGCAGGGGGTGGAAAGCAAGGGTCTCCCTTGCTCTGCTTGTCAAGCTCTGAACGGGGTTATTTCTGTGTCCTGATAAATACATGTGTGTAGTGAAACCATCTGCTCTTTCTGCTCAGTGGCAAAAGGCACACTTGCACAAGCTGTCAGAGCTCCTGGTTGGATCCCAAGGTTTGTTATTTTAAGCCCAGCCACCTTGTGACGTGCTGTTCCCATCGCGGATGTGCTCAGCCGGTGCCAGCCCTGCCAAGAGGAAAGCCGTGTCTCTTGGGCAGTAGCCCTCATGCAAAATCAAGCATGCTGAGCTCAAGCTGTGCTGTCAGGAAGGATTGTAAGGTTAAAAATCACAATTAGTGAATAAGACCAGAACCACTGGAGCTGTGCTTAGCAACCAGAGCTCTGCTGGGGTGCTGTGGCTGGTGCCTTGAGAGCCTGTAATGGCACTCAGGTGTTCATCAAGCTGGTTACTGTCCTGCAGGTTGATGCTGACCCTCTTTGCTTGGATTAACCTTAGCATGTGGTGAGGGCACTGTTGAAAGCAGAGGTCCATAGATTGTGTGGTGCCTCGGGCCTCTGTGAGTATTCAAACGTGGCTGATGAGCAGTAGGATGAGGTTTGGTATGAAAACAGGATAATCACCATGGTAATGGGGCTGAGCATGCTGATCCTAGTTGTAGTCAATGCAGTTTTCAGGGTAGGCACTGCTCATTTCTCAGTGGAAGTCATGGAAGGAAATGCCATACATCCTGTGATTCTGGCAGCTGAGGATGCAGTGAGTTTGGCAGCAGTCTCAATAGAGATTTTTCAAAGGTTTAAGAAATGCCCTGGAGAAATAAGTGGATATGGATAAGTCCTGGATTCATCTGTTGGGATAAATACTAATTTTGGGTGGACTGTGCTAGAGTTGCTTGTTAGTGGATTCAGCTGCAATTCCTCATCCCCATCACTCAGTGGGGAAACTGTGTTCCAGCCCACTAGATTGACCTTCATGTTAAACCTTTCCACAAGAAGCATGGTTACCTGCAGCCAGCTGTGGGTCCTCAGCACAGGGCAGGGACTGCAGGAGCAAGTCCAGAGAAGGCTGTGAAGATGTTCTGAGGGCTGGAACACTTCTGTGGAGACACTCTGGGAGGACTGTTCAGCCTGGAGAAGACAAGGCTCCAGGGAGAATTAGAGCCCTTTCCAGTACCTAAAGGGACTTGAAGAGAGCTGCAGATGGAGTTTGGACAAGGGCCTGGAGTGGCAGGACCAGGGGAATTGCTTCCAGAGGGCAAATACAGAATACTGGGAAAAAATTCTTCCTTGTGAGAGTGGTGAGGCCCTGGCACAGGTTGCCCTGCCACAGCAGGGGGTGGAACAAGGTGGACTTTAAGGTCTGTTTCCACTCCAGCCATTCTAGGAGTCTTGTATATTATTATTGTTTAGCACAACAGAGAAGGCAGTGTGCAGCTCTAGTGTGACCTTTGTAGCATGTGGCTGAAGAACAGGCTGAGGTATTCTTCCTGTGGCCTTCATGTCACAGGGCCATGGAAGTTCTCATCCACTAATTAAAAGCTTTGAACCATATTTGAATGTTGAAACATAAGGTAGAAAACATAAACATAAAACATTCCCTTCTAAGCTTAAGGTCCTTATGTATTCAGTGTAAGTGAAAGAAACATCGGGGAAACACTGGTGGTGTGTACAGCTTTGCTTTTGATGTCTAAATCAATTACAGAAGGGTTTCAAAGCACACATAAAATACATACTTCCATTTGTGTTTGCTGTTCCAGGCCTAAGCAAGCAGAGAAACCCAGAGAGATGAGCTGTGCACCAGGGCAGGGTAGCTCTGCTGGCTGTTGGAGCCCATCTTTAGAGTGCAGTGGTGTATAAAACCTGGGAGCAACCAAAATAGAACATGATTTTGTAGTGAGGCGACCAACTAAATATATCAGAACGTTTATTTGCATTGCTGTGAGTGATCTTTGTAAAACTGCCCTGAGCTCTGTGAGGAGTAACTGTAATACTAGGCTGGGTTTATTCCCAAAAAGCAGGAGAGCTCTTTGGGGTGTTCTGGAGTTTTTCTCCTTAATCCTGACCATCACCTTTGCCATGGTTTGCCTGCCCCTGGCTATAGGATCACACATTAGGCTGCTGCCCCATTGCTGAAGGAGGCTTTGTGGCCATCAGGCCTGTGCTGGCACCACTGGGACATGTTCCCCAGGCTGTCTCCAGTGGATTTCCAGCAGAAAGAGCAGGTCTGGGCTCCCTCAGGGAATCTCCCTGGGCTGTAACCTGAACCTGCACTAACAAGTTCCTTGAACCTTTCCACACTGCATAACTGGCTCCGAGCTAGAAGGGTGCAGGCACGCTGTGAACTGTGTCAGGCTCGGGGTTGCTCCAAGGCCAAAGGTATCGTGTCTCAGCCTTGACTTGAACTTGTGTTCTGCTCTCGTTGTCTTCAAACAGAAGGAGGGAGATGATTTAGCAGCAATGTAGAGTGAGCTGTCTTCATGCTGATGAAAATGAAAGGGAGCTTGGGCACAAAGCCACTAACCTCTGCATAGCAAGCAGTGCAATAAATGGGAAGGTTTATGTAAAGTAATATTTTGTAAAATTTTTAGGAAGAACTCCACACCTGCCTATATTTGAGATCTCATTCCATTGTAGAAGCTGAACAGCTACAGACAAGTATAATAATACCAGGTTTAAATACGATTCAAATAAAATCACTAGGATCATATTGTTCTTAAAAGACCACCTATTAAAAGACCACCACATTTGTGTTTATGTACTATTTTTATTTATTGCTGTAGGTTTCTGATCACACAGAAGTATTGTCAGATATGACAGAGATATTTAAGGGGAAATTTGCCCTTTTAAGTTAAAATTGTGGAACAGTTTAGATTGGAAGGATCCTTAAACACTGTCCATTTCCAATCCTCTGCAGGGACAGATGCCAGTAGACCAGGTTTCTCCAAGCCCTGTCCACCCTGGCACTGAACACTTCCATGGGAAATTGTGCTATTTATTTTAGAAAAATATATGTATTTCCTCTATGTTGTTTATTCATTTGAAAATATTATTAGTATGACATTCCTAGAGTGTGCATGTCCATATACACCTAATTTGTAAGTGATCACAATTAAAAGATGTTTCATGCAGGGTTTGAATTACCAGTTTGGCAGTGTAATCCAAAACACTGTTGCAGTCTCAAAGTGATGCTTTTTAAATCAAAATCGCTTGCATATGAAGTCTGAAATAAATGCTGGAATATGAAATACTAAGGCTGATTTCTTTCTGCTGTTGCCATATTGCAGTTTCACCAGTGATAATTAAGGAATGGGCTGCTTACAAAGGCAAATCTCCTCAGACCCCTGAGCTGGTGGAAGCCCTGGCCTTCAGGGAGTGGACCTGCCCCAACCTGAAGAAGCTGTGGCTGGGCAAAGCCGTGGAAGACAAGAACCGACGGATGAGGGCATTCCTGGCCTGTATGCGATCAGACACACCAGCAATGCTCAACCCAACTAATGTGCCCACTCATCTTATGGTGCTCTGCTGTGTGCTGAGGTTAGTGTCACCTCCAGGCACGTCAGAACCAGGAAAGAATTTACTCTGGGATCTCTAGAAAGTGTTGATTCGTATCTGCAGCCTCACTGGGAGAGGGGGTTTGGTTTGCTTGTAGAAAAGCATGTGTGTAGTTCTTTTTCAGTCTCTGAAGGATTGACAGGAAGGCAAAAAAGATCTTGTGTTTCAAAGAGGTTGTATGATTTGATTAGTTTTCCCTTAGTGTACTCAAGGCTCCAGCTCAGTAAGAAAACAGCTCTTGGGGCCTCAGAGGCTTCTGTGGGTGAAGTTGCATAACAAAAGCTTCCAGTTTTCCAAAGAAAAAGTCACAAGGTCCAACATCCTGAACTGTTCGATTTTCAGATTGAAAATTGACAGAGGAATTGGGAGATGCTTAGATTTGGGGTAATCATTTAAAACAGCTAGCTTATAATTCTTTCAGAATCCAAGGTTAGCATCTTACACATGGTAAAATGTATTCTATTGAGCGTCATCCTGCATTTTGAAACACTGTTTCTCCTTACAGATTAGTTAGTATGGAAACAAAGGAGTATCTTAAAGCTCCTCTTTTCAGTGGCACAGCACATCTCTGTCCTGTCACATGTTCTGTATCCATGTTGGTACTGACTGAGGCCATGTTTCCCTCACAGGTATATGGTACAGTGGCCAGGGGTGCGCATTCTACGGCGCCAGGAACTTGATGCTTTCCTTGCCCAAGCATTGTCTCCAAAGCTCTATGAACCTGACCAGCTTCAGGAACTCAAGGTAATTCTTAACTAGAACTTACATAATTGAAGAGATTTGTTTCCAGCTGATCTGGGAATTAACTGTAGTGGCTGATCTGTATGTGCCTGTCTCACTAAAAGCCTTGCACGATCACCTATATTTTCCAAAATATTGATCTTAATGGCTTAAAGTGTTGCAGAGATGGCTATGATGGTTTACAGTGTCCATTTTCCAAACACAACACAATAAATCAAACTCACAGACTGGGCTGGGTTGGGGAGGACTTTAAAACCCATCTCATTCCACTCCCTGCCATGGGCAGGGACACTGTCCACTATCCCAAGTTGCTCCAAGCCCCGTCCAACCTGGCCTGGAACATTTCCAGGGATGGTGAGCCCACAGACTAAATGACATCTAGGGGTAAGGATTTTGGCAAAGGTATCTGTTATAGAGTGATCAAAGTCTCACTTCTCTCTTAAGATCTGATGCAAAGAGGAAAAAACTCCACTGTGAAAATCACTGTTCTTAAAAGACCTAAGAAAGGAATTCCCAGAGAAAATATTCTTTCTATTCCAACACAAAACAAAAAGCCACCGATAGCAGATAATATTTTGGTGTAATAGTAATTGTTTTATTTTTCAATCATACATAAAGTAATTCAGATGACTTCTATAGGATATGTTGGTTAGCTGGAAGATGCAGTAATTCCCTCGGGGTTGTAACTGTCTTCACAGGAAGCAGCTTGGGAAGTCAGACAGAAAGAGCAGCTGAATTTGAACCCAGCCATGTATCTGCAAAATGAGCGGGAGAGTCTTTGGGCTCTTAAATGTTGCTTATGCATAAGGAAGGTGGCAATGGAGTTTAATTTTAAAATTTAATACCAAGGTCTTGAAAGTGTTCCCAAGCCAGGGCTGATATTTTGAGAAGTATTTCAGAAAACACCAGTAGTGATATTTTCTTATGCCAGAGATAAAAATACACTTGCTGCAAGCAAATCCTTTTTTGCTTTGACCACTACATATTATTCACTGTTTAATTCTACCTTAGTGTTCCTCTCCTGTATCCTAAACAAAGCTGTTGTATGCTTACACACTATTTCTTATTAAGAGATTTGTTCTTAAAGCAAAATCTTGAATCAAACTAATAGAAAATCCATTATAAAGGGGTTCAGAAGAAAATGTGTTACATGGGAAGAAAAATGGAATTTTGCATTGAGCTCATTCCTGAGATGTTCTACCACACATTTCAGAAGCACTTAATTATTTGGAATAAAATTTTTAATGAATTTTTCTAGTGCTAATTTCCTCTAAGTGTCTTTAGAAATAGTTTCCTGCACTTTGTGTTGAGAAAATAGGGGTTTGTGTTTATCTGTGGTCTCCAGAGCAGGTGGATGGGACCACAACTTTTCTGGAGATGGCAGCTCTGCATGCACAAGAGAGAGGTTCCGGTGCATTCTTCTGTTCAGATCTCTGAAAGTCTGGATGACCTTTTAAAATCCTTCTGTTTGCAAGAATTTTGAAAAGAGTGTAACTGTAGGAATAACTTTGAATTACGTCTCATTGCGATCTTACTGCATTTGCCCCGTTTTTGAACAGATTGAGAATCTGGATCCCCGTGGAATCCAGCTGTCTGCTCTCTTCATGAGTGGTGTGGACATGGCTCTTTTTGCCAACGACGCCTGCGGACAGCCCATTCCCTGGGAGCACTGCTGTCCCTGGATGTATTTTGATGGGAAATTATTCCAGACCAAGCTCATCAAAGCAAGCCGGGAGAAAGTTCCGCTCATTGACCTCTGTGATGGTCAGGTGTGTAGCTGTGCAGGGTGATGGAGTGTCCCGTGTGCCCATGGGGGTTCCAGGGCCTGGGTTGTCATCATTCACCTCATGTGTCACCCCTGCTTTTAAAGGCAGATATGAGGGGAATGGCTACTGGGTGGGTTTTGCTGTTTAATTCTTCATTTCTTGATGAGTCGGATGGTATTTGGATAGATTTGGAAGAAGAGGCATCAGCTTGAATTTGATTTTTTTTCCCCTCTGAAAATGGAAACACTGATATGATGAATAGCCAAGTTGGAAACTCTGCTCATTTGTTCAAGTCCCACCTTTTTGGGTCAGGCTGTCCAAAGGACTAAGCTGTACTGGGTTTGTAGTGAAAGAAAATTGGTGATTTCTAATTGATTTTACAGACTGTGAAGTCATTCTTGGGGTCCTCAGCTCAAAATCTTTTCACATTTCTTACAACCATCTTAAAATACGAATGAAGGAGTTTTTTGTGTTATCCAAATCATACAAAGTTACTATCCACCTGTAAAACCAGGAAACTGATAAAACAGTTTACTGAATAACCCAAACTTTTTTGGTTTTAACTTTTTGAAAGGTATGAAATTGTATCCCTTCTTTTTTGTGACTTGAGGGAAGCTCTGATCCAGCTTTGCTACTGATGGTGGCTGCGGTCCCTCTCAGGGTTGTAACCCTCCAGGCATGTTTCAGCCTGTATGCACAGACTCTGGTGTGCAGTCCAGGTTTAGGATGATGATTATGTCTCTACTTCTCTATTATTCTGCATTTTCCTTTGAATTTGTTGTGTAAATGTAGCTTTATACAATTGAAATGAGAATTTTAATGTCTCCGTGTGACCTTCTCTTTATTCCTAGGCTGAGCAGGCAGCCAAGGTTGAAAAGATGCGTCAGAGCATCCTAGAAGGATTAAATTTCTCCAGGCAGAACCATCCTCTCCCTTTCCCACCTCCACCTGCCATGCCTTTCTATCCAGCTTCTATGTATCCTCGACACTTTGGGCCAGTCCCACCACCTCAGGGCAGGGGGAGAGGCTTTGCTGGTAAGTGATGGGACAGCGGTGCCACACATTGCCTTACCTTGCACATTCCCAAAGCTACCAACCCTGGTCGATTTCATAGGGAAAATACAGAAGAGCAGGTGTTCAGCTTGTGTTGGCTTATGCCAATCACTGTGTTTGGGGTTGCTTTTATTAGCCCAGTGATACAGAATGTGCTGTATTGCTGCGTATTTTCATCAGGATTTTAGTAACTGTGCCAGATCAAAATATTTTTACTGTTATTATAGAACTAGAAAAAAGAGGAATGGTTTGACACCGAGTGATATGGAAAAGCTTTGATTTTCACAGTAAATTAGTTCAAAACATTTATAAATTAACAGACACAGTTTAACTGTCAGGGCTGAAGACAACCTTTCCCCCTCCCCACTCCTCTGTGTTTTGCTACAGTCATATAACCATCGGCACCCTCAAGTGTAAATACTGACATAACTGTTCCAGGCTGTTCCTAGAATTGCTCCCTTCCTCAAAATCTCTCCCTACCGAGGCTATAGGTGTATGGATACTGGACACGGGCATTCCAGGGGTGCCATGACTGTAGCCACTAGAGCTCACTGCCAAATACTTGTCACAAGCTTTTACAATGCCACAGAAGCTGGGATCCCGTTCCAAGCCCCAAGGCCTGCCCTTTGGATCAGAGGCTCCCTGCTGCCTGAGACAGCAGGACCTCTTTGGCCAGGGCTCCCTCGGTGCTGCTGCGTCACCCGCAGGAGCCTGGCCAGCGGGAGCGTGGCCCTCCTGCCTGGCTCTGGAAGGGTGGAAGGAGGCAGCAACCTCTCTGCTGGGGCCTTCCCAGTTGCCTGGCCCCCTCACAGCTTTTCCCCTGTCTTTCTTTACCCTGGGTCTAACAGGAGTCTATGGCTTCGGAGGCCCTTATGGGGAAACAGTAGCCACAGGCGCTTACCGGGCCTTCCGGGTGGCGGCAGCAGCAGGACACTCCGGAGCCTTCTCTGGCAATGACAGCAACAGGACTAGCAAGTTTCAGGGCGGTAATTATACCCAAACCCCTTTTCTTAGAGCTTCTGGCAACGGCTTCCTCCACTGTACGGGTTGGTCTGAGGCTTTCCTACTGACTCCCTGTCTCCCTAACTGTCTCAGCTTCCCTCTCTAGAGCCTGCCCGGTGCTGTCCGCTCTGCTCCCATCCCTGCCGCAAGCCTCCAGCGCCCTCCTGGTGCCAGAAACCCCCTCCAGGCACAGGAGAGCCCCACACCCAGGGGGGCAGGCTGGCTCCTGTGCTCCCACAGGCAAAGAGGGCGTCTGTAACCCACCAGCCTCTGCCTCTGTATTTACAGGGATTTTCCAAAATCTGGGAGTAGTTGAGCATTTTGCAAAGACCCAGCGTAGAAGTGACTGACTAGTGTTACTGCTGAGCCCTTCTTTGCTGGCATCAGTGCGGTGTGGACACAGGAGTGGGATGTCCTTCCCTACTGTGTGCCCACTGCTCACTTCCTGTATGATGTGGGATGATGGAAACCTATTCAGGATAAATTTTTCCTGCATATTTAGCTGTTCCTTCTGGCCTCTGAGCTTTTATCCTAAGAGCAAACATACCTCTAATGCTTCATGTGTGAATAACTCTGGCCCTGCAAACCATCTGCATTTGGAGCTGAAGGACTTGCCCAGGGAAGTAGGAACCTTCTGGATGTAATCAGTAGTCTAGTTCCCAGCCTATTAACATTTGGAGACTAATTATGGCTGCGTAAACGCTGTGGTTAGTAACCCTTTTGGTGCTGATGGTCTTACCAGTCGCGTCTTGCTCAGTTCACATACCTGGATTTCTTGAAATACATGTTGTGCCCCGGAGCTGATTTAGTATAAAGACGCAAAGAACTTGAACAGAAGCTATAGTTGTATCTCAGACAACTGTAATTTTAGCTGCCTTCTTTGAGGGGGAATGATAAACCCACCTTTTAAACCAGATCTGTTTGAATGCTACATTTTTATAGTAACTTAGTACAGCTTATCCAGCCTAATAAGTTCTTTATTACCAATATAATCTGTGTGGTCTATGCTGGTACTTGCTGTTGCCTAAAAGGTGCCTTGAACCTGCAAGAATTCCTTCTTCTTTAGGAATGCAGGAAAAAACCAATCTTCAGCCAGCTTGTAAATTTCCCCTACTTTCTTGAGGCTTATCTCAAGTATATTTTTAATTACTGAAACTGAAGCACTCATGTAAGATCATTTTTCTTTTCAGAATTCATATCTTTTTTTAAAAAGGGATAGGGGGAAACAGGCTCTTGGGGTTCTAACACTTCTGGAATATACTGCAAAATGAGCAATAATCTCACAGTATCCATAGAGGAAATGGGTTATGTGGTGAAATCTGGGCAAACCAGCTTTCCATTCATTTGGAACTTTACTGTGATGATTGTGAAGATCAAAGTTTGGTTTTGCTTTTATGTGCAGGAGTCCAACCTATTCCTTCTCAGGGAGGGAAACTTGAAATTGCCGGCACTGTAGTCGGCCATTGGGCTGGAAGCAGACGTGGACGAGGGGGGAGAGGGCCATTTCCTCTGCAGGTGGTGTCCGTGGGAGGACCAGCCAGAGGGTAAGTGCCAGCCTGGGAATGTGGGATTTCATGGTTGGGGAAACAAGGAAAACAGGGAAAAGTTGGAGGCAGTAGAGTTTGCATATGACACTTTAGGACACATAGGGTCAATTATACCCACTGAATATTTAAGAAGAACGTTGGCATTCCTTTTAAGATGCTTTTCATCAGTTATTTGTATAGGTATAAGCATTTTTATTTGCAAATAAAACTCACACTCAATCTGAAATATAGATAGATAGATAGATATACACATGCACACAGGTTGATTTTGCATGAAGAGATGACTTTGGGACTGCCAGTACCTTTATGACAGAGAAATAGGATTCTTCACTAGTAGATTATGATTTGACATAAAATGCCTGAAGTTTCTTTTTGTTGAAGGTACTGTCTTAAGGCAGTACCTTAAGGTTTGGGTGCAGGTTGTCACCCCAAAGAGACAGGAGAACTGTCAATGCCAGATCATCCTGTGTCCATCAGATCAGCACCGACAGGGCATTGGTCACATGCAGAGTTACTAAAATAGGCCAGAGGGAAAATGACTGCAGGCAGCTTACCTGTTGGTTGGGTCAGTTGATACTGAAGTAGAACCAATAGGAAAACATGCTTGTGTTAAGGGTTCTGACTAAAGACAGAATCACAGAACCATAGAATATTTTGAGTTGGAAAGGAGCCACAAGGATCATGGAGTCCAACCCCTGTGTCTGCCCAGACTGCCCCAGCAATCCCACCCTGGGCATCCCTGGCTGTCCAATCCCTCCTGGAGCTCTGGCAGCCCTGGGGCTGTGCCCAGTCCCTGGGGAGTCTGTTCAGTGCCCAGCCCCCTCTGGGGGCAGAACCTTTCCCTGATCTCCAGTGCTTTAACAACAGGTTCATGTTGGGAGAGGTTATTTCCTGCCAAAGGTCACTACTAGGAAACAGCACAGCAAGTTGTCTCAGTTCATGACCCAGTTTTTGCACATTTGTATTCCATTTTTATCTCTTTCAGCAGAGGGGATTGAGTCAGGCTTGTTCACCCCATTGCCTCATGTCTCTGCAACGCTGAGCTCAGATGTTGTTCTTATTGTGTAAAATTATACCAGCTGCTTTGTATTGGCCTCGATCCATCAGTGTATTTAGTGTGATTTTCTGAACAGTTTTTCTCAGTTCCTTGAAGGACATGCTTTGACCTTGTGAAAAGAGAGCCAGTGGGGTTGGCAAGGAGGGAACACAGTGAGAGGGACTCACATGCAAACCACAGCTCCTCTCTCTTCATTGTCTGCTTCTAAACCCCAGAATTGGATTTCTTATTGCCCAGTGTGGGAATTCACAGCATGTGAGAGGAGACTGGGGAGCACAGTGCTGTTCCCTGGGCACTGCAGCCTCACTCAGCTCAGAGACCTGTGCAGCACTGGCTGCTCCAGCCAGCCCCAGTGGGGTCAGGTGTCACACCAGCACCTCCAGAGCAAACAAAGGGCATTCCCAGAGCAATCCAGAATTTCTACTAGAGAAAACAAGGAATTTTTAGGGGAACAGTGTTCATGACATAATGTTTGGGAAGTTCAGTTTCTTCAGCTGATGGAATTAAAGCAGTTACAGCTGAATCCTGGAATTGCTGAGGTTGGAAAAGACTTCTAACATCAAGTCCAGCTGTCAACCCAGTACCCACCACCATGCTCACCCCTAAACCGCATCCCCAGGAGCCACATCCACGTGTTTTGTGAACAGTCCCAGAATGATGACTCTAGCCCTGTACCAGGGCTTAACCCTTTCTGTGAACAAATTTTTCCAAATATATTTAATCTAAACCACTTCCCCTGGCACAACATGAGACCAAGGTGAGAAAGCTTGGTTTCATCTGATGTAATCTGTACTGAATCACAACAAAAACCACCACCTAATGTGTCTAAGTTGGGAGTTTCCATTGGAAAGCATCCCAGCTTATCAGTTGCCACATGCCAGGTACAGGTGAAACTCCTCTTTTCCCACAGTTTCTTACATAATTCTGTACCTACATGATTTTTTAATTCTGCCTCACTTTCTTTTATCAGAGCCTGTCTGTCTCGTTGTTTACACTGGGAACTGTTACTTAATGGGAGAAATGGCTTTCTATGTGGTTCAGATTGCTATTTTTGTAAGGTGAAAGTATTTTGAGCTCTGGTTTTAAAGTGCCATGAGGATAATTTGACACTTGGAAAATGTTTCTGCAAAGCTTGAAAGTATTATTTATTGTTTCTTTAGAAGGGAAATCTAAAAAGAGACCTTTTATTGCTCGGGACCCAAAAGGTTTGTTGGGTTTGATACAATTGCAAGCAGTAGAACCCTGCAATTCAGAATTAGGCATCTTGCCTCTTTAAAGACGTGTTGATGATAGGCACTAGACAGTAAAGCTAGGGAAATAATATTCCAGCAAAACTAAATGTAAAGCAGTTGTAAACAAAACTGATCTGTGTTTTATTTTCTCCCCTTGCCCCACCCCTGCAGGCGTCCTAGAGGAGTTATCTCCACTCCGGTGATAAGAACTTTTGGAAGAGGTGGAAGGTACTATGGGCGAGGTTATAAAAGCCAGGGAGCAATTCAGGTAATGAAGCCATGTGCCTGACTGCAGCACGCTCTGTGCCGGGCTGGGCTGGGCTGGATCCAGACCAGCACCACTTTAACTGCTACAAGTGTTTCTGGCGACCCGCGGAGGCTGTGAGCTGCACAGCGCTGACAGGACAGGCTGCTGTCTCAGCTCACTTAAAGCAAACTTGGCTTCTAAAGACAGACCTGGAAGAATGTATTTTGACATGAATCCTGTGCCTACACAGCTCTAACCAGCCATGGGAGTAGAAGAAAATTTAGAAAATGGGAGAAATACAAAGCTGAAACAAATTAGCAGTTCTGTTCCTGCCCCTACTCTTCCCCAAATTCTTTTCTGGGACCTCAGTCCAACCTCGTGAAGGAAAGTTTGTGGCAGTGAAGGATCTTTGCTGCTGCCATGCTCCAGATCTAAGAGGTCATTCTAAACTTCTTGGGAATGGCAGAGCAGCCTTTCCCCCTGAGCATGCAGGTTCCTTTCTGGTGACAGCCTGCAAAGCGTCCATGGATCATGACTTCTGTCTGTTCCATGGATCCTTCAAATATAGCTGAGGCAGACTGCTGATCTGTATGAGATGCCAGTTGCTTTCAGAGTTCTGCTTTTCCTCCCTTTTCCATGGTTCTGGCTGCTATGCAGTTTGGATGAATGAGTAGTAAATAGTTGGAAAAACTTCCACAATAAATATGTCATATGGACATGCCATTTGTCAGGGAGACCTGAGAGTAGGGGGGTGTTTTCAGGTGTCAGACAGTAAAATAGAGAACGTTCTCCAGTAGATAATGAAGCAACTATTAGCTTCCAGTAAAACTTACTGTTTTACAGGTGTAAAAAATTCAAATACTTCTCTTCCTTCTTAAATTGCTGTATACACAGACTATATGTCTACAAATGTACTTGTGGGTCTGAAACTACATCTTTAAATAGAAGAGAAACCACTGTGTCAATAATAGAGCATCTAATTTCTGAGTACCTTAAGCTTTGAAATAAAGGAAATCCTGAAAACGAGCTCCCAAATACTCCAGGCTTACTACAGGTGTACCTATGGGAGTGCAGTTCAGGTAGTAGCTGCAGGTGTCTTGACAAGTGCCATCAAGGTTGGGTATTTGCATTTTTATTGATGATATGTAATTTGGATGGTAAATACTTGTGATCGCAAGGACCTGTGTGTAAAATTGTGCCTGGAGAAGAAAGATAAATGGCATTTTCTATGGACCTGAGCTTATTGCAGCTTATTGCATTTTGTGGTCATCAAGGCCATATAGGATGTTCTTTGTACAGAAAGAGAAAAAAAGTGATTTAAAATGCACGTGGCAGGGAGAACTTGGGAAAGTTCCCACACAGTGAGTGGACTGTGAGGGCCAGGTGAGGCTGGGAGGTGCCAGTGGCCCCTCTGCCTCACTGAGGCAGTGCCTGTGCAGGGCCAGGCTCAGCCCGAGACACTTCCTCCCCTCAGCTTGGGAATCTGACCAAAACCTGCTCTTTGGGTTTATCCAGCACACCAGACTGGTCTGGTTTGTCCCAAGATGAGACCTTTCACTCTTGTTCTGGAAAGAAACTAAAGCATGTCTTGAAAGCTGAACTTAAGGATGTCTGCAAAGAGGCACGATGACAGTGATCAGTGTCCCTTGTCCTCATGTGCAGTCCCATACCTGTGCAGTGGGACTGAGAATTGTGATTATCTGGATAATGAGAATACCAGAGAACAGCAGTTCTGACTCACCTGCAAAGTCCTTCTGTAAAATCCTTCAGCAGCTTACTGCAGGTGTTCTAGTAGGTAACAGGAGGTTTTTATACTGCACAGCTGTTTGAGGTGTCCCTATCTTAAGCCATTTCTTAGCACTTGACTTTGTGAACAGTGTGACAGACCAATGTGCTGCTTCTTAGCAGCTTAACCCACTTATCTTGGTTTGTTTAAAGCCTATTATGTTTTTGGAATGCTAAGATTAATTATAAATACTTAAAAACTAACTGTATGCTGCATCAGTCTGGTTTTTATGGCTATACTCAGTCTTGTAAGATTTTACTATATGCTTTTTTATGAAAGCCTTTCCTAACCTTGGAAGCATATAGCCTGGTGCAGGGAATAGTGCATGGTGCCTCTGCACTCCTGCAAACCTGACTGGAAACAGTCAGGTTTGTGTTTGAGTAACACGGAATCCTGCCACTGAATCACAGCACACATGAACCAAGGAGCAGAGTGCAGCTGTACATTGATTCTCAGTTTCGGTGTTTCAGACATTTGTGTAGCTCTGATGTTGTGAAAGGAGGGCAACATCGGAGTTAAAACAAAAGCAATTGCCCCGGGGGCATCAGAAGGCTCTGGGGAACACCGAAAATCCTCTCTGTGTATTTTGTGGGCCACTTCCTTCAGCAATGCCTAATATTTGGTGTTCACTCACGACCCTGTGCCCTGCATGCTGCCTGTTGTAGTGTCCTTATATCAGACTGTACATTTATATACATTTTTAGCACTGGTTCTTCAGTAATTCTCTTCTTTTTTTAACAACTAGGGCAAACCTCCTTACGCTGCTTCAGCAGAAGAAGTAGCCAAAGAACTTAAGTCAAAATCCGAGGAATCTAAATCCTCACTTGTGTCTTCAGATGGATCCCTGGCTGAAAATGGAGTTGTGACTGAGGAAAAACCAGCTTCCCAGATGAATGGGAATACAGGAGACATCAGGGCTTCCAATCAGTCTGAAAGTGCCTTGAGTAATGACTCTAAAATGTGCAATACGAATCCTCACTTAAATGCACTAAATGCAGACAGTGTTTGCCATAAAGATGATGCTCTTGAGGCCACTGTCTTAAAAAAAGAAGAGTAAACTTATTTTTTATAGAGGGTGAAGGATGTTGGGAAGGGTCAGGATTAGGAATATCTGGAAAGAAAGAGAGCCTACAGTTACGTACATTTTTTCCTTTCCGTAAGAGAAAAATGAGGACTTTGGAAATTCGGATCCCTCTTTGATGTCAGAGATTTAAACAACACATTTTTTTAGTTTTAACCAGTTGTAGTCAAAATGCTACAATAAAACAAAAAAACAAAAAAAAAAGAGAATGAAGAGCATTTGACTCCCGCACTTAAAATGAAGTATACATAAAGTTTAAACTGGTTATGACAAAAGCTTGTAGTTTTGTTTTTTGAAATATAAAGAAAACAAATTTTGGCAGTCTTTAAGTATATATAGCTTAAAACTATAATTTTTAGTACTTGGCACCATATGTATGCCATTATATTTGATTTTGCATTACTGTGTCACAATAAAGCTTTCTTTAAGGCTTTGATTTCATGATTATGGGGGGAAAAAGGCACAACCACAGTTTTTTCTTTCTGAAATCTCATCACCGTTGCCGTGGTTCTTTTGTGTTAAAAATGTGCAAACTCTCGAAACTACCAATTCTCAGTAACACTGCAGTTCTGCTGAGTTCAATAGACATCATACATATGTTACGAGCGAGTTAAACGGAGATAAACTTGAAATCATAGAAGATGCAAACGACCTTTCAAAACAAACACAATGTGTTGGGAAACTTTTTGTGACTAATACCATGCATCCGTGATCAATGAACTATGTGGTTTTGAATCAGACGTAGACCATTAGTACTACTATTTGAGCTAAACTTCTGCATGGTTCATGATTTTTAAAGTGTGTAGTTAATATTATGCATGTTATTGTCCTCTTTCTTCCATTCTTACAAGTACTGTGCCCATTTGCAAAACAAAAAAAGCTAATAATCAGTAATAGTCCTATAAAAGATGTTAACTATGTTTAGTCATTGACTGATCTTGCTCTAACCTTAAAATTTTGTGATTATTGACCTCTGTTGCATTTATTCTAAAACTTTAAAAAAAAAAATTATCTAGCCGTTTTGAATATCAACGTTACCCTGGTGTACTCATTGCTGTATGCATTATTGTTCTCTGTTGCTGTTTTATGCCTTCATATTAGCAAATATGAAATTCTGTGAAAAACAAAAAAAAAAACGCTTTGATCTTCAAAAAAAAAAGTACCCCCCTTCTGTAGCAGGAAACAAATGGCTTGTTCTTGAGAACTTTCCCATCAAGAATTTAGTATAAGCAAATATACCTGTATCATTTTGATGTTTTTGTTAGTGTTTCCAAACTTAATGTACTTCAAAATCAGAATCATTTCTTTATATTCGTTTTCATATAATTCTCCTGATGCTCTTCATCACACATTAGTGATCAGAAATGAGGTGTAATTCCCCATTCCCTGCCCGCCAGAGCTAAGTAGGTATCTTAATGTAAGTTGAAGGGAGTTCTGCCCCAACTCATGGATTGTGCAAGAATGAACTACTGTTGGGTTTGGCTGGTTGTAGATGGATTGTGGTGTGGTGTCTTTGAAGGCTATTGAATGCAACTTACAGTGCTTAATAAAAATCTTTATTCTTTTAGTATAAAATACTGTATGCCTTTTTTGTCAAGTATTTTTTTAATTACCATGTAAATAAAAGTTTTTCCTATGCCCAAGTCAAGTGGTTGAGTTGCCAGGATCTGTGGTGTCCTCCTAAAAGGTAGGGGAGGGAAGCACAGCCTTTGGTTGTGGCTGCCCCTGGATCCCTGGCAGTGTCCCAGGCCAGGCTGGACACTGGGGCTTGGAGCAGCCTGGGATAGTGGGAGGTGTCCCTGCCATGGCAGGGGTGGCACTGGATGGGCTTTGAGGTCCCTTCCAACCCAAATCAGTCTGGGATTCTGTGATTCACTCACTGCTCGGGGACACCACACCTGGTTGGAGTCATGCCCTGGCTTTGCTGGTGTGGGCAGCTCCTTTACATGTCACCTTTAAATGTCAGATGGTTGAAGAGATGCAAATAAGACTGAAATAACAGGGACAGTTGTTCAAAGAAAAAGACAACTGCAGGTGCCCACAGAGGTTGATGGGGGTGGGCAGTGAGAAGGTGGTGGGCAGTGCCCCTACAGAGCCGGGAACCAGGAGTCTGCTACACAGGATCCAACTGACAGAACACGAGGAGCTGCAGGTTTACACCTTGGTGTAAACTGGGGAGCTTCCTCCCCTGCCATGCCTGTCCCTGGGTGCCCCAGAGCCACGGGCTGTGAGCAGTGGGCACGGCTCCCTCTGCCCCGCCCTGCCCCGCAGCACAGCCGTGTTTCCCCGGACAGCAATCCGTCCCCTCTCCTTCCCGAGTCACATCCCCGCTGCGGCCGGGAGCGGTCCCTACCCGCTCTGCTCCGTGCAGTGAGACTCGCCCCATGCCAGCCCTTGTCTGCTCTGCCAGCATTCCCACGTCCTGCTGCTCATGCAGCTGCAGGGCACCCCTTGTCCCACTGCCCGGCACTTTTCCATTCCGAGCCCAGCCTGGGAGCATGGAACAAGCAGCAGCAGCAAACCCGGGGTGCTGGGAGCGGTCCCGTGTGGCAGCGCCAGTCCCCGCTGTGGCTGCGCTGCCGATGCGACGGGACGGGCGGGCTGCGAGAGCCCAGCGATGTCTTGTGACCCCGCAGCCCTCGGGACGAGCACAGCGCTGCCTGCCCGCTGTCCCGAGCACCTCCCTGCAGGAGAGATGTCTTTGGTACTGACACGGTCCTCTTACAGAGAGCTGAACTGACCCCAGATCTGTGATCCTATGGAATGACTGGCTACTGCCGGGGCGTGCTCCTGAACAACATCTTTGACACCTGNCAAATGCCCCTTGAACACTGACAGTTTGGGGCACCGACACACTCTCCAGGACCCTGATCCAGGGTCTGACCACTCTCTCAGAAATTAAAGCCCCGGTGCCACCAGTATCTCATTAGTCAGCCCCAAGACAAGAGTTAACCTGGGAGAATCCGCACTTCGGGTGGGACGAGGGGCCATTGTCCGCCCTGTGCCATCGGTCTCCTCCCTCCCTGTCTGTGTAAGCAGCAGCGATGCTCGGCGTGTGCCGCAGCCGCTCCCCGGCTGTGCGCGCTGTCCCCGCCAGGGGCCCGCCGGGGCGGGGCTGAGCAGCAGCCCCGGGGAAGGTCCCCGCGCGGGGGAAGCCCAGCGCAGGCGGCCCAGCCCGGGTTTGTTCTCGGCTCCCGCCTCGAGGCGGTGTCCGGGCAGCGGGGAGGCCAGCGGGGCGGCCCCGGGGCAGGGAGGGCTCGCCACCGCCACGGCCATCGCCACCACCATCGCCATTAGCACCGCCATCCCCATCCCCACCGCCACAGCCAGCGCCGCTCCGNGGGAATGAGGAATGGGGAATGGGGAGTGGGGAATGGGGAATGAGGAATGGGGAATGGGGAATGAGGAATGGGGAGTGGGGAATGGGGAATGGGACGTGCAACCATCGCTCCTGTGCTGGAACGAAGTGAGGATGAGGTGGTGGCACATCCTGCAGTGCTGCCGGTGCCCAGGAGCACCGTTATCCAGCCCCGCAATTACCCAGCCCTGTGGCAGATGGCAGTACTGGCGGTGGTGACAGTCTGTGATCCTGTAGATCGCACCCAGAGCCTGTACAGTGAATCCAGCCCGGTCGCACTGACCCGCCAAGTACCGGCAAGTCCCACCCACTGGTCTGAGGTGGGATGAAGGGGGACACTGTAGGATCCCAGAAGATAAGGGGCTGATAATGTGTGTGTCTCAAGCACTGATAACTGATAACTGATAGCTGTGCAGCGAACCAAGGATTGTTGGTAATAACACCCCATTGGAAAAGAACAAGATGTGGCTGGAGAAGGGGCCATGCAGAGGGAGGGCAGCACTTTTCTGGGACAAACATCCTTGTTCCAGTCTCTGGAGATAAGCACAGCACAGTCCAGTGCAAGCACAGGAATGAGACTGAGGAATCAACATTGGCTGTAGGAGGTGATCAAAACCACCCAGGTTCCTCGAAGCCCTCTGACCCATTTCCAGAAAGATCTGAAAGAATGGACTCCATGGGATGGGAGGGGATGGGATGGGATGGGATGGGATGGGATGGGACCAGAGTGCTCATCTAACAGTGATTCCACTGTTATCTCTCTCCAGTTTCTGGTTCTTAACAGCTCTCAGCGCACAGAAGTTCTAAACACTTGGAAGATCTCTTTTACCTGGGAAATTTCTGGATGCTTTGAATTTGGGTAAAATGGACATTCTGACACCTGAGGAAGTGTGCTGATCCCTAGCAAGAGATGAAACAAGTGGGGATCAGCCTGAGGAGTGATGGGCTCGTGTGTCTCCCTCTTCTGTGGAGTTCTGGACCAGAGAATGCTCGTGGCCCTGCACAGCAGCTCTGTGAGGGGCTCTGTGCTGTGTTTTGGCCTGTGTTTCTTTTTCACANCAGCTCTCAGCGCACAGAAGTTCTAAACACTTGGAAGATCTCTTTTACCTGGGAAATTTCTGGATGCTTTGAATTTGGGTAAAATGGACATTCTGACACCTGAGGAAGTGTGCTGATCCCTAGCAAGAGATGAAACAAGTGGGGATCAGCCTGAGGAGTGATGGGCTCGTGTGTCTCCCTCTTCTGTGGAGTTCTGGACCAGAGAATGCTCGTGGCCCTGCACAGCAGCTCTGTGAGGGGCTCTGCCCTCTATGTGGGCCTGTGCTGCTTTTTCACAATTGAGTTGAAAATACATATTAAAACTCACTTCAAGGTTTCAAACAGTGAACTCTGTGACCAAATGATGTTCTGCTGAGGCACCAAGGCACAGCTCTACTGCTCACCCTCCACTCCCAAGGGCAGCCAGGCACCTTCTGAATTGGAGTGCTCATGGAGAACTCAGGACAGTGGGACAGCCTCACCCATAAGTTTCTTAATCCACTAATCCCTGTCAAAATGATGAGTAAGGTGTCTGAGCTGCCAGAACAGAGCCTCTACATTTCCATGCAATGTCAGCTCCAGCATCCTCCAGCACAACTACTGCTGGCCTAGCTGACTATGGCACTTGGCAGTATCTGTAAAAACGTGGACACTGTGAAAACAGGAGTAAAACCACAGACACACCACTCTGCTGCTAGGGGTAGCATCACCTGAGGGCCAGCGATGGACAGTGGAGAGCTGGACATGATTCCAGCCCCCAGGAGCACCTGGCTGCACTCAGGCATGGCCCTGCTGCCCTTTGTAGTGAGCACCAAACCTGCAGGGCATTCATCAGGTTGGCTCACCACTGCAGCAGCTGGGACACCATAACACTGGAATTTGTGTGCTGCCTTGGAAATAAAGCCGTTTGCATGGAGATGCTCACGGGACTGAGCAAAGGTGATGAGAAAAATTCTTCACACTCATATGTGAGCAAAGCCCATAAACAACTGGGAGAGAGAACATGGGCACAGGAAGTGGTGTGTAGGAGCTGCTTCAGGGAATAGTCATTTTGTTCAGAAAAGGCCTCCAAATCATGGATCCACCTGCTGCTTCCATGCTCTGTAACATGACAACACCGCTTTCAGGAGGAGAGGGGGCCCTTCAGGGTGCAGCTGCCAGTGTGTGGGGTGGGCAGAGGCACAAAGCCCAGTGTCCTCATGACCATCCTGCACCAAAGGACACCCCAGTCTCTGGGGGCTCATTTAAACCCTGATGGTGCTGGGAGGTGAACTTGGCATCAAGGAGCAGTGTAAAGGTGTGTGCAGCTCTGTGATGGCTCCCAAGCTGCTCTGCCCCATCCTGCCTTGCTCCCAGGACCTGCTCTTCTACTTTCTGGCTGAAGCTCTGAACCATTAAAGCCGTGACCAACAGATTTAAACTTAAAGAGGGCTGGTTTTAGGGGGCAGGTTCTTACATGGTGCATTGTGGTGAAGGAAACAGGTCCCTTGGTCCCTTGTCTCACTTTGAGACACTCAAAAGCACTGAGTGACAGTTAAGGATGCAGGCCTGGGGCCTCCCCCTGTGTCACTGCACTTCCAGCTGTGTCAGAGGCCACCTGTGGCGGGGCTGAGTGTGTCACTCACACACAGCCCTGTGCATGACAGTCCTGCCCTGTCCATCCTGACAGCCCCTCTTCAGCCATTCAACAACAGCTGCCTCTCTGTGGAAAAACTTGAAACTGAAGTTTTTTGGCTTCATGAACTACCCTTGTCCTCCACAGGTGTTTCGGAAGATTTTTGCAGACAGATGAAAAAAGTCTGAGAAATGTCAGGTTTTTTTTCTCAAAGACAAATTCCCTGCCACACCACCAAATGTAATGGATTCAAAATGCTGAATCCATTGTAACAGAATTCAAATCCCACCTTAGTTGGGAGGCCCTTTGTGAGCACTCTGTAGGAAGCTCTCACTCCTCAGGGAAAGGTGCCAATGGCCTTTGAACACTCCAGGAATAGAGGTCATTCCCAAAGCCCCCAGCCCATTTGTTTAACCACTGTCAGAGCCTTGGCATGGTGGGGTAGCCAGGTCCTGCATCCTCAGCCCCGGCTCACGCCCCATGGCTGCTCTTTGGCCTGTGGGTGGGGGGGGGGGCTGAATGTGTTGGGGTACAGGGTCAGCCCGTGCCTCAGTGTCCCCCACAGCCCATATGCTGCTATGATCTGCTTCTTGGTAGGCACCAGGTGTTTATTACCATCCCCTTGGTGTCACAGGAGGGACAGGGCTGCTGTGAGCAGAGGTAATGACTTTAAAAGCAGAAATCACACAAATAGCGAATCACAGGGTGCTTTGAGCTGGAGGCGACCTTAAAGACCATGTCCTTCCAATCCCCAGCAAACCCCCCAGGCGGTTAAACCCCCAGTAAGATAATGTTACTGAACAGAAAGAAGCTCATTCTTTTGGAGTTCTTCACATGAGAGCCAGCCGCGGT
>VXBB01006778.1:0-15616 GCA_013399915.1 Illadopsis cleaveri | reverse complement strand
GCTGCACTGCCAGCACAGCCCCTGCTCAGCCTGCACTGCTGCACTGCCAGCACAGCCTCTGACAGCCTGCACTGCTGCACCGCTGCACCGCTGCACCCCCAGCTCCGCATGCTACCGAGGGAACGGGCGTGTGATGGATGCAGGGACGTCCTTAGAAATCAGGGACTGCTGGAAGGTGTGGGAGTAAAACCGCAGGGGACGATGAGCAATAGCAGGGGGTGAAAGGCAGCTGTGGGTGAGAAGCTGTTACTATTCCTGATCCTGCTTGGGAATCGCAGACTGGAGGAGACTGTGAGTGAGTCACGGGGTGTCAGGACGCTCGGCTCTGGACGGATGGAGAGGGCTCTCGAGGACTTGGATATATTATTTCCCTTCATTCTTTGGACACAGAGTTGCACAGGACTGTTACAAACTGAGCAAATGTTTCAGAGACATCCCGGCCCCGCTCCCCAGGACGGTTCTCCCGCAGCGGTCGGTGCCCGCGGCACTGTCCGCATTTATCGAGGTTTGTCCTCTTTTCGACATCACGCCACACTGACCAGAGAGCAGCATAATTCTGCCCAAACACCTCCTGTAAAAGGCAGCGTGCTGAGGCTGGCTGTGCAGTGGTGATCCCTACTCAGCCCCCGGTGATATCTCGGGTGCCTCCAGGGGTGGGTGTGATCAGCTGTGTGCTCCTCCCGCTCCCCGCCAGCAGCTCACAGGGAATGTGCTGGGATTCCTTCGGTTTGCAGGCTGGACACAACCCTCTGCCCCTGTGGGCGCCACTGAAAATGGGAGTTTCGTGTTTCAGATTCACTTGTGACCGTTCCGGGCTGCAGAAGAGGGAAGCAGGTAAGGAAATGGGTGCTGTGAGTGACGACAGCAGGGAGGGGATGCTGTGAAGAGCAGCCCTGCACCGAGGGTAGAGTATTCTGGGCAGAGTGTTCTGTTCCCAGTTACCATCTGGGTCTGCCCTGAACTGGTGTTGGCTGCTGCCTAAGTCCCATATACAACTGATGTCTCTTTTTACCATACTGCTGAATTTTTCCGTTTTAAAAATGCTGAACTGAAGTAGTTGCTGGATTTCAATTACAATCCTATTTGAAAAATACCCAAAGGGCTGGAATGAACTGGAGCTGGGGTTGTTCCCTGATGCTTCCAAAGCTTGGGGGTGTAAGAAATGATCTATTCAACACATCACTTGCAATCAGAAGTGCTGTTGCCTGTAGTGTTCAATGAAGAGCCAAGCCTAAATGTTTTTAAGTTCTCAAACCTAAGCTTTTTCCCAGGAGGCTTTCTGCAGGGAGGGTGGGCAGGTTTTGTTGTTCAGTTGGGCGTTTTTTGGTTGCTTGGGAGTTTTTATTTAGACCAGGCAGAACTGTTGCTCTTTGCTTTGGTGAAAGGAAGTTTTTCAGTTACAAAGCACTCACAAATGTTCTTCAGAATAATTGTTTCTGCTTTTTTGTGGTGTGAGAGTTGGCGAATGGTTTGAGGAAGGAAAACGTGTGTCAAGGAGGTGTTTCTGAAGAGCACTTACCCGGAATCCTGCCGTGAGTGGGAGCAGAGCCTGTCTGGCTGCCTGCAGTTGCAGCCTGAACCTGCCGCTGCCTTTTCATTGTTCCTTCTGAATTTCGTGTTTCTTTGCATCCTTGGAGCTCTGAAATCCCTCTCAGAGCAGAACTGATGGCTTTAACTGCAAACCATGCTGATGGGGAGGCTCAGTGGCACTGGCCTGCTGGCACTGCAGGTCCTGCTCACTCCACAGGGCTTCAGGGGGACAGAAATGTCACAAAAAAATGCCACAATCATTTTTTAAGGAAGGATGTCTCGCAGAGCACTTTAAAGAGTGTCTCGTGGAGCACATCCTGCATGGGCTGGAAGGTTTTCCCTTTGAGAAGAGCAAGGCTGAGCTCTGATTTTGTGTTGATAAGTCACAAGCAGTGAAACAATATTTACACTTCATGTCGTGTTTGTAAGAAGGCAAGAAAAGTATCTGGAGAAAAAGAGGAAACTGATGACTGCCCGAAGAATCCCAGAATCATTTGGGTTGGGAGGCACCTTAAACCTCACCTTGTTGCAGCCTCCTGCCAGGTGCATTGATGTGCAGATGTGTGAATCAGCAGAAGAAAAGAGCACTTTAGTCAGCACATCACATACATAACTACGTGCAATCCCCACTGCTCACTCACTGCTGGTGGCACTGGGTGTCACTGGGTATTTTATTTGAGTTGTTACTGCTCCTCCACAGTTCAAAATCATGGGTGATTAAGAGATATCCTTATTTGGGATAAGGGGTTTCTCTGCCAGTTACCAGGTAGAGCAAATCCTTACAAGTCCATGGACACGAAGGGCACCAGTTCATTTCCTACAGCCCAGTGCCCAGGCTGAATGCCTCATCCAGGACACTCGTGTGGTTTATGGCTGTTGCTGCCACGGCTTTCTTTCTAAACACGCAGGTTCTCCTTGTTCCCCTCTGTCAAGGATGTTTTCCATCATTCCCACACACACATGCCATGTGCAGTATCAGAGGACAAGAGGGACCATCTCCACCGTGGCTGTTCTCAGCAGTGGGGCAGTGCTGAGCTCTCCATGGGCAGGGGACACTGTGCTGTCACCTGCATTAGTGATCATGGAGATGAGCCAGCTGCAGAGTGGCACAGCACAGCATGGATGTACGTGTATGAAGCCAGTTTGCATCTTGAGATAGGAATAAAATGCGATAAAGCTGTAATTACGTCGTTCAAAATTTGATGTTAATCTTTTGAAAATGTATTTGAGGTGCTGAAATGAAATAAAGGCACAAGAGCAGGTTATGTATCTCAACAACAGGAACAGTCAAGAGTAGTTTGGGGGGTCGGTTAATAATTTATCATTCTTAAATTGTGTGGTTGTTGGGTTTAATTTAGTAAGTTCTTTTTAAATGTGACTGTGAAAATCATTCCTGTTCCTTCTCCCTCCTTATTGAGCTGTTGGCTCATTTTGGAGCTTCCCCTGTGAGGGTTGCAGTTGGCTCAGAGTGTTTGCCATGCAAAACAGAGCATGAAAGGTAACGTCGGGCTACTATCAGCATTGCCATGTGTTTATATATTTATATAAATCTATAAAGAATACATGAAAATGGTCCTGTGACTGCAAAGGACAACCAACCATTGATCACTACTTTTAGCCAGATCTGAGCATGCTTATGCAAATTACAGTGATAAGTTACCTCAGATTTAAAAGTAAGTTATATAAATGGTTATATAAATGGGTGTCACAATTAAAGCAAACCAAACACACACAGTGCTCAGGTTTGTATGAATGTGTATAAGTCCACACATGGATGTATAACTACACAGGTACAAGTGGTCGTTGCTGTACAAACTTAATAATGTCTGGGGCTTTACTGCTGTTTAGTTTATTTACATTTATCTGTTGTTCAGTCACACATGTACAGTGCCCATCTCCAGCCTGCTCCTGCCTTTTGTGTGGCTGTGGATGTGACAGGCAAGGTGAGCACATCCTTGATGTGGGCAGAAAGGGTGAGAAGGAACATCAAACCCAAAGGAATGGTGTTGTTCTGAGCATTGTGGCTTTTGGAGGACAAGTCACAAAGTCAGAAATCCCAGAGGGATCCATTGGTTGCAGGTGTGAGTTTGTAACAGGGCAGAGTTCCAGGGGTTTGGTGGGTTGGGGGTCCTGCACAGCTGATATTACTGCAGTGCTATTTATTTGCAATAATGTTCCTGTCAGAGTGAGAAATGGAATGACAGGCTCGGGACAAGGCTGCAGTGAGTCTGTAAGGGTTTTACACAGCTGCTGATTTCCTGGTGTGTATGTGCTCATCCTAATTCCTAGAATTGCAGTGGGCAAGACACAAGGGGTATGTTTTAGCTAACAGTGCATGGTAAATATGAGTTTGTATTGCAGCACAGCTGATCCTGGCTCCTGCTCCTTAGGGCTTGGGTTTAGCCCAACTTTTGGGGTTCCTTCTGCTGTGGAGCTCTCCTGGGAAAGTGGCCTCCCTGCTTGGACACTTGTGGGATGCCATTCCTGGTAGAGATGCTTTTAATCTTCAAATCCTTGGGCCAGCAAAGGAAGGCTGAGGTTAAATCCAGTCTCAATCACAGTGCTGCCTGCTGCCACACTGGGCTGGTCAGGGCTCACTGGGACCAGTCTGCCTTGAGAGTTGGCTCTGTTGGTCTGTAGGGTCTGGATATGTCCTGGTTAGAGAGCTGGCAGTGTCCACCCTCCTCATCCCTCCTGGATGTCTGATGTGTTATACTGAGCCTTGAAACTGAGACCACGTTCTGTAGGACCTGAGCAGTGAGCCCTGGCTGATTTTGGGGTTTCTGACTTCCAGCTTTGAATAACAGATTTGTTGCTGGCATGCACAGGTTCTAGTTAGGCCACATAACAGTGTGATGCTGGCAAAGACTTGGGCTGTGCAGTAGGTGCAGGTTGCTGCCATCTAGAAATTTCATTTATTTCTGTTTGGTTAATTTCTTTTTTCCAAGGTGGGTGATATTTCTTTTATACAATGTCACCAATTGGTTTTTGCTGAGGAACAAAGGGCACAAGCTAATAGTAGATATTTTTAGATTAGTAGTGGATTATTAGTAGATAAAATAGTTTGACCTGTGAGTGGAAGCACACGAAGGGTGGATTGCAGCACTTCCCTGTGGAGGATGGTTTCTGCTGGGTTTGTACAGGACTGCTCTGACAGTGGGCTGTTCCCAGGGGCTACCTCCTGGAGCTCCTCATGGAGCAGGGCTCGACAGCTGAGGTGACACACTGCGTGAGGAAGAGGTGCTGAGACACTGATATCACAGAATTTGGTTGATCATACAATTATTCAAGGATTATTTTCCCTGAGACAATTCTCCTCCCTACTCCCTTCTGCAATGGGCAGAATACAGCCTGTGGTTTCTAAAATGCTCATGGAAATCAGTCCATTCCCGGGATCTTTTGTTTACTGTTGTGCATGTGAGAGAATGCACTCCATCACTGCACCCCTCAGTGATGTGCAGCAGATAAACAAGGATTTATTTGGTCAACCCAGCACCAATTCCACAGAGAAGTTTTGCAGTATGTTTGGAGACAGAAGAGGAGGTTTTCAGGGATGTGGAGAGCTGTCTGTGCAGACTGGGATGAGCTGGGAGCCAGCAGGAAAGAGGTAAAGGGCAATTTTGGTGTAAGTCCACTTTTTGGTGTATGGCCACTAACCTGACACAGCGTTTGCACCCAGGCAGAGCCCCAGGGCCGGACTCCTCTTGCAAGTGCCCTTCACTCTGTAAAGCTCTCAGTGACCTCAGCAGGAAGACCTCAGTGTCCACCCCACTTGTGTTTAGGTCTCAGCCCGGGAGATGCTCAGTGTGAGGTTCTCTGCTGCTGACAGAGCCTCTGGGTGGGAGTGTCTGTGAGGGTGACAGGTCTGAGGACATGGAGCCTGCAAGGTGAGTGTCAGGCTGGTCCATGGAGCAAACAGGCAACAACCCCCAGTGCTGTGGGCTCCATCAGGGCGTGGAGCTGCTGCTTTGCTGAGGATGGAGCAGGAAGGCTTTGGGGCACTCGGGGACATGAATTAGTGGTGGCACTGCCAGTGCTGGGGAACGGTTGGACTCCATGTCCTTCAGATTCTTTTCCAACATAAATGATTCTGTCACTGTGTCGTTCTGCTGGGCCCAGAGCCCTGTGTGGGTCCATGGCTGGAGGGGCTGCTGTGTTGGTCACAGGCTGGGGAGATGAGCTGTGGGGAGGAGACCCTGCACTGCACCTGGCTGTGGCTGTGCCAGGTGAGCCGGGACGTGTGCTGCCCCTCACTGGCTTTGTCTGTGAGCTCTGCAGAGTGCCGAGTATCTGCCCAGGTGTCCGTTTGAGGCTGTGTGGCAGCAGAGAGGAGCTGTGTGGATGTGTCACACCGAGCGTGTCACAGCCCTGCGCTGCTCGGCTGACACCTGCACAGCAGCTGAAGATGAAACAGAAACCATACACGAGAACAGAAGGTGGCTGCTGAAAGGAGTGGGGGCGAGGAAGAAGAAAGCAGCAGAGACAAGGCATGTGCAGACCAGTTCACTTTTCACACCTGCAGCCCGTTGGCTCAGCCCTGGGGTGGGAGCTCCCTTTGGGCAGGGCTGGGGGCTCGGGGTGCTGTGGAAGGCCTGCATTGGGGCTTCTGCTTTGTCACCTTCCCCTGCTCTCAGGTCAGGACGAGCCCTTCTTGCTCCCTGCAGCTGCAGGATGGCCGCCCAGCCTGGAAGAGGTTTTGGATGTGGCCAACTCCTTTGTGGACCAGTGCCACCTCTTTCAGTGAAGTTACACAAGGAATAAATGAAACCTAAGAGAATGATTTTGAGAGGAGGATTATTTTTGTTCTGTTTGTCTAATGGACTTCTTGACCTTTTGGGTTTAATTTGGGCTTGGCAGTTTTTTCCTTCAGTTTTGTTTTATTCTTGCTTTTTACCACTCTCTTTCTCTGGTTCCCTCCCTCTTGGCTGATTTCCCCTCTGCTTTTGGGAAACTCAGTGATGAGAAGGAGGAGAACAAACATCAGGGCAGCTGTAATCAGGGCTGAGCAGCTTCTCTGCTGAACAGACTGAGCCTGGTTTTCAGCAGCAGCAGCACCTTGGCACAGTGGTGGGTCCACAGATGTCCTGTGCTCAGCTCAGGTCCTTCACTGGCAGGGGATGGGGCTGGCACTGCCAGAGGATGGGGCAAGAGATATTTTGCTGTGCAGAAAATGACATGAGACATTCTCCCCAGTCAATGGTGAAGGTGTTCACCTCTTCAAGGTGTGTCCTCTGAGGTCATGGAGATGACAGGCATTTCAGTCAGCTGGAATTGTGTGATTGATTGTTGGGGTCAGTCTCTAAGTCTTTAATTATTTAAAATTATATGACAGCAAGATTGAATAGAATTTTGAGTTGACATAAAATAATTAGGGGGGAAAGAGTCTCATCTAGCACCTCTCAGCCACGTGTGTTTCATGAGTCATCTGCCAGGAGTAGGGATCAGGAGAGCTGGGCTTCACTCCTGGAGCAGGATGTATTTCCTTGCTCTGTACATTCCCTCAGTGAGAAGAGGTTGTTGGGAAATATAATTCGTTCTAAACTAAGCAGTAATTCTCCTTCAAATTATATCTTAATAAAAAAGAGAACATCTTGGGCAGTCTCTGATTTAGGCACACTGCATTTTAAATCTGTCCTAATTATAGTGCTCATCGCTTAACATTCATTTAATGAAGATCCTCATTTATAAGGACAAGGTTGGCAAATAGGAATTAATGCCATTATAACCCGTGAGTCTCCCAAAGGAAACAAATCAAAAGCTCTGTGAAGGAAATGAAGCCTTATTATTTATAGCAAGGCAAAGCACAGTCTCTCCAGCCATACCTTTGTGTGTGTGGCTCAGGGCCTGCAGCAGAGGTGGTTTGGAGAGGACAGGGCCCTGCTGCCCTGGGCATCGCTCCAGCTGGGGCACAGCTGCCCTTGAGGAGCCCCCAGGCCAAGGCTCCTGCCTTGCAAGTACACATTGGTTTTGTTTTGGTCTCAGTTTCTGATTCAAGACCAGACGTCCTCTCATCAGCCCCAGAAATAACCATAGTGGTTCACCAAGGCCCAAAAATAAGGCTGGAAGGAAGACACCACAGTTGTCTCTGTGGATCTGGAATGTTGTGGTGGATGCACATCTCTGCTGCTGTCGTTTCATCTCTGCTGGTGTCAGAACTGCTTGGTTTGAAGGAGCACTGTCAGATTGTCTTCACAGGTGTTGATTTCAACACACACAAGAGCTGGAAGGTTCCACTGGCTCCTTAAAAACCTTGGTCATCCTGAGCAATGTTCCCCTGGTGGAACTCAAGTGATGGCAGGGAGAGTTATGTACCAGCCCAGGAGCCCTTAGGGAAGAGCAGACTTGCACAGTCTCCTGCAACCCCCACAAATATCTCCTTCCTTACTTGGAGGCTCCAAGTCTCTGGCGACTTGAGGGAATGGCTGGAGCTGTGTCAGGGAGGGTCAGGATGGAGATCAGGGAAATGCTCCTCCCCAGAGGGTGCTGCCCAGGGAATGGGCACAGCCCCGAGGCTGCCAGGGCTCCAGGGATGTCCAGGGTGGGATTGTTGGGGGGTCTGTGCAGGGACAGGAGCTCCAGGGATGCCCAGCATGGGATTGTTGGGGTGCCTGGGCAGAAACAGGAGCTGGGCTGGGTGATCCCTGTGGGCACTTTGAGCTGAGGATATTCCAGGATTTTATGAAGCCTTTGAAAACTCTCTGTGTGGGTAGCACAGCCCAGCTCTTGCACAGAGCTGGGCACTTTCAAAGCACTGAGTGAGTGTTTGTCCATTTTACAGCAGCAGCCTCAGGGCCATGGGGCAGGTGTTGGTGGTGTCTGCAGGGGGGAAACTGAGTCAAAAGGCTGAACTCATTTCCTGGGATGAAAAACATTCCAAGCAATCTGATGAGCAGTGAGGATTTTCCTTGTCCCTGCATTCAGGTGTTGCTGAAGCTGCTGGGCTCCTTGCAGGGACCTTGCAGATGCTGTTCAGTTTGCAAGAGGAGTCCTTTCCCTTTCCCTTTCCCTTTCCCTTTCCCTTTCCCTTTCCCTTTCCCTTTCCCTTTCCGTGAGGGAATGAGAGGTGATGTGAAATCCTGGCTGCCCAGTACAGCTTGAGTTCTCCCTCATTTAGGCCTTAATTCAGGATGTCATTGGAGGGGACCCTCACCCCTGTGCCCTCACCAGCACATGGGTTCCTTCTGCTGTCCTTGGTCTTGGGCCTCCTGCTGAAGTGACACCGACGTGTGTCCCTGTCCTCCTGAATGACTCCTGAGCTCACTCCTTGCCTTTAACCCTAGCTGACAGCAGGCTTCAGCTCTCCAAAATCTCTGTTTCATGAAAACATGTGACTGATTAGATGAGACAAATCCTTCTGCTTAGGAAAAGGCTTGTCTGTTTGCTCTGGAGACACTGGAGAGCACACAGGGGAGAGCTCTGGTCAGAGTTCACCCTGTAAAGCCACCAGGAAAACAGCCCAGGAGACACAAACCCATGGAACAGCACAATTCTTTGCTCTCAAAACGGCCTCTCCCTTTCTCCTTTTCTGTCTTGTATTAACTTCTCTTGTGCTCACAGTGCTGGCTATTGCATTTCTGGGTGCTGGGATGGACACTTAACATTGGCCTGGCAAAATGTGAAGCGTGACCCTCTCCTCTGCTGGGCTGTCCTGCTTTTCTGCAGCTCCTCTGGCTTTGTCCAGGTGCTGGAGGCTCCTGGAACTCCTGTACAAAGATGTACAGGTGTGCACATGAATGACACCCTGTTGTTACAGGAGAGCATCACTGTGCCACACGTGGTCAGTGACACACTGAGGGACAGGGATGAGCTCAGGATGATCACTGACTGTGACCTGTAAAATGCTTGGAATTCTTCTGCTCCGTGGAACTTGGATGATTTGTCCTTGTCTTGGGGTGGAGTTGGGGTGGAGCAGTGCCAGGGAGGCAAGGCAAGGCAAGGCAAGGCAAGGCAAGGCAAGGCAAGGCAAGGCAAGGCAAGGGATGTTAGCCTATTTTTTCTTGAGCTCCCTTTCTGTTTTCCTAGAATTCATTTTCTTTCCCATCTAAGAGTCTTTTTCTTGTTTATTTTATTTTTCTAAATATTTTTCTATATTATTTTCTGGTTGATACTGGAGGTTGACAGGGTTTTGATAGAACAGATACCATGTGGGTTAACTTTTCTCCTGAAGCTACTTCAAATGTCACCTCCCTGCAGATGACAACCCAAGGTTGCCAGAAACATTCATGCTATAAAACCAGTTTAATTTGCACACCTTTTATTAGTGTTGCCTGCATAACAAAAATATCATTGTTAACTTTATCAGAATATTGAAACTTGAACATCTCTTCACTGCAAACACAGAAGCAATTTCATTTTAAAGTGGCAAAGGGCAGAGTTTCTAATAAAAATGTAATTTGTAGCCTCTGACTGCAAAAGCTTCTAATGTGCTAATTCTCCTTTAAGCCCATGTAACGTGGGTGAGATATCAGCTTAAACAGCTGCAATATCAAAGCTTCACTTGTCATTATTTTTTTTTCCCCTACAACAGTTTTGGTAAAACTCAAATAAATTTTTAATAATATTTCCCTTTTATCTCATTATCAAATTAGTTTTACACTGCCTCAACATGAGTTAAATCACTTAATGACCATTTAAAAATCAACCATTAGGTTGGTTAAAATTGTTTCAACAAGATTCCTGGATGCAGGATAATTAATCTCTTAGGCCATCTTTGCTGTGTCTGGGCAAGAAAGGTTTTTGAGTTGTGAGAGGTGGTGGTGGCTGCTGCTCCAGCATCCCACATCCCTGCCCTGCTCAGCAGATGCATCCCCAGTTCCTGCTGGCACGGCTGAGCCCCTCAGGCATTAATAGCCATGGCACAGCCAGTGAGGGGCTTTGGGGGGTGTCTGGGAAAGGTTTGCTCTCACAAAAGGATTGTCCAGCCCTGGCCCAGCTGCCCAGGGCAGTGGTGGGGTCCCCATCCCTGGAGGGATTTAACAGCCCTGTGGATGTAGCACTTGGGGACATGGGGCAGTGGTGGCCTGGGCAGTGCTGGGGCATGGCTGGACTTAAAGGTCTTTGAGGGCTTTTCCAGCCTAAACAATTCTATGGCTCTGTGATTCTGTCCTTCACCAAGTAAATCTTTTTTCTTTCTAACCCAACAGTGCTACTGGGAGCTTTTCCCAGGTCTTACCTGACAATGGTAACACACCCACATCCCACACTGACACTGCTGTGGGGCTACTGTGGGATCCTGCTGAGCACCCTGCTTGGATTCTGAGCACAGAACCTGGATCCTGAGCACCCTGCCTGGATCCCAAACACACCACCTGGATCCCAAACACAGCACCTGGATCCTGAGCACCCTGCCTGGATCCCAAACACACCACCTGGATCCCAAACACAGCACCTGGATCCTGAGCACCCTGCCTGGATCCCAAACACACCACCTGGATCCCAAACACAGCACCTGGATCCTGAGCAGAGATCCTGGATCCTGAGTACCCAGCCTGGATCCCAAACACCCTGCCTGGATCCTGAGCACAGAACCTGGATCCTGAACACAAATCCTGGATCCCAAACACCCTGCCAGGGTCCCAGGCACATCACCTGTGATCAAGCACTGGCTGTGATCCTGTGCCAGCTGCCTTTAGACCCATCTGATCATTTTCAAATGCTTGTTTTGGGTCTTCTTGATGTTTGTTTCTCTTGGGCAAATGGGGCTGAGAAAAAGCTCTGGAGGGACCAAACCAGAGTGTAGTCATGGGAGAAACCAATAGATCCAAACCACAGAGTTCCATTTGTGCTGCAGTTCAGGGACTGAGGGGAGAGCAGCACTGTCCAGTCACTGTTCATGACTTCAGCTGGAGAAATGATTTGATTCTATACTATAGGTAATTAACCACTCTGAGAAAAAACACATTGATAAATTGGGTAGAGACACTTCAGAACTGGGCCCTGGCTTCTAGCACAGCTGGCACTGCCCTTCTGCTTTTTATCCCCAGGTGGAAATGCTCAGACCAAGCTAAGGCTTAGTCACAGTCCCCTGCTACCCAACGCAGGCAGTGGGAACACCTTGTTCCTCTGCTGGCAGGAATGGCTGCTTGGGGCTGTTGGGAAGTCTGGTTTTAACTTTTGGTGGGAGTTTGATTTCCTGTTCCTGTATCCACGTGGAAGCCACCCCCAGTGCTGCTGGTGGCAGTGCCTGGAGACCCCAGCTCTGCTGGGTGAGAGGAGCAGCACAGCCTGGAGTGGGTTATTTTGGCTCCTGATGTCCTGCAGGCAGCTCAGCTGGGGGATCCCTTGGATAGTTCTCACTCCCAGTTTCCCACACGGAGGGAAAGCAGCAGCTTCTCCCTGTGAGCAGCTGGAAGTGGCCAAGGCTTATTCAAAGCTGTGCTGTAGTTGGAAAAGTTGATTGTGTCTTGTAGGGCCCGCTGGAGTTTGAGGTCAGTTATTTTTACTTCTCGTTGTTCTCTCAGATGTTTGACTCTCTCAGAACAATGGCTCCCACCATGCTGCAGCCATCGCCCTGCCCACAGCTGCTCAAACCTCCTCCCATCCCGTGCCAAGGGTCTCATCTCCTTACTTTGGCTAAATATAGACTTTTCAAGCTCTTGTAGAGAGCCTAATCCATACCTTTACTGAGCTTAGCCAGCTGAATCCAGTGGCATAAGCAGCTGACACAGCTTTGTGGGTAGAGGAATCCTTTACATTCTCTTACACTGGCTCTAATCTACCAGGGTTTGTTTAAATTTTCTACTGATCAATCTGGTATTTTTCTATTAATTTTTCTGGTACTTTCTACCAATGTGATATTTTTCTCTATATATGTATAGGATTCTGAGGGTTGGATTGTTGTGATGGTGATTTTTCCTGTCTGCAAACTTCAGTTTTCTGTGCTGGCTTCCCAGGGACACACAATAATTTTGTATTTTTTTGAGTAACTGTTTAATGAAAAAAATCAGCCAAATCTGCAGTTGCTTTGACACAATTCCAAAATAATGATTTCTGTTCCCAGTCTGGGTTCACAGAGATGAGAGTGTCTCTGGCTTTGGTTGCAGAGCTTCTCTCACCCTGGGCTCTTTGTTTTGAAGGGAGCTGGCTCCCACATTGACAGCTGCAACAAACCCACCGAGGTTTCTGGCGGGATCTTATTTTGACACAACATTCACAATGGTAATAAAAAGGATGTGTTTCTGTATCTTAGCTAGGTTGGCCTTTCCCAGCATGGCAGCAGCCTTGGCTTTGTTGCTGCTGTTCTCCAGCAGCAGGTGTGTCTGTGGTTTGTGATGGTGACGTGCAGCACCGTGTGCCTCGGGGTCAGCAGGGGGTTCAAAACCACCTCTGGGGGCTCACAGTGCATTGAACAGCTGCTCCCCTGCCCCAGGTGTGCTTGTCTTGGCTCTTGGACACCTGCACACCCCACCAGGAACACCCAGAGCCATGAGCTCCCCAGGGACCCTCATGGGAGGGGTGGGCACAGGACTGGGTGTTTGTTATCCCTCCTTTAGCAGCACCCAGGTCATGGCCCTCCTGCCTCTGGACCAGCACCAGGTGCTGCTGCTGTGTCCACCCTGCAGGAATTTCTCCCACTGCTGAACTGACTTTTGGACACTCTGGTGTCCTGCAGAGCCAAGGCACCAGGGATGGATCCCAGAGCACCCCACTGCACCCTTTTCTCTGTGTGGTGCCCTGCAGGCTGGGCAGCAGGAGCAGAGTCCCCTTTGCCCTTCCTCTGTGGGCAGGGCAGAGCTGTGCTGCACCTGGGCTCCTTGGCTGGGTGCTGGCACTCACACTGTGCAGCAGCTGCTTGTCTTGGGTGCTTCAGTGCTTTGCTCTGTGTGTCTGGCTCCTCCCCAGGGCTGTGCTCCCACGGGATTGTCCATGGGTGTGCCCAGGGCTGCTGCTGCTGTGTCCCATCCAAACCCACCTGGTGGCATCCTGGCACAGCCAGCAGTGCTGAGCTGGGTGTCTGCTTCACCTCCTCATCTTCCTGCATTGCTGCAGAGGTGGGACCTGTGCAAGTTGTGCTCCTGGCATCCCTTGCCAAGATCCCTCTGGTTCTTCACAGCTGCCCACACGTGTTTTGTGAAGATGTGTTTTGTTAATCAGGTTTACAGTGGATGGTGCTGGGAGAACTCTGTGTAGGTGCAACAAAATAGTCTCCTTGGGAAAAAAAAAACATTCTGTGGGACTCTCTGCCACATTTTCATGGAGTTCCACAGTGGGCTACAGGGTGGGCTTCTGGCTGGCAGCTTTTGGAGCCAGCCCCCAGGAATGTGCTACAAAAACCTGTTCTGTACAGGGCACAGGTCCCAGAGCTGGTTTGGGCTGCACAGCAAACACGAGGGGCTGTCATTACTGAGGCTGTGCCTGGGCATGGTCGGGCTAATGGCAGGTCTGTCTTCTTGTGTTCCAGCTGTGTCGGCGTGGAAGAAGAAGAGGCACCAGATATTGACATCTACCATTGTCCAAACTGTGAGAAAACCCACGGAAAGTCCACCTGTAAGTAGCCCTGTGCAGCCAGGGTGGGGTGTCTGAACAACGGGAGCTTTTCATTTTGGCCATTGCAAAAGGTACGCCCCAGTATCGTGTGCCATAAATATTGGAATTCAAACCAGAAGGTGAAGAAAGACGTTGGTGGGAGGAAGCTGTGAGTTGGATCATGGAGCTCTGGCTGCAGCCTCAGGCACGTGTGGGAGCTCATGCAGGCGCTTACCTGGATCTGCAGTCCCTGGCCCTGCAAAAACTGAGTGTCCTGCCTTGCATGAATCCTGCCCACACCCAGTAATGAGGGCTTGAAAAACCCAGTGGAGGCAGCTAAGTGCTAGTAGAGGGAGTTTTGGAACCTACATGGTGTTTTCTGTCTGCAGAGGAGAAGAGTAAGAAACAGTTTGTTGTGCTTGGCCTGGATATAGAATTGCAGCAATTTCAGTGTCAGTCAAAATTGCAGGATACGCTGAGGGTGCCAATTCTTGCAGTTCTTTCACGGGAAAAAGGTTCTCCTGAGCAAAAGTGACAGTTGATCTCAGTGGGAGTTTTGTCTGGGAAGGAATCGTGGGATGTGTTTGCTTTGGTCAGATTAATTCACAAATTCTTTCTATTATACAGTGGAGGAAAAAAAAAGAAACCAATCCCTGTGAAAGATGAAAAGCTTCACTTGAAAACCAGTTATAAATAAGCAACAGTGCTAGGGAGGATCCTGCTGCTCTGCAACCTCAGGGCATCCTGCAGAGGAAGAGCACTGCACTCATCTGCCAGAGCTGAGGGAATCCTGATGACCTTTTATTTAGTGTGAAATAAGGGACAACTGGAAAGTGTCTCCTGTCATGTTAAAATTCAGAATTTTTAACCCAAGCAATTTTTTCCATATTGCCTTAATTGTTAAAGTTTAAAAAATTTCTAGTGGGAATGGGGTGGAGACTGAAGTGTTTGCTTTGTGGGCAAAAAATAGAATTGTGTTTTCACTGTGTTTTTTTTAAAAATCAAATGTGAACTGGAAACCTGCAGCTGTTCCTGTCTCCCAGAGGTTCCAGCTGAGAAGATGGCAAAATCCCTGTTGGGAGACTGGTTCTGAAAGACTTAAAAAAGTCAGTATGTCCCTACAAAATGTTCTGGTTTGAAAGGATCAGCCTTTCTAGTGTTTTGTTTTCCTGGTTACACAAATAACCACAAATCATTTGGACGGGAATGGTTTGGGATTGGAGGGGGTGACTGCAGACACTCCCAGACTGTTCCTAACCTGGGAGGGAAGCAGCAGCACAGGATCTTCAGCTTCTGAGAGTGTCAGTGCAAAACATTCAGATGGGGCTGATACTTTGATTTCTTTCACTTTTTCTTTTTTTTTTTTTTAATTTATTATAAATGATGAAAGGCACCTACTTTTCAGTGCAAGGGGAAAACCCCAGACAGAAGCAGCCAAAGCCTATAATCAGGAACTGAATATCAATTCTATAAAAACTGGGGTGCGTCATCCTAGAATTCAAGACATGGCAGTTTTGATAAAAAGATTCCAAGTTTAATATACCAGTTATGATGAGGGGAGTTGAATTGACAACAACATTCTGATGCTTTTTAAAAGATTTCTGTCTATCCAGTTATTTTT
>VXBB01006773.1:33231-107466 GCA_013399915.1 Illadopsis cleaveri | reverse complement strand
GATTCTGTGATTCTGTGAAAACTCAAATTGCTATCTAGTTCACAATGGACAGGAATGACAGCACTTGAACTCTGCTGTCTTCCTTTTGCTTGGTTTGCTATTTGGTTGCTTGTGCATGCTGTTCTGTGCAGGTCCAAGTACATTTACAGCAATACTAGATGCATTTTAAAAGACCAAAAATGAGGAAAAGATGTGCAGGGTGTCTGTTACAGAGTTCAGTGGTTTTCAGGTGTGTGCTGAATCCATGGTGTTTCTCTGGGAGATGCACTAAACGGAAGCCTCTTAGTGGAAGAACCTTGTATCAATTACTCTGGGTGCTACTGATCTTCATGTGAACTGAAGAGCTTCAGAACCTTCCAAGAACAGATTGGAAATGATAGGTTTACAATTAACTATTTCAGTGACTAAAGGGGACATTGTTAACACAGGACTCTAACCATCCTCTTGTCTTTCATGACAAAGAAGAGATGCTCTGTTAAAAGACAAGAAAGGATCTCCAATCTGCAGTATTATGACAAAACTAATGTAGGAGGAATGGTATATACTGGGTCATGGTGTTTGCTTCCCCACAGTCTCTGTTGTAAAGACTTAAGATTTAAAACACTTTTTAAAATAGCCAAGATTCCCTTCCTGCTTCCAGTTACTACTGCTGGACCTTGTTCCTCTGCTGTTTGGAAGCTTTGTTTTTGTTTCCAGGTACTTTCTGAGCATCAATTTGTGTTTGTTTGCTATATGCCAATAACACTGCTTGGCTTTAATGACTGTTTTTCCTTGCTATTTATCTCCAGGCGTATTAAAGACAGCACTCCTCTACCTTTTCACCCTGTATTTGTATCTGATACTTGATCCTCTTCCATTTTTCTGTCCACACTAATAGCCATGCATGTGATCCAAGCCAAACTCATCCTTCTGGAATGCACTAGAGCAGACTTACACTCAGACTGACAGCTCAGATGTGTCTAATGTTTCATTTTGGCTGACCATTATTGGCTGATCATTATTGGCTGATAATTACTGTCAATCACTAAATGTATGTCAATATGGGCACTCTCTCCATAGTCTAGTATGTCTATCCAGATATCCAATTTTTCATTTGAGGCTCTATGTTCCTTCTCCTCTTCCCAGAAGGGTGAGCTGCTGTCATTGTGAATAACACAGAAATAGTCCCTTTCTGTGTGCAGGTAGCTTTCCCAACATTACTTACAGCTCTCTAATATACAGTTGTTTCAGTGTAGTCTGGAAAGCAGCTACAGAATTTGTATCCAGCAATATTTGCTGGAATAGTCTGAAGACCTCTTCTGGTGAGTTCCCCTTTCAGGACTCGTTATCATTGCTTTGCTTTTAGCTACTCCCCTGTTTTTCTCTCAGCTCCCTCACTGACCTTCAGCTTTTCCAGTCTCATAGATTGCCTCCATGGTGCTGCCTCAAATATTTTGGCTGTGCAGGGGGAATAAAATGCACTGCCCTTGTTTAAGAAACCAATTACCTTAGCAAATACCTGTGTAGGTTCCTCCAGCTTTTGCTAAATCCAAGATACCTTTCAACCCTTTTTCTATTCCTCCCCTCTATCCCCATCCAAAATCTTTTGCACTTCAGAGCATGTCCAGTCTTGAATTCTGGCAGGGTAAGGCTAACAGATCTGTATGTCTGGATCACCCAACCCTTTACTAAATATAGGTGCTGTATCTCTGGTCATATGGTACCATCACTGATTTAACAGATTTATTAAAAAAAATCTTTGCTGCTGACTTGCAATTACATGTGCCTTGTGGCAGAGGGTGGCCAGGAAAAGGCTGCATTACCAGGAAAAGGTAATGAATATAGAGCAGACTCTGAGCAGAGAGAATGCTGCACAGAAACAAAATTCTGTGTTTTGTTTCAGTTCAAGACTGAAACAACCTCTGTAGTACCTAATGGCATAATTTAGAGGTATCAGGAAATAGTTTTCTGTTTTTCACATGAAATCTCAGTGAAAAAAAGCAATTCACTTTCATTAGGAAAATAGTACTGAAATTTTTCACTCCATGAAAACCTTGTTTTTTCAGAAGAAAAACAATGCTTTCATCGTTCTAACCAGAAGCTTGCAATAAATGATGGTGTAGGCTTAGAGAGGGATGATGGAAAGACTTAGGAAGGAATGTTGGAAAGACTGGACCACAATTCTACACCTTGGTGCTTCTGATTTTCCTTTTAAAAGCTTTGTGGCTTTTCTTTGTTTGTTCTGCCTAATTCATGAAGCAGGCAATAGCAGTAATCTTGAGTTTTAGGGGAAGCTAGATTATACTGAAGAAACAAGGCAAACTAGGAGAGAAAAATGTCATTCAAGATGATCCTAAATGGCATGAGGGCTACGCATTCTGTCACCAAATCTACAATTTGCATGCTGATAAATATGGACCTGTTTGCCTAACCCCGCTGGTTGTAACCTGGGACTGCTGGTAAAAGTTACCTTTTAAAATTAAAAGCGATTTAATTAAAGTGATTTGAAATCCTTTAATGAAAAATAGTCAATATTAAAAATACTTAAGTCTTCAATTCAAGTTTGGTGGCTGTTCTCATTCTATGGATTATGTCTTTCCTATGCCTGGCTCTTGAAAGTGCAGTGGGAAGTGCAGGAAGTTTCATGAGCTCAGGTTGGAAGTGTCAGAAGCTGTTTTGACTGTTTCCCCAGGTACTGATCTCCTGCTAGCGACTTTTTAGCTCGCTCAGCACACCAGTTTTGTTGCATGTGGACAGAAGACAGAAAGAATAAGGTGAAAAGTAGTTGATTATTTTGGTAACTCCTGGTTGAAGACATTTGGAATAGCATGACTGTTTAGGCAGTATTCCCTTATTAATGTCCAGCTCTCCATGGGTTTAACTCCTGTCTCTAAAGGCAAAACATATTTCTTTCATTCTTGTTTTCCAAATTCTGCTTGGGGACATTTTGTGTGTTGAGCAGGTGAAGGACAATAACTAACATGTTATTTGCTTTCATGAGGAGTACATGGATTGCCAGGACAATAGGATGAAGAAATGTCTCAGACAAGACTCAGGTGGTATTTTTATTCGCATGGATGCATGTGCCTAAATACCGAGGCAGCTGGGCACATCAGAGTCTTGTTTCTTAATGAACATCTCCAGAGCTACCTTCTGAATGATGACATTTATAAATTTTAATATAATTCATTGTGGTCAGAGGAATGTCCAATACAGTAATTTGGCTCTTTATATCAGTTCTCAGTGAGTGAGTAATCCATCAAATTTGTTCAGCACTACAAGTCAGAACATGATTTTTTTTCTAGCTGCTGATGTGGCTAGCTCAAGCAACTTTTAGAAAAATCAAGTTGTGTTTTTTTTCCATCCTATATATCATCATCTCTGTCCACAGTAAAGAATTTAGAATCAGGGTTTGACTGACTGGCTGTTTTTCTCAGAGTCGCATGAGGCAAAGCAGTGTACAGCTTACTCATCCAAACCTATTCAGAATTTGAAGGTACCCTGTGATACAAATTTACTGAGCCGATAAGAAAACTTGGAAGGCACAAATGGGGCAGATAAGGACGACTGCAAAATCCCATGGATCCTTTCAGAATTGGTTTGAGAGTTTTTGGTGTTTTGCTTTGTTGTCTTTTTCTGGCATTGATGCAGTGTATTTTTGACAAGCCTCAGCAGTTTTAGAAAAGCATTCAGAAGTTTTGATGCTCATCTGAACCAATTCCATCTAATCAGAACAAGAGCTGAATGTTACTATTCTCAGGAAGCAATTGTATTCACAGAATTTCATCTTTTCTGATGTCCTCAATTTGTCCTCTGACAGAAGCAACTTTTATTAATCTGTGCTTTCACTGTTATTGATTGGCCGCTTATTATGCCAATGCATCCAGCTTATGTTTGCACATAAGCTGTGCAGTGAATCCAGTTGACAGCCATAATTTGAAACTCACATAGATTGAACGAAAGCAACTGTCATATTCTTGTCACTTGCCATATTCCATCTTCCAGGGGTGATGGGACAGATTTGTGATTTCAAATGGTAGAGTTCTATGAGTTGTCAGAGTGTTCTTCTCACAATGCTGCTTTGGGAAGTCCCGTGTCACTACCTTGTACCTTGCCCTTCAGGTGGGCTTTGCAGCATGTTGGATACTGAGAGCTGCTTTGAAGCCAGCACAGTTTGTGTGTGCCTTAGCCTGTAGCTGTTGTGGTACCTGCAGATTCCACACACTGTGACTGGGAGTTCACTAATGAATGCTGAAGTGCTGAAATATTTACCCAGAGCTCATTAAGGTTGATTGTTAATGCCAGGCTGGGCAAAAATTGCCGAAGTATTTGGCTTCTTCCTTTCTGTTTGAAGCTGAGCCAGGTGTAAGAGCAGCTCTCAGTGTTACATTTATACCATGTGTGTAAATGGCAAAAGGCAACATGCAAGCAGATATTCCTTCAGCTCACTATTTTAATTTTGAATCAGCAGCATGATGAAGCATGGAATTCAAAGTCACTTTACTCTGAACAGGTACTGCAGGTTGTCTTTCCTGCAGGTCCTCTTTTCCTTCATGAGGAATGGGATTGTTTGCTCTCATCACATCCAGAAGACTGACTGCCAAACCGATACCCACAGCAGCAGTCACTCAAATCACCAGGGTTTAAGTAAATGCACTGCCAGCATACTGGCTGTTTGCACCACGTGATGTGACTTATCCAAAGTCACTGAGAACACAGCTCTGCTGTGTAAGTAGTGCTGCAGTTTTCCCTACACATTGCATTTCACTGATCTTTGTCATAACTCCTCCCCTCATTGCTAAGCTGTTGGCCAGCTTTGCCATTTCTCAAGCTGGTTGCAGTTGGTTTGCTTTTCTCTGCAAGCCTTGAGGTGCCTGCTAGTCTCTCCAAGCGTTCATTTATACCCGTTTCCCTCATGTGGAGGAGTAGGGAGGGCAATGCCAGGCAACTTTTCATAGATGCTGTGCAGAAGTTGTCACCTGGAGGTGGTTGCATTGGCCCTGCTATCAGGAAGCTCTGTCCCATGGGGAGCTCTCTGATGAGTGCTTTGCCCCGTGTAGATAGCACAGATAGCACAAGCTATTGAGTGCTGCTGCTGCTGACATAAGACTGGAAAGAGCCCAGGGCTTGTCCATGGGTTTGTAAGGGGAAAATGGCATTTTATCCAAGAATCAAACAGATGTAGATTTGAAATTGGTGAAGTGTCGAAACTGGGGAATGTAGTGATACCATTTCTCCAAGCGCAGTTTTTTTGGTTAAAAATCACAATTTATGTGGCTTGAGTAAGTGCATCTGCAGTTTTCAAAAAACTGCTTTTATTCTTTCTGAATGAACATTTCCCCCTCTGGTTGTATACTCATTTCCCTGCCTCAGTGTAAAGGTAAAACTGTTTGATTTCACAGTGTAATTATCATTTTCCTGTTGATCTCTAGTTTCCTGAGTACCTCATCATAATATCAAATCCAGCTTTGTCTCTGGGTGGTTCCATAACATTTCCCTAGAAGTAATTTCTTAGCTAATCTGAGATGGGCTGGCAGAGGGACACAGTGGTATGCAGATGATACAAGTCCTCATTGCACAACCTTAATAGCGGGGAGAAGGTAAAGGTACAGCTCATACCCCGATGTGTTGGTTGTTTTTGGCTGACAGAGGTTTTCTTCTTGGGGAGTTTGTGCTTATGAGGTTGTTTTCTGAGAGGTTACCTGCAGGGCCTGATGGCAGCTCTTGCAAGGGTGATAAATTAATACTTTGCACACTAATCTCAGAACAGCTACTTGCGAAGTAAAGCACTCATCAACACAGGAGAAGCTGGCTGAGCTGTGCGGCTTAGCTGAGGAAGAAAATAAGGCTTGCAAATATTGTCTCCTGTAGGCTCAGGACTAAGTATCTGTGTTTCTGTGGACCAGCTTTATTAACTGGGGCTGGTCCTGCAAGGAAGCGCTAAATAAGTCCTGAAGTTGAATTATTAATGCCACTCTGGAGACTGCAGTTGAGGGGGGAGGCAGGACATAATGCCCCTCTTGATGAAGTCCTGAGGTGAGGCATGGGCTCTGGAACACAAAGATAAGGAGATTGCTTGGGCCAAACCTTATTTATTCTCATTTTAGTTGGTTTTTGTTTGTTTGTTTTTTCCTAATTAAATCAAATTTTGGGAAAGCTGAAGAGAAGACAATGTGGAGGAAAGAAGGCTTGAGAGAAGGTAGGGTTGTTATATGGAGCAGGTCTGGAAAATTTGGAAAACCAGGAGGCTGATTCATATTTAGGCATTTCTAGGATGTGACAATGGTTGTAAATAGCCTTACTGTGGCATCATCTGTTGGCCTTTATTATTGTTATTTGATGATGACATTCCTGTTAGTCCTTGGAACATGCTGGGCATTTCTCCATTTCCTTTTGGTTAGCTCCCTAGCATGCTTTGTCTAAACCCTAGTATTACAGCCAGAGCCAGGAGATACGCAGTTACTATTCTGCTTGAAATACATTTTGAATAATGCTGCATATATTTTACAGATTTTATATCCATCCTGTAATATTCTAACTGCCTCCTTTGCTGATATACAGCCTCTAGATTTGGTCCTACAGTAATGGGAAAAAATACTATATTACTTCCTGGCTCTTCTCTCCTCATTCTCCCATTCTCTCCTTCCTTGAAATATGATCTATTTTGTTCTTTCTAGTTCTGTTCCAAACATACATTAATACATCCGGATCCCCATATGCACTTGCTATTACTGCTTAGTACTTAATTCAGGGTAATTTGACTTTACAGAAGCTGGCTGGCTACCTTAGCCCTCCTTGTGTCCTCCTTCATTCCTCCTCTTTCACCCCATCCCTGTCTCCTCTCTCTCTCCCTCCTCTTCTCACAGAATCACAGAATATTCTGAGTTGGAAGCGACCCACAAGGATCATTGAGTCCAACTCTTCAGTGAATGGTTCATATTCTCACCTTCTATTCATAGAATCACAGAATCATGAAATGGTCTGTGTTGGAAGGGACCTTAGAGATCATCTCATTCCAAGTACCCACAACAGGCAGAGAGACCTTGCACTAGACCAGGATACTCAGGATCCCATCCCATTCATCTGCCTGTCTTTGCCTGTTTACTTAATTTGCATGGAATTCGCTCAAGAAAAAAATATTATATTTATGAGAAAGGCCTTCTTTCATACTCGGTAGCATGACATTATCAAATATCAACTGTACAAGTGTTTTGAAAATCTAGTTTCTGGTTTTTTAGAGGGGAAAAATGGGTATCTTTAAGCACTGTGCTATGTAAGTATAATTACTTTTAATCATCTATTTTGTGTATTACTTCATCATTTATTTCCCCAGTGAAATAAGACAAGATAGTTTTGCTTTTTTTTTCTATCAGTCCTGGTTTGCATGCTGGTATCTTGGTTAGATGCTGAGTTTACAAGAACTGCAGAGAATATTTGATTGCTTTGTTCCTTTTCATTGAAAGGAATGAAAGATAAAATGCTAAGAAAGTGAAATTTCAATATCTCTTCTTGTGTGTAGCTCCTCATCTGTCACTGGAAGAGAAGGAATTTTTTTAACAAATATTTGATTGCTTATGTTTCTATTTCAAAGCACGATTTGGAAGTATCAATGCTAGAAAGCATTTCTGGAGAGAAAGATCTGTATCATTCCTCCATACTGAGGATAGAGTGGATAGGACATTTCCCACACATTTTTTTTTAAATTTCTTAGAAAGTGGGAGGCAAGAAAGACAGCCCCTTTGCCTGGTAAGAAACAAGGGCTGGTCTTAGCATGGTGCTGATCACCTAACAGGAATTTAGCTGGTAAACCTGTGCATGGAGGTTGGCCTTGGAGAGGGACCAACTCAACATGGAAAGAGCTAAATAGCTTTTGTTTGGTTGGTTGGTTTTGTTTGTTTGTTTGTTTTGTACCTGTATCACTGCTCTCAGAGATGATACTCTTCAGATACTGGTTCTGCAGACCCTGACTTTTGTGTAGATGTCAGTGAGCACTTTCCCAAAAAGCTCTTTTAAATCAGTGGGCGTTTTGTCCCACCAGCATTTTTTCTAGCCAGCCAGAAAATCAGCAGAGAGGCTCTGAAATTTGGTTCTCTTATGAAATCTCAGCTTATATCTCCCATGTCCCTTTTCCAGAAAGTCACTCCTGCCCTCCTTAACTCTGGAATTCTTCCCCTCAGTGTGGCTGCAAAACCTGCAGGCACCTCTTGTAGGGGATCTGAGTGCCTGCAGACAGACATCTTGCAGCAGACAAATGCTGCCCGCCTGCAAGAGGTCTTTGATATGCTTTTAAAAAGCAATATCCATTTCCTTCAAAAAGGCTGACCTGTTCCATTTGTGATGTACTTTCACTTGCATGTAACTTGCTGAAGCAATAATCAGCTTCTTTAAAATTCTGCTCTCTTCTCACTTCTAAACCACTTGAATATTTTACTATATCCAGGATTCAAGAAGCTTGCTCCTGTGTCTGCTTTCATTTTTTTAAAGTAACTGAGAACTTTTCATGAACAATGAGCTCATTGAAGAAAAGATAATTATTTGGCCAAAAATTTCATTTTTCTATGAACTGACAATATTAGAGATTATCTGCTGAGCTACCTGACTGTAATTCAGAGAAATGCATGACTTCTCTGGCTTTATTGCTGCATTTGTGTGGGTGAGCCAATCCTACTCCCCTGCATTTTACAGGTCTTGCTGTTCTCCTCATGTTGAGTAACATTTTGTACTGCTAAACAGTGTTTTGGTTCCCTCCTTGGGTGTATTTGATGGCCTCACTGTCTTAAGTAGTGACTGGAACAAAAATTGCAACTTTCTGGTTTAGAGCTTCTGGAAGAACCCATTTTTTTCCCATTTGAGAAGCAGTTGTGAACATCTCTGACCTGCAGTTACAGATAAATGGAGAATATAGGCCCATTCTGGTGACTTGTTCTCCAAGAAATTTTCTTTAATAGCCAGCCTGAGATGGCAAAGACTATCATGCTTTCAGGATGTCATTCCATTAATTCTAAGGAGAAAGTGTTACTCTGACAAGGATTTTCCATTTAATCTCTTGTCTGCTATTGGTCTGAGCCTTCTTATCAGTTGGACCTTAGGTTTTCCTACTGTGTGCAATGGTGACAATGACTTGCTGCTTATCTCATGTTGAGATTTAGTAATTCATGGTGATGTAGGAGCTAAATAGGAAAATGGAGAGGGTTTATGCTGGAGAAAAGCCTTGTATTGCTATTTCTTGCAAGCTCCCTTCAATTCCAGAGGTTTGTATTTTTAGAGAGATCACTCTTGCGTTTTTAATCTGAGACAGAAATTAGGATGTAATTTATCAAACTTATTAAGAGCATTGCATATTGCCAATGAAACATTAATGAAATATTACTTAATGACATAAAAGAGGCCTGATTCTATGTGCAGTGTGCACCCACACAGCACTGTGCACACCTAACCATGGCACAAGAGTGATTTTAACTTTTGAGTAGCATCTCATGCAACTGCTCTCTGGCTCTGATCAGCAGATGGAGATGCTTGAAAAGGTTGTGAGCAGTGTTGTGGGTTATATGCCTCCAAATCCAACTGGCTCATCTTGAAAACATTTTATTAGTTTTCAGATTCTGCCTCGTCTTTCAATCTGATCCAACAGAGCTTTCTCTGAATTGCAATGTCTGTTGGATCATGCAGGCTGTGATCCAATATCCTGGCTTTATTTTCAATTTGGTAGCAGCACAGTAAGTTCCTCCAAGTAACTGCATAGGATGGATGAAAATAAAGCAATTCCAAAATGCTGAATAAATATGAACAGTAGAATCCAGAAGAGGGAAGTACATACAGGGAGATTAAGGAGGATGGATGGTTCACACTTTGAGTGGCTGCTGTGGCAGGATTCCACCACAGTTCAGTCATGCATGCAGTCATCACCACTGCTTTCAGCTGCCCGTGTGTAGCTGCTACTCCACAGGTACCAGACACTGCCTTCTTGATCATGACAGGAAAATCCTGGTGTGACTGAATTGCCCAGGACTGTGAATCCAGTAAAACATAACTCAATTGAGTATCTCCACAGGCCTGAATACACCTACCAGGTATCATTTCATAAAATTAGTCACATCTCTAGGATCTCGGCCAAAATCACAGTCTGTTCCTTCTTTAACACTAGAACTATTTCCCTTCTACACTACATTGTAATATTGCTGTTAACAATAGATGATCTCTCTTCTTGGTACATCCTGACCACACAGTAGAAAAACTGAACATGGCTACAGAGGCTGAAAATAAAGATTTATAACATAGTCTTTAGTGTCGTATCAATGCACAAGCAAAGTGTATGTCCTAATCCTTCATTCTTATGGCAAAAAAAGGATTATTGTATATTTAAAATTAAAATGGCATTGAATTAAAATGTTGAAGGCCATTGTAAAATCCAGGGCTTGCATATGGGAGACAAAACCAATTCATCCTTATTATAATTGCAAGGCTCTGATCTTGTTTGCTTAGATGCTATGGTGATAGACTCAAAATTGGCCCTTGGTAAATACAACATACTTTTTGCATAATATTGGATAAGCTGTTCCAGGAATTTTTCACCTCCGGGTGAAATTGCCTGCTAAAGCAATGTTGAAATTGGCCTGGGTTGTGTGGAATCTTTGCCTGATGATTTTGTAATAGATCATGGTAAATTTGTTTCATGGTCCTATTAAGAAAGAACTGAGGAGATTGAGCATTCATCATTATAAAAATTGCTGTTTGACTTTCACGAGTGCAAATCTGCCTTGTTAATCTTCTATTTCCTTCACCCTCATTGGCAGCATTCCTCAAATTTTGAACTAAATGCAGATAGAGAATTTAGCAATTGTAGAAAATTAAAGCCCTGAAACAATCAGTTGTTACTAAAAAGCCCCTTCTGATCTCCTGACAACTTTGCCAGGCACGAAGGCTTCACTCTGTGGTGTCTCTAGTGGCAAAGACAGTTTGATTTTCACCATGTCCACTCATTCCTGCCTTCATCCCTCTGGCTCTCACCATAGCTGTATCAGCACTTTTATTTGAGGGACTTACTTGGAAGACCAAACAGTGAAGTGAGCTGGGCTTAAGAAAAAAGTCCATTACTGGAGGAGTGTATGTGCTCTGCTTCATTTGGATTGAAGAGAACAGCTGCTTAGGAAAAAAATGGGTTTCAACTACTGAAGTTGTTGAGAGCGAGGAGGAGGGATGTTGGTAAACAGTTTAATAAAATGAGGAACTAAATAAAAAATGAAAAATGGTGGCCTATTGCATCTTGGTGTTGAGATTCACAAGATGTAGAAACCAAGGAACTTTGCTTCTCCCTGGTATTTGCAGAGACATTCATCTAGTAGACCCATGTTCTAATCTCTGCTCGATTTAAGACACTTTTGTCAGTGACACACTCTTTCTACCAGACTGCCAGGCATATTTCAGCACTCCCTCCCTCCCACTAAAGCAGTTGAATTTATCATAAAATAATTGTGTATTGATTGAGATGGAGAGCAAATGTAAAGCTGCCCCAGTGGCTGGGCTGTGACATTCCCTGGGCCTTCCCATTTTTGAGCTGGGCAGACTGGAGGTCACAGTCCCTCTTCACACCATGTCTGAGAGCCCTCACCAGCATCCTATAAATTACACCCTTGCCAGGCACCTTTTCTCATGGTATATTCATTATCTGACCCCAAAGAGATATTTTTTTTCCCTTTGCCTGCCTATCTTTGATAATTTTCTTTTCCTTGCCTAACTGTGAAAATACCGATTGAACAGACTCAAATGACATTGCACTTGACTCAGTGTAAGTCTTAGTCATAGATTCTGTAATGTCACAAAATTACTGTATTGATCCACCACAGTTTAAGATGGGTTTGAGGTATTTTATTTTATCCAATATGATATGTATGACAAAGCACTACATAATTTTGGCCATATAAAGTAAATTTAGCACTTAGGGATAACAAGATATTGCGCAAGGGGAATGTTATTACACAGGATTTTCCAGAAATTTCTTGCTACCTAACCTTGCATTAGAGATCTGGAGAAATTGTAAAATAATTGCAAAATTTTGCAAATGAGACAAAGAGCAAGATAAGGTGAAGAGCAAGCTTAGTGCTCCTATGCATGAAGTAGATTCAAGCAGTAGCAAGGTGAGCTCTGTTAAGCAACGTGCATTGAAGCACTGCCAGATGTAAATTCTGCTAAAGAAACAGGGTTTGTGTCATTATCTCTTGTGGGATGAAGATGCAGCATTTTGCAAAGCCATGGCATTGAAAAGGAAATTTCACCTCTGGGGTCCTATCCTTTAGAGTGTTTTGGCTTTTTTTTATTGGTGGGTGCTCAGCACTGCTAAGCCCCAGAGCATTTGTAAAGAGCTCAGTGTGAATTGAGTCATCTGACTTTTCAGCCCTTGACTTTGAGTGCTGTGTTTGACTTTTACTCTAGAGAGGTTGCTGTGATGAGCCAAATGCAAGCAGAGCATATTGCTGACACTGCTCCTGTGAGCAGTAGGAGTTGGGCAAAACATAACATGCATATTTACTTTGCTTATTTAACGTGCAACAAAAAATTTAAATAAATTAAAATGGCTAACACCTTGGTGGGAAATCAATGAATCACTTAATGACAATAGATTCTCTTGTACCTTTTGTGTCTGCATTAATGCTGGATTAAATCAAATTACTTTCATTATGATGGATGTGAACTGAACTCATTTAGCAACAGGACAACCAGCACGTTCTTACTGTTAGAATCTTCATGTTTCCATCAGAGATATTGGTTCAGGAAAACATGACAGTTCAAGCTAGGTGTGAGTTTCTGTACTTCAGAAGCTTCTGCAGAAATACCTTTTACAAGGCGAGCTGAGGCTGAATGTGTGCCCAGGGTGCAGTGGATTACACAAAACCAGGGGCAGCAGAACTGAAGAACCAGAGCTTTCCATTAGCTACAAAAACCATTCTGGCATGGAGGAGTGGCAAGTTCCTCTGACCAGCCTGTAGAGAGGAGCAGGGTTCTATATCCTGCCTCTGAAACTGATGTTTAGAACATATCCACGTGGAGGTGTTTAGATGTTGTTATGCTTCAGGAATGGTACTACCCAGTTTAGTGCTCCCCCATTTAGGCTCTCCAAACCACATTGCTGGCTGCATGCTCCCCCTTTCACTCTTCCTGCCCCCCGCGCTGAGCTGGAGGGAAGAATTGAAGGCACAAAAGGTGAAGATCACGGATTGAGGTAAGAACAATTTACTGGACACAGCAATGAGATAAGGAAATAAACAGTAACAGCAACAATATTAATAACAAAAGTGCACAAGAGAGAAAGGGTTTCACATGCAAAAATGCTCACCAGGAGCTTGACCTGACCACAGCCACACCATCCTAACCAGTCTCACAGGCTTGGAACTGGCATCACCCAACCACTCCCTCTGGCTCAGGACCAGCACCACTCTTACTCAGCAAGAAGAAACTCCTCCTCCCTGGAAGAAAGTCCCTTTCCCCACTGCTGGCAAGGAGGTGAGGTGATATAGAATAACTTCCATGTCCTAGTCATGCCCCCTCCTGACTACTGCAAAAAATTAATCCTATCATGGCCGGAACCAGGACAGACATCCTGGAACTGACTCTGCCTTTATTTGGCATCAACTTATTGCAGCAGTGTGAGAAATCCAATGTACCCCACTGGCAGGGCAAGTTCAGAAAGAGTAGACTATGACCTACTGTATTGCTGGATAAGATGTGCACAGGAATTCTGGAGTGGCTATTGCATTGTAAATCCACATGCTAGTTTCCCCTCCCTACAACATCTGTCTAGTCAGACCCTTAAATTTATTAAATGAATTCTGGGTAAGAGCTGGTGCAGTATGTATAAGGACATCTGACTGTGTTTAAAAGTCCTGCATGAAATTCAGAGCACAGTACCCAACCTAAATTTACATGAGTGGGACTTGGATGTAACTTTTTATTTGCATCTGAATCCTTATAGAGAGGTGAACTTCTGCTGTGAGATAGGCTGATATTTACTGAACTTGCTTTTCACTTGTCTCTGTCACATTGCAAGCCATTAGAAAACATCCCTTTTGCATTTCTGAGCACAGGAGCAAGTGCTGCAGCTTCATGCATTATTGAAAAGTGTGGCCTCAGCTCATACAATATAGCAGGGATCCAAATGATCTCCAGACTCAAGCTTTTTATATACACACAGGCAGGTCAAAAATGAGGTTCCAGAGAGGTGTAAGAGTGAAAATAATGCAGAACATAAATAAGAAGTTTGGCTTATGCAAAAACGAACAAATTTTTACTGGGGAGGCAGCAGATGAAAATACCAGGCATTAGAAGTTCAAGTGACCTCTAAATCCATTTTTGTGATAATCTCAGCTGGCCAGGCACTCTCCCTCTCTCTCTATCTCTCTTCTCCTCCCTCTCTCTCTCTCTCTAAACTTCCTCTCTGGAAGCTATTTTGCTCTGTGTATGACTATTGAATATTCTTTGAAGCAGAACCTCAATAACCCATTTCTTGGTTGAATGCTCTCACCTGAAGGTCATATTTAGTCATCCATTCCCTTCACCTGGCCTGTAATGTAAGGAAGAAAAGCCTGAAAAGTTATTTAATAGCTGATGGAAATGCGTTAGTGTGAGAGAATTGAAGCCCTTGGCCTCTTTAGGAAAAGATCAAGGTGTCACTTTGGGAGACTTCATGTCCTGTTTTTTCTCTTTCTGGCACCATTTATGGATGTTAATCCAACGAAGTGAGGTAGGAAAAGGACCTGTATGTGCAAAGCAACAAATTTCAACATGAAACACAGATTTCTGTCAAAGGGAAGGGGTAATGAAGGGTTGAAACAAAGTGTAATATCAAATCCTTCCCCTTCAGGTTACAACTGGATGTCTCCTCTTGCAGTTCTGTTTTAAACAGAAGAAATTGGGCTTAAAAAAGGGGCAACTGGGTGAAATGTAGGGGCCAGTACTATGGAAAAGCTCAGAATAGATCTAAAGCTATGTCATTGAATTCATGACCTAGTTTGCTTCCAGGTGTTATTTCATGTCAGATGAGTGTGTGCATTTGACATTTTGGAAATCTTCTGTTTTCCTGAGCTAAAAAGGACTTTTGAAAATTTAATTTTACTTTTCTCTTTCCATTAAGTACAAACAAACAAACAAACAAAAGCACCCAAACCCAGAACTAACTCTGGTCTACCCCAGCAGCTAGACTAAGTTTTTTCCCTCTCCAGGGTTTTCCAAATGTTTGTTCCCTCATGAGCTTCCCCTTGTGCATCAGCTTGAGCACAGCTGATACAGCCACATACTGTGCTGTTCACTCATTTGCTGGCATTTAATTTTCCCTGGGTTTGTGATAACTTAAGGGTCACTGAAAATTCTATTCACAACTCTGTCTATTTGTCTTTTCATGGGTTTTTGTTAATTGGGCCTGGAAAAATACTATCTGCAGGCATGCTGCTGTATATCTATAAAATATTCACACTAAGATTGGCAAGTCAGTGTAGCTGGGACCTAAGTTAAGCCAGTAATACCCTTTTAAGATTCTGGTAAATATACCAGGGGCTTTTGTTATCAGCTTTGTTTTTTTCAAGTGTTAGGTCTACACACATATGAGATGGGTAAGCCAGACTTCTTGTTTAAGATGTGCTAAATTATTTCCATAAATCTTATATCGTTGGCTGTTTAAATTATTATGAGCCAAGGTCCCTGGCACTAGAGGCTACACACTACAATGAAACGTGCTCATGTTTTCTGTGTTTATGAACCTAAATTATGACAGGGTACTTTTTTCTCTTCTGTCTCATGGTTTTTCTCCTCAGAGCACTCCACTGTGGATATTCACAGATGGGCTAATAACAATCGCAATGGTTGCCTATTTGTCACCCTGTCATAGGTTGCCAGAGATTCTTTATTTGTGCTATTAAAAACGTACAAATAAAAAACACCTTTTAGTTGTCTGATGATCCTCCTTGAAGGCCTATTTAGTTTCCAGAGAGGCATTGAAAAATCAAGGTTTTGATACTTATAAAGAATAAAGAATAAGAAAGAAACTTCTTTCATGCTTAATTGTAACTCATCCAGGTATGCTTTCTGCAGACCTACCACACACAGCACTTATGCAGTGTGTTTTCTTCTATTATCCAAAGGTAGGGTATGAAGGAGGTTCAGATCACAAATCAAACAATGAAGAACAAGAGACACAAAGTGCTCACCATTTTAACAATAGCTTTATCTACATCACCTGTGTGTTGCAGGATTTTCTTTTTGAACTTTTTATAGCAAAAGTTTTTCCTACTTTTCTCAACCAGGTGGATTTGCCTTTTTTTCTAGCACATTTCCAGCAATTCATCTCCCATTTTTACCATTGAAACAATGACTTTCAGGTCCTAAAATAGAAACTAGTTCCTAGTAGAAGGGAACATGTACCCAGCCATTGCAAGACAAGGTGTAATGTTGCATATGAAATCACAGGTAAAACCTGAGTGTGAAGCCCCAGGCAATTCTCCCAAGCAGGACTTATTTGGCAGTCTGTACTTCACATCCTAGCTTCTTCAAAAACCTTCCAAGAGGTTTTACAGATGAGAAGTCATGAAAAGCTTGCTCTCATACCCCTGGTGCTGATACATGTAGCACCACACTCATATCTGCATGCTGAGCCCGGCTATTTGCTTGGCAAGAGCCTTCAAAACACCTGTGCAGCAGAACCCAGTCCTCTCCTTGCCAACAACCATCTCCTGTGGCTTTGTTCAGAGCACAAAAAAAGCTTTTGGGGCAGGGAACATATTTCTCTTTGTTTTCAGACCACACACAGAAAAATGGAGCTGATCTTGGCTGGAGGGGATAGGTCATGACAGAAGCAGGAAATCCTTGTAGTGGCAACCAATGTAATTCTCCTCCCCTGTGGCTGGACTTTACAGAAAGCTTCAAAGTTTTTGCACAGCACCGTCTTCTAGGGTGCTAATAAATTATGCACACTTGCAGGAGTTGGCTGTCTGATATCCTCCCTTATGGTGCTCTCTTACAAAATTACTTCCTCTGGGAACTTTTAGTAATGGAAGACATGGCCAAGATGAAGTGGGAGCTTGCTAATTGGTAATGATAATCTACTGAAGCATTAAGTAAAGTAATCTTATTTTATACTGTTTTTCTCAGATGTTGTTTTTATCTAAACCTGCTGCTATGTCTTCAGCTGGAAAACAGAGCTTGTCTCAAAGAAGATGCACTTTTCCCACCTTCTACAATTGATCACTCATTATAATAAATATGTGCAGCACACTTTCAGAGTTCTGCTCTTGTTACAGTCCACTGTCCACATTCACACTAATGTGGCCATTTTGCTTAGGGTTTGCTGTGTGCAAGTGATAAAAGACATTAATGTTTCCCTGGAGTAGCTAATGGGCTCTTCCATAATTTGCATGTCCCCTGTTGGCATCGGCTGACTTGTGGTCCAGGATGGGCACTTCTTCAGCTTCGCAAGAGGCATAATATTATTTTGCTAAATATAATGACACTAAGGGGACTGAGTTTCTTGGAGTTGAGATTCCACAGAATTATAAAATCTAATCACCAGTTAAAGATGACAATTCTGCCACGTAAAAAAGGGCAAAAGGCAGATGCACATCCTCAATCTTGCTTATGAAAGAACAAGCAGGTAAATTTGGGCATAGAACTGTAGACTGGATCCTAAACTGAGTCACACTGCTGAACCAACCCAGCTGTCCCAGTCCTGCCAAGTGTTGCCCCCAGACCAGGGACACCCAGGAGGCCTCAACTTTTACTGAAATTCTTCAGACCCTTATGTAGACCAGAAAATGAGGTGGCTGGTCCTTTGAGGATCAAAAACTATGGCTTCTTTTATAGACATTATTTGTAAGTGTTCTGTTGCACATGGTAAGTTCAGTAATAACAGACAAATGGCTGATGTGTCCTGTGGTGGTTGTCCTTGGTATACATTTACTTTTGACATTAAGGATAATCTTAAGCATGTTTTAAATGTCAGAAGAAGAGATACCATGAAACTTCAAGGCAGCTCATCTACAGTTTAACTCTTTTATTAATTTCAAATGCTTTCTTTCCACTGTAATAATATTTTATTCACTTTATTCACTTTTCTGTCCATCAGAAATTACCTTTGCTTATCAATGATTATTTTTATATGCTTGAAATTTCAGGTCTTGGCATCATTTGTGGGCTGCCCCGTGTGGGCACAGGGTAGCTGTGTGTGTGTACACGTGAGCTGCTCTAGCTCAGGAAGACCCTCATCAGGGAATAACTCAAAGTTAGCTGTGTAGTGAAGGTTGCAGCAGTTTCTGCTGGCTTATACAGGACTGTTTGTAAGGCTTCCCTAAACCTCAGTAGGGCTAAGGAATCTCTGAGGAGTTATGAATTGCAGTGTAGGATTTACCACCCAGTGTAATGTGCTTCCCTGCTTCTTGGCCTGCTGTTCTTCTTCATCTTTCTTCCTCATGCTTTCTTGTCTGTCTTTTGAATCAATCTGGATTTTTATTCTCCCTTGCTGCTCTCCAGTTCCCAAGATACTGTCTGTATTTTCTTCCACAAGAGGCCTGGACAAAGGCTACGCTGGGGTTTATATTTCTAGGGAGACTAGTTTGTGAAATCCTATGTTGTAAAGATGCATAGTCTCTACTGAAGCAGGGTGTGTGCCAGGGATAGGAGTAGTTTCACTTGGGTGAGCAATACTGGATGCAGATGAATTTTGCTTTGTTAGCAATGAATGAGTATTTCTGTTGCTTGACATTGTATAATCTGATATTAGAAATTATACCACCCTTTAAACCTTAAGTTCAGAGGTTCAGTTACAGAAGATATTTTTGTTAGCTGAAAAGAAACCCCTCACTGTTCTAGATTTTATGGTAAATAGCTTTTTAAACTTTGAATTGACACTGGGCAAAGGTGGTGTATTAAAGTCATCACAGTGTGGCGACCATAAATGACCAGGGCAGCAAACAGTGGCAGGATCTCAGGCACCAAAAATTATTCCAGTACCCATAATATTCACCTAGCCATGTGCATGTATCCCTGGGGGAAAGTGGTGGTGCTGTGCTGAGGACTCTCCTTGGCTTGCCCAGGCAGAGTGATGGAGGAGAGCTCATGTCCTTATGGGCTGAATGGGGAACGTAGGACTCACAGTGGTGTGTGGGGAAGGGCAGATTGTGCTTTGGATGCCAGAGAGAGGGAAGGGGAATATCAAACATGTTGCAAGCTCCTACCAGCAGCAGGTCCCAGGGCCCCTGGGGGATCAGATTGACTGGAATGAAGAAAGTGAGAAAGAGAATTGCATCTTCCTGCAGCACACCAAAATCCATGTCGTACAGAACAGAGCTGTGATATTTGGTGGAGGCACAGTCCAGTACCAGTCTGATGGTTTCACCAAGCAGTGGATGATGATGTGTTTGGCCCATTACTTTTCATCATGGTTTGCACTGTGTATTTAGAGATATTCACTAGGGGGAACAGCTTCTTGATGTATCCTTGCTTTTTAGGGATGCTTCAGTGGGACTGAGACAGAATTCCTTGACCTATTCTAACAGCATTGTGTTTATGTCATAAGTAGGGAAGGGATGCTGGTGAGACACTATTATACTCACCTTCCAGGTGATGGATTGGTTATTCCAGCCACAAGGCCCATTGAAGAGAGATCAGAAGATAATTGACTGTCAAGCTTTTGAGCAATGTTAAAGTCAATTGCTGCAGAGGTCAGTTTATTTGAACAATGAACCCGTTTACAAAGGGTTACAGAATGCTAATAATCATTATCGTTTTAATGGACGTTCTAATCATCGTCAAGGGAGAATTAACTTTTAAATGTTAAACTTTAATATCTTCTTGAAATCTGAAGGCACTTGGTCTAAGAACAATTTTTTCTATTGCAATGAATGTGAAAGATTTGAAAAAAAAAATTATATGGAAAATGCCAGAAGTCAATGCTTTGATTGCATTCCAAAAATAATTGATTTTTACCTACAGTCAGTCAGCTGAATTGCAAGCATGTGCATATGTATTACATACATATATGTATTTTTTTTTTCAAATTTCTCAAGGATTGAGAAAATAGCTTGTTGCCAATACATAGAAACATGACTGAGGGAAGTAGCATGACTGGGTTAATAGTGAGGAAAAAAAATCTTAACTGTTATTAAGGAGAAAATAAGTTCAACTACTCAAATTCCTGAGTCTTCTATCCTGAATAGCCATCAGATCTGAGGCTCAGGACACTGCCGGCCAGGCTCTGGAACAGACTGGAACAGCTGTACTCAGTCTAAAACTTTAACTTATTTTTTTCCGGTGGAGCTCACTTTACCCTAAAAAAAAGGAAAGAGAAAAAAAAAAAGAGATAATTCCTTAAGTTATTAGCCCACTTCATGTATGTGTAATTAACAGTAAAGCTGTAAGTCCATCAAGAACCAAAGTGTCATCAACTGCATTTATTAGATGTTACACTGCCTTTCTGTTTTCAAATCAAGATTAGTGCTTAGTAACAGTGAGATTTCTGGTAAAAAATCATCAAGATTTCAAGCTTGATCCATTTATTATGTTCACGGAAACTATTCTTTCTACTACTCAAAATGTTTAGAAAAATGTCACAGTCCTGCTTCCAGTAAAATGTTGGAAAAGACTAATTTTGACACACACACTTGCTGAGCCTCTCTACTTCTCTTCCTAGTGGGAGTCTTTGGAAGCAGAGGAAACCTCTTAAACACACACAAATTAGTCTTCATTTTAAATTTCTCTTTATTTTTGTGTGTATGTGGAATGACACAGGGAAGCATCTCTGAAGGCAGCTCCCATGTCTCTCAGCCAGCCCATTCTGCAAGAACTCTTTTTTCTTTATGTTATTAATACATTTTGTTGAGGACTCAGTTGACCTAATGTGGTTTTCAGGTGAAGCAGCCACCAGGACACCCCTTGGCTGCAGACGAGCTCAATTCTAAGGATGCCAGTTCCTTTTGCTGCTGTGGCAATAGCTCTGAGTCTTCTGGGGCACTGGGGAGCATTGAGCCTGCACACTACTGTGCCTGCTGTAACCAAAACTGGATCTGTAGAAGGAAGAGAGATGCTCAGGAAACCTGAGGAAAATCACAGGTTTATTAGGAAGAAAACAAATCAAGTCTTCTTCCTTTGGTGGACAGAGTTGGCGTCCAACAGAGTTTTGAACAGCTTACAGAGGAGTGACTGTGGGACTGTGTGTGGTGTTAGGAAGTACGAGGTTCCTTCAAGCAGGTCTCTGTGATATTTTTCAGGCAGAGGAGAGGGGTGTACTTAACCTGCTGATGGTTACAGGACCATGGGAAAGCCATACCCCTGCAGAGCTGCTGTGCCATGCTGAAAGAGGGAATATTCACCTGGCAAGGCCCTGGAAGCTCAGCCTCTGTGTCAGTTCTGTCCTGTCTGATGTGGGGCATGCAAGGCAGGGTGGGCTTGCAGACCAAGTTCACATCTCCTGCAGAACACCAAAAAAACAGATACTTGAATGGATCTTGTCTGTTTAAGAGATATGAAAAACCTTCCAGGTTTCTAGACCTCTTCCACCATCTAAGTGGTTTAAAGAAGTGGTAAAACACAAGAAAACCCCTTTTTTCTAATTAATCACTACACTTGGAAACTAGACGATTGACTTAGTTCCCTAATATCCCTGAGCAAAGAGAACAATCTATAAACCTTTGATTTTTATATAAGTCTTCATTCTTTTCCTATCCAACGCTTTAGTTGGAACATTCTGATCTACACACTTCAGTTTTATTGCTTTTCTTTCTTTATGATATTTGTCCAAGCTAAAACAACTTTGGGAAGGTAAACAACACCTCCATCTAACTGTTTTGTTTTCTGGCTCTCATGTGCTAACATGCCCCTGAATGTTTGTGTTGCATTTTCCTTAAAGGAAATATTTACTGCTCAGCTTCCAGTCCAAACAAGAGAGATCCTAAAACACCTGGCATTTTCCAGAAGAGCTTAGCTGCATAAATGTAATTACAAGACTGGAGAAAATGTTAAGGTGCTACCCCTATGCCATATTTGTATGAGGAATCCCATATAACTGCTTCTGGGAATCTGGTGAGGAGCTGGCTCTGATCCCTTTCTATGTGAGTGCCACCCGAATAATAGCAATGAAAAGGGGAATGTGCCCAGTGGATGTAAAGCATAAGAGGACTAAGTCCAGGTTAGTCACATGCTGAAACAAAAACTGCTTCATGGGAATCTCTGTGGCATGTACAAAGCCAACTCTGTTTGGATTCCTCTGAAAATCCACACCTCAACTGGAAAAAAACATGGCCCCCATATGAATCCAGGTCTGTGCAAGATTCCTGGTAGGCTGGAGTCCAAGCAGTGAGAGGTGGGCCAGGGAAGGTGGAGGAAGAAACATCAAGAATATGCTATAATGCAAATAATGTTGTGAGTTTGGTTAAAGCAGTAGCAGCAGGTTGCTAAGTGTTGCTGCATCTGCTCCAGTTCATCCATCTCTACTTAATAGCCTTTTGGCTTTTGTCTGTTAATACACTTATAAAACATTACTTATCTGATGACAGTAAATATCTGATTATTCTCTGTATGTTCAGATATTTTAAAATGCTTTGCTATACTCTGGTTTCTAAATTAAGACATTATGGGCATATGCATATCAAGTAGTGTAAGAAAAAGGTTTTAGCATGTCTTCTTCAGCTTTCACAAGCTTAAATGATGACACAAAAGACTAAAAAAGAAACAAGGTTTAGATGGTTACATGATCTATAGAAGGTCACCACAGGCAGAAACAGAAGTGAAAGACAGAATTTGGGATATGATAAGAACAGGAGTCTTGTTCCCAAGTCCTTAAGCAAGTTTGTCTAGGAAGAGATGAGTTTACCCTGCCTAAGTTCACCTTGGAAGATACAGTAAGATTTTACCACATTTGTTGTATTTGGGGTTGGGTGTTTGAGGGGTTTTTTTGTTGTTTTCGGGAGGGTTTTTGTTTGTTTGGGGTTTTTGGGGAGTTTGTTTATTTGTTTGTTTGGGGCTATTTACCTTTTAAAAAATTATGTTGTTAACTGTTGCTTTACTGTGTCTCTCAGTTTGGTGAACTATTTTTCACCCCCTTAGGAGTAGTAGCTATCCTGTATACAGGGATGAGCAAAAGACTGTAGCAGTGGCTCCTTACTTGCAGTCAGTAAAACATTATGATGCTCATTTGGAGTACAAATACACAAGTCTGTTCATCACATTGCCCAACATTAATGCATTTATATGGCTACAAATTCCATTACTTTGTGCAACTGAAAGAACAGAGGATTTTGCCAGATAGGGAGAAATCCCAGACCACTCTTATTAAGAACCTGAATCCAGTCCAGAAAGGGATGGTATGTCTTGTTTTAAACATTCAACAAATCAAAGCTGAAAAAGAATCAAACTGGAGATGGCTTAAGTTCTGCTTCTGGGCACAGGCAGACTGCCACAGAGAAGTAGAGGAGTAATTGTTTGCTAAGCAGACCTCATCTCAGGAACAGGCATAGCTTCTTCAAAAAACAATGATATGAAACTCAGACTATTCTTCTTCGACTCACTGAAGAATGAGAAGTCTTATATATTGCAGGAGGTTGTTGTAAAGGTAGTTTTATTGAAGATAAACTTTTAAAATATTCCTATAATTTTTTTTTTTTTAAACAGTCAATTGGAGCCTGGAATTTTCTACAGTAATATTCCTTTTAAAATATCACTAAAATCAGAGGGCATAGATTTGCCAGTCTCACAGTGTTCTGTTGGCAGAGACTTTGCTGTGTTCAGTGTTTAGAGGAAAGGTTTTCCTAGAAGCCTTCTGTTCCAGAGGCTGACCCAATCCTGGCTATGACCAGGGGTGACTCCTAGGGACTGTGGAAGGAGGCAGCTCTTTCACCTACCTGGAAGATCTCAGGGAGAGTCCAAAGGCAGCTGGATCTGAGCAGAATCAGCTACATAGAGTCAGGATGGCTGGAGCACAGCTAAGGAGCTCTGGAAAAGCAATTTTAGGGACCTTTGTGCAGACAGTTTAAAAGCTGGCCCTTCAACATGATGGCAAGGGTGCAGCTCTCCCTATGCCAGCTAAAGGTCTGAGTTCCTCAGCCTGAATTTTTCCAAGGTCTGCTGGGCACAAGGAGGGCCAGCAGAAAATGCATGCAGGTGTAGTGTTTTGCAATTCCTCCAAATGACTCATGAGCCAAAGATGGGGTAGCGTGGGGGGAAAGGAGAAAGAGGGAAACAAATGAAAAGGGTAGCTTAGAATTAAGAGGGAGTCATGTTACCAAAAATAAGAGTCTTCTACTATTTTTCCTGTTTCTTCAGCTAGAACGCAGTCACAACCCAGCAGAGCCAAAGTTGTCAAAGCCCCTCTGAAAATGCTTCTGGGTACCCACTGCATCACTAGGTAATTAGTGACACCCAGGGACACTTTGGCACCTCTGCCTTGCTGCAGATGACATGGAGTCACTTTTGAAAAATCCCTTCTTTGTGAGTGAAAATAAAGACTAGGAGAGTGGTTTAATTTGTGTCTTTATTTTTCTGGTTGGTAAAGAGAAGCCTTGAAAGAGACTCGAGAGTGAAGCAGAATAATCAAGCAACTCATTGATCTAAAGTTAATCTGCTGCAACTGCCTCAGCAAATGCTAAAAATGGCCTCCTTTGCTCCTTTCTATAACTGAGGAAACAGCTTCTGCCAATATCCCTCTAACACCAGCAGCCCTTGGCGCTTTTGTCAAACACACTCTGTTTGAACAGATCAAATGAAACTCATTTGTTGTTATTGTTCAAGATTAAGCTGTACTTATGGAATTACCGTGGCATTATTAGGCCAGTTTCCTAGAACACAAAAGGAAACTGGAACAAAAATTAAAAAAAAGAGGAAATTCTGTTTATTTTTTGGTTTAGAACTCAGTACTGAGCTTTGAGTTTCTGCTCGTCTCAGTAGTGAATTATACAGCATTCTTTCTTCAAAGAAGAACCAAGAATTTGTCTTTAAAACATTATAGGTGTTATACGAAGGTACAAGGTACTATACGAAGCATTCAAAATATTTCCAAAATGCTTAGAAGGTGACTTTCTGGTGAAAAACAAGAGCAAATCATGCCTTTACACTCTGAACTCTGATATGGAATCTGTACATGCATGAGCAGGTCACTTAAACAGACTATCTACTGCTCCATCTGCAAAATGAAGCTATTGAGGGCATCAAACTATCCAGGGAAGCCAGAAGATATATCTGTAGGCAAAATGTTTGGTGCTGACCTGCTGGGATTTATGCAAGCTGAATTTTCTCTTGTGCTTTCACTGATGGAAGGCATTTCTACCAAGCCATCAGAAGCCATAATTTTCTTAAATGAAAACTCATCAGTCCTCTAAGTCTTCTTGAAAATGTGCTGTGGCTCACAACTAGTATTTTTATAGAATCTTAGAGCAATTCAGGTTGGAAGGGAACATGGAAGGTCTCTAGTCCAGCTTCCTGCTTAAAGCAGGGCCAACAGTGAATTTTGACAGTGCTGCGGCCCAGCCAGGTAGTATCCAGCCTATATTGCTCCAGTGTGGGGCTTCACATTTGTCCCAGCTCGATATCACAAGATTCCTACTGGCCCATTTGCCTGGCATGGCCTTGTCCCTCTGGATGGCAGCCCTGCCCTCTGGCACACCACCTGCACCCCTCAGTTCACTGTCATCTATGTTCTTGATTTTAAAACAAAATTTATTTTAAATCAAAAAGTAAATCTAAGCACCAAGGACTTCTATTCATTCTTCCATGTAATTCCACTAATTTTGGTGAATTTAGCAAGACTTCAGAAATGTTTTGGAAGGAGAGTTTTCCTTGTTTAAGGAAATTGACTGGCCTGCAAACCTCTCCTGTCTTTGTGTTCAGCGGTGAGTAAACTTCTCTAGCTCCATTAGATCATGCATTCCTGGAGATCAAAACTTTCTTCAGATACAAACAGAAAAGTAGAAAAATAGTACATTCCTCCCTATGCACTGCCATTTCAGTTTGAAGTTAAGTTCCAAAGAATATTTGTCTAAAAAAAAAAAAAAAACGAGATGAGTCTGGAAAAATCAATATATTGACAGAGGAAACTTTGTTTCTCTAACTCTGCCAGAGGATGCTATTAGGTTGTGTCCCACTTGGGTTTAGATTTTTTGCTAGTTCTGTATTGCCTGGAGCTTAGCCACTAGTAAGATACTGGTAGAGGTAATTCTTTAACCACACAGAGGATTTTCTTGTATTTCTTCAGTAAAGGATATCCCTGATGCTTAGCCAGTGCAGGGGAGCTTTACATATGAGCACAGTCTTTGGCTTCTGAGCCCACAATAGCTGTGGATTGTGCTGACTTTTGCTTCCAACCAACCATGTAGGCAGCTATTGTAGGATATTTAGCTCTTACTGCAGGACTGGAGCATGCTAAAGTTGTGAATGCCAAAGCATCCTGATGAACTCCCCAAATGAATGTAATTCACTACCAATCTTAAAATGCTATTCTACTCTAGAGAATGACTATTCAAAAAAGGTTCTAATTTAATCAATAGAGTAACTCCCCGTGCACATTCAGACACATATAAAATCTGTTAGTGACAACATGATGACTTTTATTGCTTTTTACTTCTATTAGCATTGCAGAACCAATTCTGCTTTGAGCAAGCTGGAATCTCCACTTTCCTATATTGTATCCCTTGAAAACAATAGCTGGCACAGCACAGGGTCTCTCAGCACCTGAGTGCTGTCAATATTGGTGCTCTTAACCCAGCTTCTGGTGAGTAACCGACCTTGACCACTGAAAGCACTGGGACTGCACCAGTTTCACTGAGACCATTATTTTAGTTTACAGAGGGGTTGCTACTGGGTACATTCTACAAGGACAGAATGTCTCAATTCTGACCCCAGGATGTCTTTGAAGGCTAGGAAATTATTGTATTTTTCATTGTCCATCTGAGTACTGTTCCTGAATTAATATAAGTCCCCATTATAATATTTTTTACACAACTGACTCCTATGCAATAGAATTATATTAAAAGCTGGGGGGGATTCATTTGATTCAGGTAGGGAAGCAATCATTTGGCTACTGACCTCCAACACGTGCAAAACTGGGTGGAAAAAAAAAAGGAGAACCTATGTGCCTGCAGCACTCTGATTGTTTCTGTGACTGGTAAGAATACAGCTTGAATCTATATTACTGGAAAAATAACATTGCTTAGAAAAAAAGAAGAAAAAAAAAGAAAAAAAAAAGCCATATTATTTTAAGAAGTTAAGAAGAAATTCTGAGCAATCTCACTTATTTCATCCTATATCAGTTCTGATTGTGAGATGCCAAGTTTTCAAAAAAAGTAGACTTAAAAGTAGCAGTTTGAATTTTGATTACAGCACTATGATTGACCTGTCAGTGGCGATAGGTCTGCAATAAATCCTTCTCAGACTACAACAGGATTGGCATCATACTCTGCAGTTACTGAATGTGAGGTGATACAGGTCCCTCCCAGCCAGGATTCCAGGCTGGATTTTGATACTGCACACCTCAGCATCCAGGAGAGTTTGACTTAGATTCACTTTCAGTGGATGCAATGTAGGAAGCTTCCTACTACAGCTGGTAATAATGGAAATGCAGGTTGGGTGCTGTGCCCTGAGAAAGCAGGACAGGCTGCATTTCAGAATAGGGAACAGAGAGGAAAGAGGGAAAGCTCTTGATGTTCCCACACGCAGCCCAGGATGTGATGGTCAGAAAGCAGAACTGCTGGCAGATTAAAACCTAGAGCCACTAAAGTGAATTTGCAGCTCACATAGTCTGTACAAGGAGATAATGATGCTAATTCCTGTGAGTAGTGAGCTGGATTCTGATCAACTCTGTGTAAGCAGGTGTAATCCAGAGATAGCAAGGAGCAGAAAAACAGGTTAATTACTATTTTTAGCAATGTAATAAGGACAGACTGGGCAAGTTAGCACTATTTCCTTGATAAATATTAGATTGTGGGTTCTCAGGGAGCACAAGCACCTGAGATAGTGGCTACTAATAGAAAACTCTGCAGGAGCTGAACAGAGGCAGGTTTCCACCACAGAAGTACATACTCAGTTCCTCACTGTGAGAATCAAGCTGCTCGTATACCCTTCCATCTGTTCAGTGGCCTTCAGGTGCTCCAGAGCAATACTTTCCCTGGTGAGAGCCTCCTGGCTGTGAAATGCCAGGGAAGACCTCCCCTCAGATCCTGTGCTACCTCTGGTACTTACTCCCAGAGCCAAGAAAGTAGATTCCTCTCAATGGCACAAGAAATCCTATGCCTTCTCAGCTCAGTCATGGCTCAAGACCAGGCATATAGAAAAAAAAAAAAAGAGGGCAGAGAGAGAGCCTGTTCCTCCTATTTTCCTCAAGTAGAGGAGGGTAAGAAATAAGGCAAAACTGAAGCAGATACACAGAATTCCTGCAGAGTGCTTCTAGCAGCCCAGCAGATGGGCTGTAGGCTATCAATGAGCAGGAAGACACAAAGGCCTCGGGGCGCTTCAGTGTGACAGATATGCACTGAGGAGAACCTGGATGAGGGGCCTCAGTATTAAAATATGTGGCATGAGTGTCCTCAAGACAAGACCCTGACCACCAACTGAATTAGAATTGTGGCCCGGCAATGAAGTTAGTGAGCTGGTGGTAAAAATCCCCTTACCATGCTTGGCTCTTTTGCGCCTTCTGGTCACCTCTGTATAATTCAGAAGCTATTAAGAGTAATTCATGTCCTCACTCTGCACATTGCAAATACAACTTGTCTTCACAGACTTAAGACCCTGCTGAACCAGGGTCTTTCCTAAGATCAACTTAACATGGCAGAAAAGCACTCCCTGGTTTTCTTTTTGCCTGGATTTCTTTTAGTAAATGGGGAAGAAAGAAGGATGCTTATCTTCACAAAGTATTTCTTTGCTTAGAGAGAAATAAATGCAGCTTTGTGACTCCAACACATCATCTGTGTGGGTTGAGCCTGAGGTGCCTTTTGCCACGTGCAATGCAGGGCGGTCTCTGTTCATGTCTACAGCCCACACAGTCACCTCCACAGCTCCCAGATTAGTGGAGGGAGAATTCTCTGAGACAGTGTTGTGGCATACAGCAAATCTTTTAAGGCAGGATAAATCTCTACAACAGAATTTAATAACAAGTTACTTAGTACAAGTACTTTTTTCCTTATGTAATTTTATAGCTTCCCAGCATGTCTCAAGCCATAGTCCTAGCTAGTGCATAGTCAGTTCAATAGCAAGCTCTGGAGGGCTGACTGCTAAGGTGATACTGGCTCCTGTTTATTTCTACTTGCTAAGCTGTATGACAAATACAGACAAAAAACCTTAAAATACCTCAAATCCTCACCTGATGGTTTCTGTGCTTACTTATACTGCCATTGACAGAGAGATGTCAGGCAGCCCTTGGAGGAAGTTTGGAAAATGGATTGTTTCAAAAGACATGTAATTTGAAACCAGCAATTATAAAAGTCTGAATGCTCTTACCTCCCTGATGGAATTCAAACTTGCAGAGAAGCTCTGTGCAGCTCCACAGTGCCAGTTCAGCTGAATGCCCTCATTGATGGATCAGCTGCTTGCACTGCAAGACAGCCAAAGGTGTGACTGTGACTGCAGGCATGGGCAGCTTGTAAACAGAAAGGCCAGTATTTTTTTGTAAAGTAAAGAAGAATGTGTGTTTTCCATCCTGAAACTGTCTGGCACTGTTATTAGAGCAGGGTATGGATATAAAGAGCAGTTCATCATTCTGGTGGGGATTCAGTCTGTTGTTGTAATTCCCACAGTGTACTGTGCTGCCTCTGACATGCAGCTCCCTCTCTGTCAATAAAAGTAAATATCCGCCTGAAGTTTGTTACCAATAGAGATTTTTTAAAATTTGAATCTCTTACGAGTTTACCATAGCTGTGCTCATTCTGTTTTGCTCTTTACTAAATTTTCTAAAAGACCTCCTTGACTCTCCATGAGTGTTTTTCTGAGTGGCTTTTCCAGTTCAAGGTCACTGTCAGGGGACTCTCAGAGAGATGCTTTGGCAGTGGAATAGCAAACTCTTATCCTGTCAGATGCATAAGAATTAGAATTACTTAAGTTGTTTTCTAATGGCAGATTTTCCATCAAGAAATATCATTTTGAAAACTAGACTTCCTATGGGAATATGTCAATTTACACAAAATGCCAAGGTCTTTTTCAGCCTGAGAGAAAATTAAAATGAAGTATTTTGGCCTTACTATGATAAAGCAGTGCTATAATTTACTTCATTTGCAACTATACTATGGTATATTTTACTGTAAAGTTGACATGAAACACTTTAATTTTAATTCCTTTATACAGAAGCATTTGCTTCCCAGCTGTTTTCCTATATAAGATTTTATTTCGAGGAAACTTCAGTTTTATTCTTGTTCATTCCAACACATGGTTTGGAAACAAAAAGAAATCATGGAGTTTCCTGCAAAGCAAAAATTCATAATGTTGCTCAGATCCAGCACCTATCATGTACCACAGGCATTTGAAAGACCAACTGGTGCATGACTGGAGTACCACACAAAGCAAACAAACAGAAAAACCTAAGGGCTGAAATCTGTTCCCAGTAAATATTTGAGTAATTTCAAAGTATTCATCAGCTGCATTCTGCCCATGAACTATTTGCAAACAGCCAACAAGTGCCAGATTTCACAAGCAAACTGTTCACTGCAAAGGGTTTGCCTCTTCACTGTGACAGAGATGTGTGTTACTAAGAAGCCCAACTGTGCTTCTTACAAAAGCTTTTAACCACAGCCATAGTAAAAGCTGTATGTGTGAAGAGCAGGACGGTAGAGTTTTAGGGAAATTATATTTTGAAAACCTTGCTCAAATATTTCTTCATAAAATTATTTACTGCCTTTTATTCAAAGATTTCCAAACCCAATGCACATCATTACTTCCATTTTAGTAGCAGAAAAAAAAAGGCAAAAGGAGAAACTACAAAATTTATCTTAGATCCCATTGCAGATAAGATGAGGTGGGAATGGAATTAGCTCTTGAGATCCAGTTCACAAGACAGTATACATGAGATGATAAATTGGCCTTTATTTGTAATGGGTGTTAGTGTGGTGTTCATCACAGAAGGTGTTCATCACAGTATAACTCAAATAAATCCATCTTAGCAGTTTCCATAGCAGATGTACAATAAAGCATATACTCTTTCTTTTCTAGATGTGGAAAACAAGGCATAGATTACAAATTGCTTTGCAGCATTTGGGGCTGGCAGTGGAAAAGTAGCGGGAGGTTCACAGTGCTGCCTCAGCCTTTTCAGGCCTCATGTCTCTTAATTTGTCTCTCTTATCATCATCTCTAAGTTCACCTTTAGAGCAACTGCCAAAACTACTTTGATTTCAAGACGTGCACATAGATAAAATATTCCACACTCAGAGACTAAAAAAAAAAACCAAAAACCAACAAACCCCATCATGGAAGCAGCTCATGAGGGCAGCTGGTGATGATTCCTCCTTGATTGTTGCTTAAGGACCACGATTTGCAAGCACCTCATCCCAGGAGATTTTCTTGGGGGAAAGTCATGGGAGGAAGTCTTCCCGAAGAGGTGTCATCTGTCAAGACAAGTTGCCTGTCCTGATGACCCTGGTGCTGAGATTGCATTATGATGACTGATGAGGCCGCCTGTAGCAGTTAACTCAGCCATTTGTAATCATTTCTCTTATAGGCCTTTTGGTAATCACTTTGGGAAATTCTTATTTGAACAGTGCAGGTTGTAGAGGAAGAAAATCAAAGCTATTTCTCCTGTTGCAGGGAAGGATTTAGACAGACATAAATTTGAGGAGAAATGAATACCAGGATATCCACTTAAAAGTATATGCCTATCCTTCTAGATATTTCTGCACCGTTATTTTGTTTTATTTTTGTGTAGTTCACAGCTCCATCCACAGACTGGCTCTGTTCCAAATGCTCAGAATTCCTCTTTCACAAGGTAGGGTGAAGTCAATGGACAGAGGGCTGGACCACTCGAAGCAGGGACTTCTGGGAAGAAGAAAAGAGTAGAAGTTGTTTTCTTTTCTAAACTCTACTACTGCTTTGCAGTGTGAATTTGGTCATTTAATCCCATGGTTTCTTAGTATCCTTACACATAAGAGGTATGTAATTTATATGTCCATTTTTTTTCTGTGTAGTCCATATCTTCTAATTTTTTTACAGCTCCTTATGGGCCAGCTTTTCAGCCCAGCCCACCTCACCAGTTTTTCCCCAAAAGGGAGGAAGGCTGCAGCAGCATGTAGGAATATGTAAGAGAGACACCAGAAAGCTCCTCCTTTGTGTGACAGGCAGATGATGGTAACCTGCCTCTTCCTACTCATCTTAGACTGTGTCTTATTGGGTACTTAAACAGTTGTCTTTATACCAGAGGCCAAATACAAGCCTGAGCAGAACTTGACAGCAGCATAATTTGCATCAGTAGAGACAACCTGGGCCATGCTGTCCCATACAGAGGGTGGGTACCTTGAGCTGGAGCTCCTTCTTTTATGTCACATAACAGAGCTGCTCTGGTGCCATCCAGCAGGGGATAGCAGTGGCTGGTGGCATCAGCTGCTTTACATCCCTCACCTCTCCTTTGGGAATGCTGAGGATCAGTGAACTGTTAAGATCTTTGGAAAGCAGCTACACAGAACAAAATTGTGCCAAGGAACTCAAAACATCCTACAGAACTCAGGGTATCTTCAGAGATACTATTTTAATTCAGCACCTGAAAAACAGAATGACAAGCAATTTCCCTTTTACAATCTTTACTCATAGTCAATTTAGAGATGTCTGCGTGAGTGAAGACAGGAGTTTCTGATGCCTCACTCAGATGCTTTATGGCCTTCATTTTGGCAGCACTTACAGAACTTCCTTGAGCAGTACTTTCACATCTAAATACCCCACAGTTGTAGTCAGAGGTGCTGTCCTTTACCTTAAGCAAAATTAAATGCTGCAGTGAAAATAGACAATATAAGCACATTGGCATCCTTCCCAGTAAAGGGAATATGAAGTAGTTTTTATTGTTCCTGCCAAGACAGCTGTGCTTTAGATTGAAATAGTCATCACACCCTTTTTCTATTTCTAGAAATAATGCAGCTTGCCTACCAATAACAAATGTCTTGTATTTTCTCTGGTACCAAAACACCCTGAACTTTTGTTGCAACTCTGCAACACTGTAGCTTACCAGAAGTGCCTAATGCAGCAAATAAATGGGTTTGGCCATGCAAATGGCAGGAAATTCATAACTGTCACATCTTCACAGTTTGTGTCTGTTGTGTACATGTAGACCTTCATCTGATTCCTCTGAGCATTCCTTTTATGTTTTGATATGGTAGGCATAATTAAAAAATCTCTGCTTTTAAAATAAATGCCTTCTTTGGATTCAAAGATTTCAGAACTATTCCATGTATTAAAAGTGGACAAGGCCTCTGCAGCTGTAGTGACCTTTCTACAGGTGCTCCCTCTTCATGATACAACTGAGGCAAAGTTTCTATGGGAAACATCACTTCATGATTTCTGCCTCTATTGTACAGGAAATCTCCAAGTTTTAACTGAAGTTGCTGTATTTTATTTCCTTTGTTTGTGGCCTATTTTAAATGTGAAGGGGTGGGGATGTCTGATTAAAAAAAACAAAACGCCTCTAGATTTGTATTTCTATATGGAGAGGCATTATTGAGCCTTTTGCCAACATTAACTTGCACATGTACTTATGCATTAAGCATAGAATTCCCCTCCTTTCACAGAAGCAATAATAGTAATAATGATAATAACAAGGAAAAATAAGGCTGACTTATGCCACTGCTGTTGCTTTCTTCCAAATAACCAGTATTTACTGGCTGCCGTTTGCAGCTGGCGTTATTGAATGGTTCCAGGTAGCAAAACATGACCAGCTTGCACCTAAGGTGGGTGCATGCCAGAGACTGTTCTGGACATAGTCCCATGCTCTTTGAGGCAGAAGGATGGTGCACACCTTCAAAAAGCTGCTTCTTTATTTTATTTTTTTTCCCCACAAAGAGGTACATATAGCAGTATTATGGGCTACCGGGAATGAGGGTTCCCAGGCAAATCCAGACAAATCAGGTGGAGCAAAGTAAAGACACTTCTCAAATTAACTCACGCTGAACTTGGACCTTTGAACTGCAGTGAATAAAAGTTTGGTTTTCCCTTGATATGCAATAGGTGTGTGAAACTGAACTGTGATTCCTCTCTCCCTGCAATCCAAGCTCAGTGCTGCAGTGCAGTCAAAGAGAGGGTTGTAAATGCTCAGGTCAAATGTGACTGTGGATGGCTTTGGCAGAGAATGGAGGCATTTAGATGCTGCATATGAAAGGAAAAATAAATGTTCCCTAAACTTTGTGACGAGTGTCTCCAGAGCCAAAGGTACTGACATGGCATGAAAGTGTGGGAGGAGAAGTGAATTATTACCTTTTTCATCCTGATCAAAGAAGGCTTTAAAAGGTGATGAAGGCTGCCTGCTCTGAGGGTGAAAGCCTTCCTGCAGACCAAAGATTCAGAACTGCAGAACCTTCAAATACTCTTTTCCCCAGCATTTAAATGTTTGAGGAATTTTTGCATGTGTTTTTGTCCACTGACAAGAAGTATAGAGATGAAAATAAGTGAGCACTGAATGCCACATGCATGAGATACAGATTCAAAATGCAGATGTTGAGAAAAATATGAGCTTGTATTAAAATTTGCAGGGGCTGTGAGCCACTGAATATCTAAGCATCTGCAGTTGTGTTAAAGTGATAACTGTTTAGTGGTGTAAGTTTGTGTGTGTATTCTGATTTAGAATGCAGTAAATGTAGCACAAAAAAAGGCTTTACGTGCATAAAAAGCAGGGGGTTGTTTCTGGGTTTGTTTCTTACTATTTCTTTAATCCCACTATTTAAAATTATATAGGAAGTGTGATGAGATTCCAACTGGGTGTCTGTGTACCTACGCAGAAACCCAAGGTGAAGGCACTAAATGGTTTGAAGTCAGTGTGTGTAATGAATTATTAAAACACTGTCAAAACAACTATTTCTTTTGCTTGATAGTCTGGCCGCTGTGGTTCTAGAGGTTATGTTAGCTGTGTACAGAGTAGGGGAATGCACAGAGTGCAGAGAGGTAATATGAGACATGCAAAGAAATGAACATTGGCAATATGTGGGATCAGCACCCCAGGTCTGAAAGAGGAGAACCATACTGGTACAGCAGATATACCAGCATACTGATCATTTTGGTATGGTCTGGGGTGTGTGTATAAATATATATAGATATATAGACAATAGTCATACTGATGAGCAACTGCTCAAAAATCCTTTGGATGAAGAACACTTAAAGGGGGGGGCCAGTGCAGCAGGCTCCCAATGACCATGAATGGAGGAACTCTCTAATGTTGACACACGTATTGAATATTAATTCTGTCTCTCAGTTGTTCCTTTGGAAGTTTTTCTAAGCTACAGCACAGAAATACCCCAGATGATAAGGGAAAGGTCACTTTATTTCCACATGTACAAAAAATTCAGATATTTGCAACCTGAAGTACTTTAGTGTGCTTGAGTAGAAAGGTTACCAATTCTGCAGATTTCTACCTTGCATTTTCCTACTGTTTGCAATGTCTGGAGGTCTGTCTGTGCTGCTGGAAACAGCTAAACATGATACATTTTGCTTTTCACTCCATATCTGGTGAGTAAATCAGATGCATTTGTTATCAGTCCAAAGACAAGGACAAGTATTGACCTGTGTTGAACCACAGCCCTATAAAACCATAACCCCAATACTTCTTTTCCACTTGTGACACTAAAAGCTGATACAAAGAACAAGCATCCAAAATTCAGAGGATGTGTTTGCTCGTGGACCTTTGCTGCTGCAGGGCTTTCCCCCTTCCCCTGTTTAGCTAAGCTGCAGGCTAGGGAAGCCAGAGAAGCACATCCCTTGACGCAGTCCTGCCAGCAGCCTCAGCTTTTGAGGCTCTGAACCAGAGTTAAGAGCTGTTCAATTGCTAACACTCAGTCCTTTGTTTTCTCTGTGTTGCTCACAGAGGTGCTTAATTGTGCTGTAAAAGATTATCACAGCAAAACTCAGCCTGCAGTTGGATTTTTAGAGGTTTCTTGTGCGCACAGAGATGAGTAACAATGTTAAGCCATTCCTAGCCTGGCCTGTAATTGAGGCCCTGAGCTCTTTATTAGTGAATCATGGCTCTTTTGTGGTGTCTTACTGGGCAGGTCTTCAGCAGCTGCAGCGCACCTGAGATGCAGTAATATGCTCTAGATGGCAGTACATTTTTAACCTCTATTAGTTATTAGCTTGGTCATCTTAATTAGTTTATTTTAATGCTCTTTGTATGGAAAATGTGGATTATTTCTTTTCCTGTAATAAGCAGCAGCACATTATACCTAGTTAATATTTCCCTATTGCAATGTCTTGATCAAATTGCAATTTGGGTGGTTTGTGTTCCTGTTCCTCCAGATCCAAGGTCCACTGATCAGGCCACATCTCCCAGACTTAGCACAGAGTCTCCTTGCATCCATAAATGTTTATGGGTCATGTTTGGCAGAGGAACTGCCTTGTCAGTAGAAAAAGAATGGAGTTGTGAAGTACCTACTTGCTGATTAATCAGTTATGATGCATTTGGGTGTTTACAATAAAAAGTTAATATTACAGTTGAAGAGGAGATGGTAAAAAAGTACATGGCTAACAGAAAGAGTTTAAAAGAAAATTTTAAACAAGGCTTACAAAGGAAAAAAAAAGTAGTCAGGGTCAGAAGGATACCCCAGTGGTGGAGTTAAAACAATTTTGTTAGGGACACATGCTTTATGTACAGGAAGTGCATGCTATTCCCAAATTTACTCATCAAGCACCTGCCAGTCAGCATTGTTGATCACTTCTGTGCCTCATGCAGACTGAATTCACTATCCACAGGTCTGCTACAGCCCACTAAATGCAAATTCCCTCTCTGTAGCAATCCAGCACAGTTTTTGTGACACACACACCCTATAGTTTATTTGCACTCATCAGGCTTTCAATATGACATAAAATCATTGCAACATAATGCATTATTGAATATATTTTCCAGCTGAAAAAGATAAACTTGACAGACTGTCAGTGAACATTTTCATACTGTAGAAAAGGTTAGTGAAAAAAAAACCCTGGAGTACATCCACCTATTAATGTAAAAAAAGCTCAGCAACTACTCAAAGCAAGAAACTGCATGCAAAGAGCTTGCCCTGTGCCTTGCTCTCCATCAGGACCATAAACAGAATTTGAATTTTACTGCCAAATTTCATTTAAACCATGATTTGTATGAGCATGGTTGAGTGTATGGATTATTCACAAAGCATTTACTTGGGCTGTTTATTGGGTTTGGTGTTGCTTGGTCACCTCAATATAATGTGTTTTTTGCACTTTCATGGGTAACTGAGTATGTTTGTAGATGGGAAAAGGGGAAAAATGAAAGCTTCTAAGTCATGTGAGTACTGTTAATGTGAATGTGAGGATCAGTTGTGAATTTGAGAGGGAATTCCCAGGAGATCTTTTCTGGTCAGGGATGGAAGAATATCCTCCAAAAAACAGAAGCCAAGAACTTCTGTGGAGCTAGGAGCTCAGCAACCCTTTATCAAGGCCTCTGGAGTTTACACTTCCAGCTGAACAGAGGCAAGCCCAAACATCCTGCTGGTCACAGCCAGCCAAGGCTTCCTAAAGGCAGGGTCCTGAGAGTTCTTTTGCAAGATCAAGGGGTTTGGCTTCAGAATCCTGCAGTGTTGGATCTGCCTCTTCCCAAGGATGCCTTTGGCCTGCCTCTGGTTCATAGGAGAAGTCTGCAGAGGTTTCCTTATCTGGGCCAATCAGTTCCCTGTAAGATTTTTTGTTTTAATTAAATGAAGTTGCCTTGGTTCCAAGTAGTTTAGTCCTTCTTTTTCTTAATAGGGAAAAGATAACTGCATATTATCCTTTCTGTGGAAAATTGCTACCTTTTACTTAGAACTTGAATAACCTTTTCTGAAATGTCAGGCTTTCCCAGAGACTGGAAAATCCAGATCTTAATGTCGTAATATCCTTTCTGTGGAAAATCGCTACCTTTTTCTTGGAACTTGAATAACCTTTTCTGAAATGTCAGGCTTTCCCAGAGATTGGAAAGTCCAGATTGTAATGGTGGCTGTTTCTAAATACGTTATTGTAATAATTACTAGGAACTACTCTATTGATGGCTGTTATAAATTAGAGCCACAAATACTACTAATGTTGGCTTTTGATTTCCGCACAAACAAACATGAGGGATTTTGAGATATTTTTTAGATGTAGATGTAGCTGAAAGTACATGTTGCTCTCAGTTATTATCTTACACATCTGTTGCAACCCTGAAATCTAGAAGACAGGTACATGCTGGTCTGTCACCTCACATTTACCACTGAGAAACTGCAAATAGTACAGCTCAGCACAGTGAGAGAGCTGAGTAATCAAGCAACAGCCAAAGGAAGCAATAAGCAATATTTGGTTACATGGCAGAGCATTTTTTAGTTAAAAAAACTTGAGTATTTTGGTAAAAAATCATTTGCATTTCTCCACTAAATGAACCTTTAGAAAATTACATATGTTAATTGCTGGGGTTATTCCTTCTTCCAGAGAAGACAAAAAAGGGAGGAAATCCTATTTGTTTTAAAATGACCCATGCAGAAAGCTTTCTTGTTGTTCCATTTCTATGTAAACATGAAGGGTTGCTCTATTAAAAAGGTATTTTTCATTAAAATAATACATAAATATTGCATTTCATGAATTTGTAGCCTTAAGGCTTGACTTCGGCACACATGAGCCTTTTTTTTTTTTTTTTCCCTGAAACTCCTGGTGATCTGACTGAATTTCACATTCCCTAAGGAGATACCTTTGCACAAGTTTAAAAAACAGAAATGTCAAATGTTCTCTTCAGGCGCATGTTTCTTGCTGTGATGGTGCACCTAGGGCCAGGATTTGGTCCTGGATATGTCTCCAGGCAGGAATATCAAAGAAACCTTTCTTGTACCTCACCATACATTTGGCTACAAAAATGGAGTTGTCAGCTTCCAGTTGTCAAGCCATTAATTTTTTTTAAAGGTTAGGGTTACTTTTGACAAGTGACAGAGTACCCTGATACAAACAACTGGAATTGGAGGTTAGCATATCTAAAAACAAGTAGACAAATTTTCTCAGTGCTTTTTGGCTTAAATTGAATTATTTTGGAGGGGGAAAAAAACCTTTATCTTGTAAAAGGGCTAGAGTGTGGTCTACATCTGCATTACCCTTGCTGCACAAGAAGCATTTATTTAGCTGAAATGGTCTCCTATTATTATCTTTCTCGATGTAAAACACCCTGAAGGTGGAAGAGGAAAAGTCTCTCCTTTTCCTAGCCTAAAGCTGATGCTTAAATCAAATCATTTCTCACTGTGAAGAGTGGCCTCTTGGCTATACAAAAACCTTTTACCCAGCATCTTTCACAGAAGATAACTTAATTGGGAAAGATTTATAACTTCTGATACAATCTTCATGTCTTCAAGTTCAGACCAATAGCCCAAGCAAATCATTTGAGATGAAGTTCCAAAATTAACCCCAAAGAAATGGGATAAAATAGTTCTAAGGTTTAAATGAATTTAACTGAATCCATTCAATTCTTTAAAAATGGAGGAAAAACTTTCAATTTTTTGTATTATCTCTTCTTGACCCCTTGCTGCTGAGGGGAGGTTCAGGTGCCTGGACTGCCTTGTCTTCTCTGCTCAGATGTTGAACCTTATTTTTTATCTCAATTCACTGCATCTATTGGTTCCAGAGAGAACATTTCCACTTAGCTGAGGCTGAAGGTAGGCAGGATTTCTGAAGAATGCAATATGGAGAGGCATTTTTTGGAATGTGAGAAGTGCCAGGGAATTTAGAGTACTGCAGCTGATTACTGTGGTGTTGATTCCTGTGGTAGTGATTGCCAGGTAAGGCTGGCCAGGGTAGTTGAAGAGATTTAATTTTAAGTTCTGTGACTGAAGCATTAGGGAGAGCAATGCACTTCAGTGACTCTCAGATTATTTTGCAATGGGAATACAGGTGGGAAGCAGGTCAGTTTTTAAGGTTTTTGTGAAGTTTTCAAAGGATTGCAGCACAAGGTCTTGGCCCTCTGGTAGCACTAAATGAGTGATATCTGCATGCAATTGCATCTGTTTGGGGTAAAAGACCCCCAGAGTTCTTGTCTGGAGGAGAGCTATGATCTGGGATCAGGATATTAAATCATTCCCTCTTTTGGAGAGTCACTGGGTACAGATGTTATATAAAGGGGACATTGATATTGGTCAGACATCTCACATCAGGCAAAACACACATAGCTTTGATAACCAGTGTATTTCAGGGGCTCATTTTTAATTAATATTCTTCTTTTATTTATAATTTTATAGTAGCATCAAAGTGAAGCACATTTGTCGGGAAAAAAGTATGCTTTGAGTAGCTATTATAACTGTTGTAATGAAACCTGACATTATTTTCCACAATCAGCTTTATCAGGGGCTACTGGAAGACGTGTCTTGATGTTAGAGAGGAAAAGCCAATATAAAGATTATTCCATGGTTACCTATCACTGCGTCAATGACAGCTGCAGGCAGGACACGAGGTTTGCTACCTCCCTTCACAAATCTCTGCCCTGATCTTCTGTGTAGCCACGTTCTAGACAACAATAGGGGGTATCTAGTTCTGGCACTTTAACTTAGCATAGAGACCAGGTTTAATTGAGCCATTAGGCATATTCATTTTTTGCCACTCAAGAATGTCTTACAATACAATGTGGAGTCCATTTTTATCCTGAAGATTATTGCTCTAAGCAAGGAATAAGAGTTACAGCTCTTACACAAGAGTGGTTATTTTTCTCTTGGTTGTGCTAAAGTTACTCAGTTACAAAAGTGTGCTAAAAATGAGATTGCACTGAGAACGAGATAGGGCACAACTAACATCTGGTATTTAAGCTTCTGACAAGTCCCTCTGAAATTTTTCAGTTTTTCTTTGGTGGAAGTGGGAAGTAGAATTTTTTACAAAATCAAAGCAGTGTTTTCCCCAAGACTTCAACCGTTTACTGTGCTGGTTTCCTGAGCTTCTCACCGGCCAGCAGTAGCTCTTGGACCAGCATAAAAGGAAGGCTTGGTGGGTTTCAATCTCAGGCTTGTAGTGTGGTCTGAGGCATGGACGGAAGAGCAGACTCTTGGCGTGGTTCAAAGAGATTTTATTCCAGGGAAAATCCTGGGTCAGAGTGATTTTTTTTGCCTCAGTTCTCCCCCTAAGTACTCAAGGCATATCCCGAGCAGGGGAGAGCTTCAGACCAACGGGGGAGATGGGGGGGGCGTGGCTTGGAACAGAGATATTTAACGCAACAATCGGAAAGGTGGGTACTTGAGCACCTGGTCAAATGGGAGAACATCTTTTTTGGGGTCTTTCAGGGTGATGGACAATGTTTTCCTCAGGGTGATACCACAGGGAATTGGGGATGGGGGGTTGAAAGGGATATACCAAAACAAACAAACAAACAAAAACCATCTACAACTTTGAAAAACCCTAATTATGCACAGCAACAGTTTACTTTGTTTATTATTATTCTCTTAAATGTGTCCTTTTTTATGGCTTCTGTAGAGAAATCAGAAATCCAGAGGTTTGGGGGGTTTTTTCCATCAGCAAATCTCCCAAACACAAGTTTTTCCTGCCTGGGTTTCTACACATTTAAATTCTACCTTTCTTCTGAGGATTTCAAAAAATGAGACTAAGATCCTGATATCTTCAGAAAACCCAACTTAAACATTCACAGGGAAAATTTGTACTTTCAAAGCTTGCAGAATTCCACTTTGCTCATTGATCTTGTGTGTTATTTCAGACACTTTCTCTTTACACCTCTAATGTCATCATGGTCTTGCAGAGTTAGTGCATGTTGGTACAGAACTTGCCTGTTCTGGGTCACTGTGGTATTTGGATCACAAAAAGCATCTTTGAGATGCATTGGGTTGTTGAGCACAAGTCGGGTACGTTTGCCTGTTCCATGTACACGATCTTCTTATGCCAGCAGAACTTAAAAAACAAACAAATTGGGGGACCAAAATGTCAAAGAGAGTTTAGTGTGAGATGAAACCTGACTCATTTTCTAGATGGTTTTGCACAGTAAAGCAACAACTCTCCTGTGTCCCTGTGCATGCATGTATCAGGAAGGAAGAACCAACCAAGTAGTTGAAAATTGGTGCTTATTGCATATAGTCAGTCAAGCTGCTTAAGTTCTTTGCACTTGATGTGTAGCATGCAAACATTTTCATCATACCTAATGGGCTTTTCTTTCTTGGCTTCCTTTTTGTTATGAAAGGTCTGAGCCCTTCGGATCACACAGCAAGGAGCCCTTCTCTTCCTCATGGTTACTATGCTTGGAACTTGACCTGGGTCATGAGAGACACATCCCCTTTCTTCTCCCACAGAGGACGACACAGTGAGTAGCATGATTATGTTATCCTCAAGAGGCTGCAACTCCTGCCTAAGGCTTTGGTGTAATACTGGAATAAAGCAACACAAGTCAAGTGTTTCATGGTAAAATATCCGTTCTGGCAGCACCTGAGGGCACCACTGAGCCTTAGAGCCCTTACCAGCTGCCCCTGGGAGTTTCCCCACCATGCCCAAAGGCTGAGGAGTCCCATTTCAGCCCAGCCCAGACTGAGGTCATTGCCATCTCTGTGGAGGTGCTGGTGACCTGGGCTGCCCCAGCCTGCCCTGCTCCCTCCAAAACAAGGGCCCAGACTGTAACATTTGAGTGGTATGTTGAAATTCACCAGTATTACAAAGAGAGGAGCTGTGTGCTGAAATTTTTGCTTTCTGTATCCTTTTCTAACACCCATCCCTTCCAAAATCTGGGAATGTGTTTTCATCTGTTCTCCGGCATGACCTATCCATGGCCATTCCACTGTGAAGTACGATGGCCGCAGTTAGGACTGGACTGCACAAGGCAATATCTAACGTGCAATCTAGAAAGTGACTGCAGTAGAATATATCTACTATATATCTACTACCAGTCTCTACACAGGGAGATAAGGTGCTGAGAGGCTAATAAGATTTACTCACCCCAAGCCTGTAATTATCTGCTTGAGGGAAAAGTTTGACCTACCTATATGAAGGAGCCCCATATTTCTTCAAATTTATGTTGCAGCCTTTTATGTGTGCAATATATATTCTTTCCACTGGCATACAATATCTGCTCCTAGCTGTTGTATCTGCTTGAGTGATGAGGACACACCAATTTCATTTTGGAAGCAACAGTAGTACAATCTTTTTTCCCTTACTTGGTTTTCTCAGAAGTTGCAAGAATGATTTTTAATTTATCCTTTATTACTTCTTTCTAAACTCTTTCAGTTTCTCAGTAATACTATTCTAAGGGAAGGCTTTGTTCTTAAAACATAAGAGCACTGATTCCATCTGACAGCATCACATGGAGATAAATGTACTGCATCTCAGCAGAAATGATTTATGATGATTTTAGCTGATTGCACAAGACCAAATCTTACCATATTCCAAACATCTGTTTTGCAAGGAAAGGCAGGAATTTGATGAGGTGTTACACAAAATACAATATTCACTCAGGACAAGTCTAAACTGTTTTCTCCCTCAGTAGGTGTAATTTAGAACATGCACCTTGAAATTTCTGGAGAGTCTTGAAGAGAGGCAGGAATAATTTGCTTTTTCTAGCTTTGCAATGTAACATTTACAAAAATTTAAATTAAAGGGTAATAACCTTTAATTTAATTAAATTAAATTTAATTGAAGGGTAATAGCCCTGGAAGGCACACATTTCAGGCTGGAACACCCCACAGCATCACTGTGCAGACACTTCCTGACACTTGAGATTTGCAGCCCAGAGAGGACCGACGTGTGTATGTGCAGCAGAGCCTGCAGTTATAGCCCAAGACTAAGAGGACACTTCTTAAAACTTCTATTCCTCTGCATACCTTCAGCTTATATCCACCGGCATGTTTATTAGTAAACTTCTCAAGGAGCTGGATTTCTGTTCAGAGCTGCTCAGTCCATGACAGGGTGTATATAGTTCTTTTCAGTGGCTGATTACTGGCCCTGGATTGACATGGCTCTGCGAAGGTCATACAGGGACTCAGCAGAGTGAGGAAGAAGACAAAGTTAGACCCCTAGGTGAGTACTTTTGTCCCAGGACCCAGCCTTCTGATTAGTATCACACAATAGATCATAAGCAGAAATAAAACCCAGCAGCCTTTTACTACTAGAGTGGTTTCCTCTTCTTTCAGCTGTCCTTACTGCTCCCAGCATGACTGATTACGGAGTGCTCAATAAAACTTCTATCAAAACTTTGTTTACCTAATCATCTGATGGGACCCATCTAATTAACTGGCTGACATTGCTGGAGTGGGGCAATATTAGTTGCCTTAATTACACTTTCTCTGTGTTCCACTGTTAGAGAAATCTCTGATTGAAAGAGTCAGTAAATTGATACGTGGTGTTCTTCTTCCTCTAGAGAACTAAGTTCTCTTCTCTTCTCTTTTGCTCAGAATTAAAAATTCTGACAGACTGTCTCTGGTAGTTCTAGCAGGAACAGTGCCTGATGATATCTTTGAAGCCATATGCAGCAACCCCAAAAGATAATCGCTGGCACAAGAAGATACTTGAGTGGTGCATTCACAAGACTTTTTTTCTGTTTTGTCTCGAGATATTTTTAGATTTTTCTCAATCCAAACATTGATTAATCATCAGTCATCTTGGAGATGCAAAATCCACCTGCCTTTCAGAAAATAAAGAGTAAAATCCCATGCAAAGTCAAAATTATATGGGAATTCAACCTGTGGGGCAGGAAGAGACTTTAAATCTCCAAATTTTTTATATCCTTCTGTTCTCATGAGGTACACTCAGACTGTTTCCTGTGGCTAGAAAAAATTTTAATGCATTCTGCATATGTGGACTTATGGTAGCGTATTAATCTCCCATTTCCAGATCTGATGGATCTGTGTCCTGAGGCTTACATGATTAACTGCACCCAGCCACATATTTCATTCCTTGTCCTGGCTGGTTGAATGTTAATTTTCTCTTCTGTACAGGTATTCTATAAGAAATCAATTGTCCACTACATAAAATCTTATAAGCTTGTGTAATAGGGGTTCCAGATGACAGCTGCCCCTCCGGACCTTCATGAAGTTAACACATCCCTCTCTGCCCCATCCTCTCCATGTCCCTGGGCCAGCCAACAACCCTGCACCTGGAGCATGATCCTGGCAGGGGTGGTGGCAACTGTGCGGAGTGCTATTGATTGGAGGAAAAATCAAATGCAATTCAACCCACCTAAACTCTGCTTTGAAAGAATATATTTGATGTGAATAACAGGCCTAAGGTTGCTATGCTGGACTGTTAGAGCTGGCTTTTTCTTTTAAACTATTTTAACTGAGGTTTTTTTAAACTGTTCTTGTATTACTGTGATGGCTTTGTGTCTCTTTGCCACATTGTCCAGCTGAACTCCTTGGCTGCTCTGAACCATCACTGGGCAAAGTACTGAAGTACCTCTCTCAGGTTATATAGTTTACAGTTTGTTGGGGGGGAGCGGGTTTGCCTCCCAAAAGTTCAGGAAATAGTGGTGTTTGGATGGCAAAGTCAACTGGGACTAAAACTCAGGATGAGAGCAAATTTGGCTGCCTAGTCACTATTGTGCTTAAAAACATCTAGAAAAGGTGAGTTCAAGCAGAGGAGGAACACACACCTATAAGAATGCATAATTATTCACAGCTTTGATTTAATAGGTACTAAAAGCCTAATCCACAGGATGGCCTCTATTAACAACTTATTAATAATTTCACTCAGCTCTATGTCTTCAGAAAACTAATTTGACAGGGTTGTTGGGGTTTTTTTAACACTTTCTAATGGAATGTCGTCTGTGATGTGTTTCTAATTTCCTGAATTTGGTTTGCTGACTAAAAAAATAAAAATGCATTGGACTAATTTTACTGTGGGGTAATTTGGGGTCATTCTTGCTGCATATTTGATGCTCAGTGGCATGGCAGTTGCTCAGCAAGGTGTCAGATGATTAATTTTTTTCCCTGGTAGGTCATATGCACCATTTAATTCATGTCAGCTGGGTACCAGATAGACACTGCTGCCACGAAACTCAGTGAGTCTGGACATTGAGGGAAAGAGAAGATGGAGAGAAAGAGGGCACCAGCTAGATGAATTCATGTAGCAGTTAGCATCCCATGACTACTTGTTTGATAATTCTGCTACAAATCAGACTACTACTGACATCTTCAGAATGATAAAGCTCTTGTGATTCTTGGCTCAGCGCAGCATAGTGAGATGTATGGATACAAACTGATTGTTACAGCAAGATCCTGTTCAGAGGTGAGATAAAGTCAGGAGAGGAACAAGGAGAATGCTACTTCATCCCAGAGGAGAACTGAATCAATGCTTTCTTAGTAAAGATACTGGGAAAGTGATGTATCATCTTAATTCAAACACATCCTTTTTGCAATCTTACAAGTATTCCAATGTAGTTAGCATTCCATAGCATTATGAATGGAATAGGGCAAGGCTTCAATTAACAGCAGTTACTCACACCCCATTAATAGAATTGCTCCATATAAAATAGCAGATGCTGTGACCCCGTATACATTTGCAAGAATTCTTGTTTAACAATTAGATGGTATTTTAGCTATGTGCAGTGGTGCTGAAATCCAAAAGGAGGAAAGTCAGGAAGCACAGCACCTGCCAAGCTAAACCAAAGGCTGTGTTAAGCAAGAAGGAAGAAAAAATATTATTGGGGGAAATTCTTACTTTCTTTCCTTATATCATCTTTCATCTGCAGATAATATGTCTATGACAGCTCAACATTTTTCAATAACAAAATAACATACAATAAGACAACAAATGTCTTTTCTCCCCATCTCTCATGTATTTATTTTCTCTAGAGATCTTTTGAAATGCATGCAAGAGGTTCCTTGTATAAATTGACAAAATATGACAGTTCATCCAACTACTGTTTTGTGTCAACAGGAGCATGTTTTGTAACAACTGCTGTTAGTCAGTACTTCATTTTTTTTGCCAGAACTGGCATTAGAAATGCACTTTCATGTATTGTTTTTTGCTACATGCATGGGAGACTTGGTGGACAAATATTTCTTGTGTGGAGAATGAGCTCTGACACTTCTTGGAGCAGGAGGAATGAATACGAGAGCTGTTGCTAGTTGCTCTCCCAACACCCCTTCCTCACACATCTCTCTGTAGCTGTCTTGAAAGACTGTGCTTATAATTGATTGATGAAGGAGTCCTGGCCCTTTCTTTGTAGTTTGATTTTCACTGAACAAAGCAGCTGTCAGAGATTTTGGTGATTCAGTCCCTGGTGCACGCTGAGGGGCTGGGTGGATATAAAGTAGATGCTGTCATTCTTATGATTCTCTTAACAAATAAATGAATAGCTGCATTATTGCTGTTTTCTCTAGGGAGTGGCCCATCCACCGTGGCTCACTCCCCAGAGGATTAATTTAAATGCATCTGGCACGAGGAGAGCTCTGGGCTCCACAGGGAGGCAGGCAGCTTGCTCTGTGCTGGGCATCCAGGCCCAAGCACCCTTCCCAGGATGTTGCTGGGATATTCCCTGGGGTGTTGCTCCTCTAAAACTTTTTCTTCAGAATGCAATCTAGCCTTAAAGCCCCTTCCAAAGGAAACCTGAGTGCTTTTCTGTAGGAGAAGAGAATACAGGTGACCTTGCTCCTGATAAGTAACAGCTGTGTTAATTACCCAATTCAGCCTGGCTCCTGATGAGTAACAGGTATATCCAATAAAGGTAAGTGTGATAAAAGGGAATGGGTTAGCAGGTGAGAGGGAAATTTGTGAAGGAAGAGGAACCTTGAGGAAGAGGGAACCAGAGGATCATGAAGAAGGATCTTGGGGAGAGAGAATCACTGCAGTGAGGTCAGTCTGGGTCTGCAGTTAGAGCCTGTTGTTGGAACCTGCAGCCACAGTCTGGCCAGGTAAAAGCCTGCAGTCAGAGTCTGCAAACTAATACCTGCAGTCATAGTTTAGCAGGAAATAACCAGCAGTCAGAGGCTGCAAGGGAAATCTGCAGTAGGAGCTCGCTGCAGGCAGAGTCAGTGAATGGTTGGAGTCAGGATGGCTGAGCTCTAAAGAGGAATAAACCAGGACCCTTTTCATGCTGTGATAAACAAGGAGTCTCTGTCTTGCCTTGTTTCTACCCTCTAACAACAGGGCTGCTGCAACAGTTTCCTTCAAGGTGGATATTGAAGAGAGGAGCAGTGCTGACACTACCTGCCTTGACCCTGCTTAACAGCCACTACTCCTGGGTGCTGGGGAGAAATTGGCCCCAGTGAACTCTTTCTTGCAGGCAGCAAGCTCTGAGGATCCATTGAAGCCCTGTGAGGGTACAGCAGCAGCCCTGTCAGTAATTTCAAGGTCAGGGCATTGTGCTCAGAGACCTGCTGGTGCAGAGGAAGGATACAGAGAGTGATAAGCTAACTTGTGCTAAGTAGCATGAAATTAAAAGGAGGTCCTTGGTGAGCACAGGCTGTGTCTCAGGGCAGGGAGAGGAGCTGGTGTGGTGCCTAGCTGATCTCACTGCTGCCCTTGCAGGTGACTGAGGCTCATCAGATGGTATGAACCCCAAAGCTGTGCTGAACGGTGCAATGCTGTGGGGCTCCTCAAGTGCCTCCCCAGTTCCCCACGTCCCCTGTCAGGCCATGCTGCTGCTCTCATGTCTGTCAGCTCCTGGAGCAGCAGCCCAAGGAGCAGGCAGTGATTGTTAGCACAGGCATTTTTACTACAGGTAGTATGACCCAGGGTGCCTGGCAGGGATACATGTGACTTAAGCATCCCTTAAAATGTGTGGTTTGCCCTTTCTCAGGGCTAGGCAATGGAAGGAAATAGGTGAATTTGTCTCCTCAGACTTGCTTGCTCAGCAGGAACAAGGCAGTTAAACCCTGCAATTGTTTTTGCTCTTGAATTTGTGTAACTGCCAGCACCTTTTCTCTGTTCCTTTGGGCTTTTTTGCTCTTCCCTTCCATCCTGAGGTAAATTCCCTGATTTTAAATTGCTGCTGTAACTCTAGCTACAAAGCTAAAATACAGCACCAGGAATTCATTTGCAAGAAGTTTCACCTCTTCTTTGTGCCAGTAGGGCAGTGCTCACTTCCAAGGACCTGGCCTGTATTTGGGTCCCCCTGGGTGTTCAGAGGAGGGGTGAGCTGACAGCCAGAAAGCACAGTGTCTCCTATTTATGTTCTGTTTTCAGGGAGAAATACTTACTGCTGCAGGCTTCTTTGTGGCACCCTACATGTGCACCCTGGTTTGGTGAATAGAAATTCAGAAAGGCCTGATGAGGCAATTGAAACCCTTAGATTGAATGCCCTGTGCCCTTTTGTACTCAGAGGGAATGGGAAGGCTTTAGGAACTGGCTCTGTCACTAGGATTAATAACTGGAAAATCAATTTGTCATTTTCCTGTCATAAATTAAAAGCTTATAGGCCTTATAACATGAGTAAAATAGAGGTTAGTGTGTATTGATGGAGGTCTCAAAGCTCACTCAGCAGAGCAGATCTCTACTACACAATTTAAATTATGTCTCCTCCACAAGGAATATCTGTCAATATTTGTATTGAAAAAAGACATCCTGTGCAAGAATATTTTATCTGTTTCTACACTGCTGCTGTGATTGTTGCTGCTGAAAGAGTTCTTGAGGGACATTGTGGTCCTGATTTGATCGGTGTGAGTGACCTTTGCATTGTGCATTTGTCTGTAGATGTAGTATAAATTAGTCATGTGCAAGCTGATGAGGTGCCAGCGAGGATGTACCTCACTAAGCTGGTCCTGCTGAGAACAGAGAACCTCTCTCTGCTCCCTTGGCAGTGGTAGTGCTGTGAGAAAACAACCACACCCTTTCAAAGATGTGTCCAGCTGAGAGTAACTGAGGAGGAGTGGTTTGTGAGAGTCAGCAGACCAGGAGGGAAAAGGACCTTTTAAAGTGAGACACTAGAAAGGAGCAGTCTAAGAGGAAACCACCTGCTGGTACGAATATTGTGGTTGAAAGGAGAGGTGGTTTAGACCAAATAAACCTAATCTCAGTTGGACAGCTGAAGAAAGGATATGCAGAGCAGTTTAACAACAACAGTTTTTATCTATCTCTCAATGTTAGGTTATTTTTGTTTTAAATGAGGTATGTTTCTGTGGTGTACGATTTCATAAATGATCCAAGATGACCCAAAAGTGAATGATCCATAACTTGACCTGCTGCATGTAGAATACTTCCCGCTCATTACTGTGTTTTGGTGTATTATTTATACTACTATTTTAAGGCATTTGTTTATTAGAAAACTCTAATCAGTTTAATTGAAACAGATGTGGTTCCCAGATACTTTAGTTATCTGTGCACAAATCATTGTTGTTAGGCATGTTGATAAAAAAATAAATAAATTGAAGGGCTCACAAGACTAACATAATCAGGCATACACAGATTCTAGTGTCTTTTTAATTGAGGAGTAGCTTAATTGGCTTTTCAGTCTATGGTTAATATTCTGTATCTTTTTGCATACTAAAAGCTGAACTGATTTATATCTACAGCCTTTCTTAAACAGGTTTTTATCTTATTTTGATTATAAGCATCACTTTTGTTTCTTCTTTAAAGGTGTAATGATGATGAAATAGGCTTCTAATAAATTATCTGTTCTGCCTCTCTCATGCCCATCAGTTGCAGATAAAAGAGATTGTTGGACAAAGAGTTGTTTGTTCTGTTTTGAGTTTTTTATTTATTATTTAAGAAGAGACTTTGCTATTTTTTTCTATATGGAACTTAAACGCCTTTAGAGCATTTAGGATCCGTAGTGTCAACATAGGTCTGACATAAATGCCTGTACTTGGTTTAAATCTCTGTGACATCTCTACCAGAAAATCATCAGAAACCACAAGAAATCACCCCACTTTACTGACTAGGCACAGTATTCAAGCCCAAAAGCTCTGTATCTAGTCAATTTATATTGATAGTGGGTTTAAAAAAATAACTACTAGAAGCTGTATTAGTTTTAATTGCCTTTCCTGCAGTGTTTAGTTTTTCAGTTAAAAAAGGCACAATGGTCTTTATCCAGCTTCCAAGGGCACATGACTACTGTTTTCTGTGCTTAACTGGGCAAGAAAACAATAAACTTGGTATAGCCTTTAAATGTTAAGACAAAAGTGAAAAAGGAAAGAGAAACACTATTTTTTTATGCAGAGGTCTAAAATATGGCAGGTGATTTGTGGCAGCAATTCAAGTATTATGCGGGTTTTGTATTTGCAAGTGTGGCTTATGTGGTCTCGTAATAGCTAACACACCAAGACCAGCTTCTCGGTGGAAAAAAAAATGTATATAATTCTCTTTTTATGAGGTATATTACACTGTCGATAGGGAAGGACATTGTGAAAGAAGGAAAGCCTAAGGGTAGGAAGTTAATGTTAGCCTTGGAAGACTGGATGCTGTTTGCATAGATTTTTCTGTGTTGCATCAGATAGCATTTCTTTGTCATCATTTCTTTGTACTGAATAGGATAATAGCACTGAAATTTGTGTCTGATACAGGATTAATTTAAATAAGAGCTTATAAAAAGTACCAATATTCTGGTGATGTGAGGTGACTATTGAATCATGTAAAAGTTGCAAGTGTGTTTCCACTGAATCACAGACACTGTGGGATGCGTGAGCTGAATAGTCGCCCTCTCTTCCAAGGAACAACCTGTTGTGAAGGGCATTCAGTGTGACTACAGCAGGCATGCTAGATCATGCCCACTCTCTCTAGGCCATTCATTGCACGTGAAGGAAATGGCATTGCTGCTTGCCTTTTCTTCCTTCACTTTCCCCGCTTCAGGCAGAGGCTTTAGCTGTGTGCAGGGGTCATAACACTGGTGATGGTCAGTGACTGGTATTTAATCGCATACCCCAATTAAGTTGTACCAGTTGTAGGTCAGAGGCCTGCTGTGTTAAGGGCTCCACAACTGATTGATAGCCCTCTTTTGAGATGGGGGATTCTGGAAAGTGAGACCAAAGTTGGGAGTAGAGCTGGCTATTGAGTGCTTGTCACACCACAATCAGACAGTCAGGGACTGGAGGAGCAGAATGAGAGAGCCTTGTGGATATCCATGAAGGGCCTCTCTGCTGGGGTCAAGAGGGCTAGAGAGCACAAAGGCTTCTGTTCCCAGCAGCTGGGCAGGAGAGGAGGGGAAGTAAGCAGCAACTGTTGGAAAGCTGAAGAAAATATGAGATTGACTGGGAAGAGAAGTGCACAAAGAATGAAACAGGGGATTTGAAATTATTGTTCTTGCTGTGTGTGGTCCTTGGCATAGGCTTTCCCACTTGTCATCCAGTGAGTTCCATCAAAACAATCCTTGTATGAGCTGTGTTTCACTCCTCCATATTTTTTTTGACAGAGCCTTAAAACACATACTGCTCAAGGTGTTCCCTGTGACTAGTAAAGATAATATATGTTCTGTCACCTGTAGTTGAGCGTTTGGTTGCTCTTTTGTCTGTCTGGGCTTAGGTAAAAAGTTTAGCAGACTCCTAACACTTCATAGAGTTTAGAAAAATATTTGGCTTGTTTTTTGCTTTTTGGACTTTTGTTTTTTATTTTAAAGGCCATCTAAGAGACTAGAACTATGTGGTCTGACGTTTGGATATGATATTGCAGTAGTAAACTGCATGAATATAACCACAGTTCCCTGCTGCTTAAATTGAAGTGTGCTTCATGTATCATGAAACTTATATTGATAACTTAGAGGCCTGAAGAGAGATGGGGCTTGTGCGTTTGGATTTAAGGAAATGTGTGTAATCCTTGTTACTGCTGCTTGTGGTGTAAATGGACTCCTTATGTTATATTGTTTCCCTGGTGTTGTGAAGTATTTAAAATGCTGAGTGAATGATAAAGCACTTGATTAAGAAAATCAAATATAAACTGGAAAAAAGACTCTGTTCCTTCCAGCTTGCTGTTAAAAAGGGAAATTAGCTGGGAAAAGTACAGCAAGAGGGCAACAGTATTAACCTTCAGATCAGAAATATTTTATCACCAGGAGAATAGGCTGAACTACATAAATCTGTGCCCATGAAGAAGAAATTAGGTGTTTAACAGAGAATGTAATTGAAGTTTAAAAAAAAATCAGTTAATTTCACTAATGTCAATTCAGATTATTTGTTTCACTTGGAGAGCAAAACAGAAAAACAGTGCAGAATACTCCAAGGAGCAGCTGTATTTTTTTCCTCGGGCTTTTTTAAATGGATCTAGCCTGTTCAGAAACACTGAGTTAGTTCTAAAATAATTTCTTTCTCTTACTGAATATTGTGTAGAGTCCTGACTGTGGTGACAAAAGCAGCTGTATATTGGGCATTCCAGAAAATTTAATGATCTTGGCAATTAAAAGTAAAATCCTTGCAAGTTGTCACTGCATGTTGTGTTAAGCAATGTGAACTGTGATGTGGTGGTAAACTGGACACTGGAAAGTGAATCATTGTTGTACCAGTAGGGTACTGGGTTTCTCTAGAGAAACATCTCAAAAAGAGAAGTCTCTGTTGGAGGCAGTTGCTGGCTGTGCTGCCTGGAGGCTGAAGTTCTGCAGCAGCAAGTCAAGTTTCTGCTGCTGCTGCTATTTCAGAAAGGATTTTAAAACCCCAGGGTCAGAATGTCATCTCCTGGGGTCCAGTCCCTATGGCTTCCAGCACATTCCATATGCCCAGGATAGATGACTCTCTTTGTAGAGACCTGTGCTCACTGAGGTGGAACATGGGTGTGAATCATGTTAGGAGTCTTTGCACTCTAATAGTCCTGGTTGGATTTGAAGCAGCATCCCAGAAGAGATTGGCTTTCTGTCCCATTTCATCAGTTGACTAAGCTATTTTCCGTTCAATCCAGATGATGCCTTTCCCCACTTTAGCCTGAGCTGCCCTTTGACCTGTGCTGAAGGGGAATTACTGGCTCTTGGGCATTCCTTTTGATTTGCTGCTGCCTCCCTAATGAACCTCCCTGTGCAGCCCATTTCAGGCCCATTTTTGCCTGTCTGTTTACAGAATTCCCTATTTCTTTTTACCTCATTATGGAAAAAAATCAAGCCCTAACTTACTGATGTATAAAATGAATGGGCATGCACATGTATGTATACATACCCTTGAGCACAGAAGACATTGGATTTAATTAACCTGGCATGTTTTGTGTCCATTTTCTTTCTCCAGTATTTGACTGCAACTTTGAATCTCCTTGTGAGCTGGAATATTCTGTTATCTCAAAAGATCAAGAAACCCCCAAGAATGCCTGGGTCAGACTGAATGCAGAGGAAATCTTGCAGCTAAACCTCCCAGATGGGCCGGAGAGAGATCATTCTGAGATGACACCCAAAGGTAAGATGAATACAGCTGTGTAATGCCATCAGTAGTGGTTAGTTTTAAAACAAAAACACCTTTGCTTCCCCCTTCTAAAATAACCATACATAAAGCCCCAAAATCCTGCCCAAAAAACCATGTCATCCTGAAGTGCTAAGGACAGCTGTAATCCCTTTGCTTCAGCCGACAACAAGTGAAAACAAAATGAAAAACAAAAGAGGGTTGTTCTGCACAGGAGACATCTGTTTTCACCTAATTGCAAGCTCCATCATATATCTAGGAAGCAAAGTATCAAATACAGTCTTATGTAAAATCTGAACTGGGCTGGCCCATGCCATGGATGATACTGGGATGAAAACTGTACTATGGTGCCCGTGTTTAAGGTCATTCAGTGTTTGGAAGAGTCTGGCCTTATCTTTGCTCTAGGTCCTGTTTACCACTTGTGTGTTTGCAGACCATTTTAGGCAATATCCTCTTGTCCAGGGCTTAGGTTCTCTGTTTGGTAAGAAAGCAAAGATGGGCTTTGTCCTTAATATAAGGAAAAAGATCCTGTCTCTAAAGAGAGCTAGGAGGTCTCAAAAGATGAGAGTGCAACAGACTTCCTTCTTTTCTTGGGGGAAAAAATGTGTTTTGTTGGAATTACTTTTCCTTCTTATGATCATATCTGTGAACATCAGCATATTTAATTAAGGTTGTAAGTTCTGAAAAGGTTTTTATGTATATTTGTGCTCTTATAATCCTTGGAAAGCAGTAGAATTCTTAACATCCTTACAGCTGTTAGTGACATCTGCTTGGAACTTTTCTCTGGAAGGTGGTGTTGATGAGAATGGACCTACAAAAATGAAAATGGGGGAGCTACTGCTACAAACTTGTGGGAGGACAGATAGAGATGGTACTGAAGGCAATCTTGCCCCTGCTATATTGCAGCCATGTTAATTACCAAAGAGTGGGAACAGCCTTGCCCTTACAGCTACGGGTGTGATAAAAGAGTGAGTGAGCTGGTAGGAGTCAGTTGGGGTCTGCTGGCTGTGCTGTGAGGGAGGAAGGGACACGAGGTGGCCGTGCTAGAGACATGAAGGAGCGAGCTGGAACTGCAGAAGGAAGAGAAGGCAAGAGCCAGAGGTGTATGGAGCTGCCCATAGGAGGTACATAGAAAAGGTATGAGAGACTTTTAGATAACAAGGTGCAGATGCTTGAAGCCTTCTTCAGTGTCAATTTTACCTCCTCTGTCACAAGCTTTATCTAGGAAAACAAAGAGGTGTCAGGAAGGACAACAAAAATTTCAAGGGATATGGAACAGTTTCCATAGTAGGAAAAACTAAATGGACACAGATTCTCTATTTAGTCTCTGATGGGAGGGGTTAGAGGTCTTTAAAAGCAGATTGAAGAGCATTGGAAAGCAGCTGTGAAGTTGGTGGGTTACGGGTTTAGAGCAAGCAAGCTGAGACATTTTTCATGTAGTACCTGAATAAACAATGCTAATAAAATACATTAATTAATATTTTGGGGCCAGAAGCGTGTGTAAGTTTAAAGAAAGATCAGATGAATTCTTGCAGAGTGCATTCATCACTGGATGTTTAATTCAATAGTCTGTTTAGAGTTAAGAAGTCTCTTACAGAAAGGGTTGAGAGTGAGAGGATTCTTTTCTTAGAAGCCAGCATTGGAGGCAGAATTTGACTTTGCAGAGCTGCAGCCTGACTGCTCATGACAGTTCTTATGTTCAGGCAAATATTGAGGAGATTTTCTGTGCTGCTTTCATTCATATTCTGTTTTCTCATCCATACCAGTAGTATAGTACTTTTCCCCAGATAGCCATTATAAATTAACTTTTAAGGCCCATTGATTCATCAGCAGACCAAGTCATTTTGGTGTGATCTGTGTCATGTGTAAAGCAGATGGACCCCATTTGTGCTGCATACAAATATCTTCCAATTTCTGCATCAATGAACATCCACACACATACTGAATTTCTTCCTACAAAGGTACAGTTCAGGGAAAGTTTGAGGTAAATCAGAATTTCCGTTTTGTTCTTCTTTTTCTTAATTTGTAGTGTAAGCTGGCTGGCCCTGAAATTTAGGAGTTAAAACCTTGTTTTGAATTGAGAAGAATAGCTGTCATTTCCCTGGAGTGGGGGGAAAAACCATAAGGAAGTAAATGTATTGTTCCAGTAAAGAGCCTGGCCAGGACTCCATGGTGCTATGTGTTGTCAATGTATGATTCTTTTAGATCCTTTTCTGTAGTTACACCTTTGTATAACTCAGTTTTATATATCTATCAAGGTGGAAGAAAGGGAAACTAAGCTAAAGGTGGTACTGGTTGATGATTTGCAATTGCCTATTGGGTTAAAATTCTATTTCTAAGCCGAAAGGTTGGGGGTTCTCATCTGGAATATAGGCAATTTAGGCTGAAACTTGTGTTCTGCTGTTTTCTTCTACTCTGAGGGGCAGGTAACTGGCGTCAAATTGATTGAGTGGATTTAGATTTGTGGGGAATTAGGGTGGATTATTTTGTGTGGTTTACTTGCTTGTGTATGTGTGGGTTTGTTTTTTTAAATTACCAGACATGTTGGACATTCTCGGTAGAGCTGTAGGTCTGCAACTCATCGATGACTGTAACTCTTGCATGTATAAAGACTCATTTGGAAATCAACACTTGGAGCAAGCATCTCTCTATTTTAAATCACTTTAATTACAGCTGTTTGGCACAGATAGTTGTGTGGCCTGTTTCAATCTGAAATAATTAAGCACAGTAGTTCCAACCCCCACTGTTTCCTGCAAATTGTACTTGCAATTATCTCAATCTCATTTCATCTCCTTTGCAGACAGTAATGCACAGAGATAAACAGATAGCTTAACTAGATTTTGGGATGGTTTAGCTCATCCTTGTCACTTGGTTATCAAGTCATGGCAAGACATTGATAGAGACAAATGCCTCTGGTATGATTCATTAGGTTTCACATGAGTTTCTGTAAGACCTTCAGTAGGAAATTATAAGTAGATCTCCCAAAGAGACACATTGGAAGAATTTCTGTATTTTTGCTCCTGTGCCAGCAGCATGATACAGCTCAGTGTCAAGAAACCAGAAGAAGTCAGCATGGATTAAGCCTCCTAGAGGAAGAGCTAACTCCTGGTGTCTCAGCATCTGGTTGCAGTCACAGTTGAGCAATCCACTCACTTGGCATGTTCAACATGTAGTGTCACACAAATCATTGATCTTCTGGATAGGAATAGATGGTGAGGTGGCAGAGTTTGATATTAAATTATTCAGGGTAAAAGATTGAAGGTCTAGTTTGCGAGGAATTGAAAAGGGATTCTTAACCAGCTAATAGTGGCAGGTGAAATTTAGTGCAGGTTATTTGAATTGAGGTGGTGGGAGAGACAATCAGAGCTTGGCAAATATGCAGACAGATTCTGAGCTGGTTACTGTCACTTAAGCTGATTTAAAGGTAAGACTAGAGCTCTGAAAGCAGTCACAAAGTAAATGTGATTTGGGGGCTTACTGGGAAGAGAGTGGAAAACAGAAATAGTACTCTATAGTATAAATGTGTGGGGCAGCTGTATTTAGAACTCAGTCTTCTGTTCTAGATCCCATGCATCAAAAATCTTTTAGTACAGCTGGTAAAGTTTTTAAAATAATGGAAATGAAGATGGTAAAGTATGTAATGGCTGTCTTCTAGGAACACTAAAATTGACTAGGGCTACCCTTCCTGCAGGAGACATCTAAAGGAATGCATGCAGGGCTGTGTAGAAATCAGATATTTATAAAATCTTTATAAAATATGTATAAAGGTTTATAAACTACCAAGGGTTTCTAAAGCACTGAAAGGATGAATACAGAAGGAATATTTTATATTTCTTCTAATACAGTATTGGACAGCATCTAGGAAAATTATTAGATATCAGGTGAAACTAGGAGATCCCTCAGTATTTAACAAACTCTGAAAGTTTCTTCCCAGGGTATTGTTGTTGCTGGAACCTTCTGTGGATGTGCAAACTGACAGGATATGTGCAGGGAAGAGAAATAGTTACAGCTACTAAATTCTCTGTAGAACCTTTTCTGACTCAGAAAGTCCTCCTGTGACTGGTCCCTGAAGGCCATTGGTGGTGAGGGACAACTCTCCCTGCTGATACATTCTTTTTCATTTTCTATTTCCAGCTGTCTGTTCTCAGAGCCAAATGTTTAAAGTTAATGGATCTTTGGTCTGATAGGGTTGATGTGGTGGTGTGTTCCTTGCTCACCTCCCAGCCCAGGCCTAGGTTCCCTTTGAAAAAGGATAGAAATGCATTAACAGTTTTAGACCAATTTAGAGGGTCAGAGAAAAGTTGCTATTTAAACATTTACTGTTATTTGCTCTTTTGTTAAAGCCTTGGAAGTGCTATCCAACCATGCAAAAATATAAAGTATTTGGTAGGAAGAACTGCAGGACTATTTGCTGATAGGAATGTAGATTAGGGTGGCTTTCAAGGTTTTGGTTTTTTAAATTTGTGGTAAAATGCTTCACTCTACTCTATTTCCCCCATCTTGTAAGCAGAGCAGTGAGTGAGAGAATCACTGGTGTATCTGCCAGCTAGGCCCCTGAAGATCTGCTGGACTTATTCACATTTCCAAGTCTGACTTATGTAACTTTCTGCAGGGTCAGAGATTTAAGGCTAAAGTTCCACTGATGTGCTAAAGACTGACAGGAAAACCTCCACTGTTGGGATCTGAATTGGGCCTGTACTTGCTGTAATGAGTAGGCAATCCATTGTGTATTACTAGACTTCTTTTAATTCATGAATAAGCAAAGAGATGCTATAAAAAATTCAAGCATTCCTGCATCGCTGACTGCATTTATTTATTTTGACAAGTGTGATTAATTTTTAATTATTTATGACCCTTCATAATATATTATACCAGCAAATGCATTGCAGTCCATTGCAATGAAACATGAGGAACTGGTGATCTTGCAACTGTGGCAGTATTTCCTAAGGAGGCAGGTAAGACAATCCAGTCTGTGGTTAGAAGGAAGGAGCTTGTAAACCAAGGAAGTTGCCCTTTCAGCTGTGTGGATGTATGTTTTGGTCATGCTCATGGTAGAGAGTCATTTGCCTCTCTGATAAACCTGAAATGGGTCAAACCAGCCATAAATTCTATGCCTCTCAACTCCTGAATCAAACACAGTGTTTTCTGTACTGTGGGGGTCTCTAGGATACAGCACTGAGTTTGACATCCATCAGGGATGGTTTAAGAGCCATCAGCAAGTGGGACTTATCAGAATTCCACTCTCCTGCTACCTTATTGCAGTGCTGGTATTTTCCTTCCTCCAGAGAAGCACTGGCTCAGCTTCCTGCAATGCTGTGTTGCCCTGGACTTTGGCTGACAGCATTTGTGGTCCCTGATCTGAGACCATAGCTGGGGCTTCATTCTGAGTCAAATCTTACAAGGAAGAGAGAGAACCACTACTACAAAGTTAATCCTCTGTATTTAAGGAGGCAGGACCAATAGGAGCTGGACTCAAAACAACTGCATGCAAACTGAGTCCAGACCTGATCAAATGTCAGAGTGATCTGTTTCTAACCATAAATGCAGTTTTAAATGGGAAGGATTAGAGTCTCAACTGCTCCTGACTATGGTTATGCAAGCGGATTGCCTGCTCCTCTTTTAAATCTTGTGATTCTAGATCAAGTAAGTGAATTTCTGCTTCTGTGATTTGAAGTTTTCAGGACCAGGAAAATATGCAGCTGCTTGATAAAAATTTCAGATGAAAAGTTGTGGAGGTATGATCACCTTTTCAAATAAAAATCAAAAAAGTAATAAGCCACCCTGGAAAAGTGAACACCAGTTGAGACAACTTCTTAATGGAAAATGTAGATTAAACTTTCATGAAGGATGGCAGGGGAAGTGGGAGATGAATGAGGACAGTGCCTTAACCAGCCACTGATTAGTTGAAAAGCTCTTACGTAAGTTCTAAAACAAGAAGTATCTGCATATTGTGTTAATGTGGTTTTAATTTTTGTAATTATTACTAAAGAAATGGAGCAAGGCTAAGGCACTGAGCATATTAGCAAATGGGAGATAATGAACTGCAGGATTATAAAATGGCTGTTGACTTTAATTTATGATTCCTCAGACAAAGAGGAATGAGATAGAAAATAAATAATATTTTGTTTCAGATTTTCACTTTATTAACAAAACAGTAGAGTATAAATCAATGTGGCCTTGCAAGAAATAAGTAGGTGCTAAATTATTTTTCATGTAAAACTCAAGCAGAAAAAATATTTGTATGACTTAAAATTCCACAAAAAAAAAAAAATCTCTTAGAAGAAGCTTTTTACCAGGGGAAAGAATAAAGAGTAAGGAGAGTAGTTGGGCTCACACTAGAAAGACAGAAGTTTTCCCTTTACATTAATTCTTATACTGATTTGAGGATATGTCTTGATCTCGTAGAATTGATCCAGCTTATGTGTCTTTTGAAAAAGATATCAGAGGTATTTCTTACTTAGTAAATCATTACATGGAGTTTGAGCTCTTGACACCTTAGGCCTGGAGGAAGAAACAACAAACCAGGAATTGTTTTCTAAGGAGAATTTCTATTTGGAGGAAGAATGTTTTTGAACCTGTCACAAATTTTGACAAAAAACTTGCAGACCTGAATGTTTGTTGCATTCCTCTCTCTAATGCTGGAGAAGAATTTGGATCATCCTGGTTCAATCCAGATGGCTGAATGTCCTTAAAAAGATACTGCTATGATATTATGGCACCCCAGTTTTATTATTTATATGCCTTCCGATAAACTGCAGGTATCCCATGAAGATCTGTGAACTTTTGTAATTTCATTTAGTTCAAGTCGGTTTCAGTTTCCTATTAGTTATTTTCCTCTTTAAGATTTAGACAGTGTCTCAGTGGAAACAATTGCTGTGTGTGAATTGAAGGATCAGCTACATACCACAAGTGAAACAGTAGAAGAATTAAGTGAGGTCTGGAAGTAACACGGGCTGAAAATTATTCATCAATCCTACTGCAAATGAGAAATTTATGGATTTGTAGGGATGACTAGCAAGTTATTTGTATACAAAGAGGGGGTTTAGAGTTAAAAATATTATTTACAGCAAATAGTTCTGACTGTTCTAGATGAGATTTAGATTTTGAGACTCAATTTGGCAACATAAATGTATCAAGTACTACAACACGTACCCATAGGAATTTATGCAACATTAAGACACTAAATGCAAACCAAACTTGCTTCCAGAGTCCACTGGGCTGTGGAGAAGGAAAAATACAGCATTTTCATAAGGATCAGATTCCAGTTCATGCTCTGTCAGTACAAGAAATGGACCAGGTGTTCCTAGCATTTTGCAGCTTGCTTTTCTCATTAGGACTACACTTGTGCTTTGCTGTTGCAAAATTATTTCCCTTTAATGAGCCTGCTCTAAAGAGGCAAATTATTGTCTCGCTGTAGGACAGTGTGTTTGTTTATAGAGTAGGTATGTATTTATACAGACTATGGAGAAGCATGTGGGTTAGTTGATTTTAGAAATCTTGTTTGTTCATTCCTTAGTTCAGTGAAGACTTGTATGCAACATCCTGCAGTCTATTCCCCAAGCTGAAGAAGAAAAATTAATTTCAGTGTGCATCAGATGTTAGTATGCTCTAATGGCTTGCTGCATACCTGTGACTAATGTACTCCAACAAGTATATCCAGAAAAGGCAGAGACAATGAAGAATAAATGGGTTGTAAAATGGTCTGTTTCTCACTCTTTATGACAGTTTCTCCTAGGCAAGATGAGAGACGTATTAAAAGGACAGCTGGAGGGAAGTGTGTCCTGCTCTTGGCTGTGTTTGACCTTTTTTTAGGAAAAGACTACTGGATTAACACATATGTAATTTTTTCCCTCTCTAGTGTAGGGACAATGTCCTTTATCATGAAATGTTTGTGTATGTCCATGCATAACTTGTATTCAGAGGGTTTTTTAAATTGAAGTTTTAAGCATGGAAAACTCACACAAAAAATCTTTAATGGATTAATAAGTTATTTGGTAGTTTTGATTTCTTTCTAGCCTACCTACTGCTTCTATTTTTTTACCATGCCAATGACAGCTCACACATATGGCTCTGTACGCAAAAATACAATGTAAAGAAGTATCAGCAAGACCCTGTGAGCCTGGCAGCCCCTTGGCTGCATTTTGGCTATCCTTACCAAGCATAGTCTAACTATATCCATTGCCAAATACTACAAGAACCTGTGCTTCTCCAGCACTTCACCTAGCAGGTTCTGAGAATGCTTACTAAATAAGGCACTTTGTATGGTTTTGAAGAGCTGGGAGAAGGTTGTCAGAGAGAAACTAAAGCCCAGTGTGGTTAAATCAATAGCCTAAGGTGAGTTGTGTTGCCTGCTGTGCCAAACTTGTGTCCCTTGCACCTTAACCACTACTAATAATTGTTGAGGCCTGTTGGTCCCCAGTTTTTTCTTCCTGAAGTTGGCTTGCTCCACTGATAATGAATAGATGTTATGTGGGATTTTCTACGTAACTCTTGTGAGATTATGTTAAAAACATCATCAAATTTACAAGAACTGAAGTATTTTTGCTGTTATTTTCCTCAATAATAGTCTGTTGTATTACAGTACATATTTTACACACTTATGCTTGAGTGAATACATTAAAAAAGAGTCACAGAACTTAAAAAGCTAAGAGGTTTTACTGCTGTGGCTCTTGCCAACAACAATGTCCCACTTGATGTCTTGATTTGGAAATCAGAGATCATAAATTGTTAATTTCAAACTGTGGTAGAGAAAATATCATAATTCAGTCAGGACCTTGGCGTGGATGAAGCGGAACTCAAGTACAGTTTAACCATTTTGGTGAATTTGGGTAAAGGGAGGATTGATTTTTAATATTTCTGTCTGTGATTTTCTGACTAATTTGAAGTTGTTTAGATGTAATTCTGTAAGGGATGTGTTGATACCAATGCTTTTGTAATATCTAATTTTTCTCACAATTATATGTACTAATTCAGAGGTGTTGCAAGAAATATTCCCCTAGCTGTGCCTTCAGAGGTCAAATCTTACAGAAATTGTTAATATTAAGCCTCACCAAAGTAGTTTTGTTTACCTTTGCCTTGAAGGGGGTGGGACCTCTGAACCTAGTTGTTTTCTCATATAGTAGCTTAAATTCCACATGCTTATTTTATCCCACTCAAAATAAACAAAGAAGGTTGCAGAGTTAAAGACAAGATATTGAATGAGAATTCTGTTTCCTATCTTTAAAAATAAATTTCATAATACCATGCAATGTCTGTTTTGGCAGCCCCAAGCAACTTGCCTAGATTCTAATGAATAATCATTCTTTCAATTATGAGCTAGAAGCTATCCCTGAAGTTTCATCTGTTTTCTTTGTTTGCTTGTTTTGAGAGCACAATGATTAAACAGATGGTATAATGCATGAAGATGAGAATGGCCATACTGGGAGAGCAGGAGAGGGAAGAAAACTGATGGCTAGACTTCCCCAGATGTTCTCTCACTCTTCAGACAGGCTGTGCTAGAGACTGTGAGCTGAGGGGAGCAATAGAACATGGCCCTCTATGTTAAGTTGTAACTCTGCTGGGGAACATACTAAAGTATCTGCTTGTTGATTTGGGACCTCCAGTCCTGGACCCTGTTCCTGTGTTGAGCATCACCTCCCTCTCTGTGCAATAAATTAAATTGTGTGTCCTGCTTGTGGTAAAGAAATGGCTTTCTCTAAGTCCCTGTGAGTCCCTTTAGTCTCAACAGCTCAGGCTTTCTCATCTATCATATGAAAACAATTTGCAAATGTTTGGCCTTCATCTTTCACCTTCCTCAACTAAACAGGATTTTATAAAAGTTAAATAATAGTCCCTGTCTTTTGTTAAAATGAGAACACTGTTTTTAAAAAATCGTTTATAATTCACGCTAATGGTTCCTATCAGTTGTAAAGTCAAATGAAAGACAGCCTTGTTAGCTTCAGTGTCACAACAAAGATGAGAGAAGGACCACTTACTTCTAAATGGCATTTCCTTAAGAATTTAAGAAATGTAATAGCGGGCTTCTAGTCATTGTTCTGCATTTTTTGTATTTTTCTATTCTATGGCTGTGAGCAGATCTAACCACTCTTCCGGGAGAGACGTCTTTCTAAATTATCTCACGTAAACAGGAGTAAAAAAGATAGTGAGTAGATTTCTCTACATTTGGAAAGATGTTCAAACAGCAGAAGAATTGTTACTTGCCATTGCCTGTGTTAAAAGGATAAACCTGATGAAGGACTGAACTACAATAATTCACCTTGTGTGTTGCCTTTAGTGGAGGACATGTTGCTGCTTTCCTGTGCTTCCAGTGGGGAAGTGGAAAGGTCAGGCACTAAAGGGAAGCATTTTGCTGTGTACCACAGATAGGCATCTCTGGCAGTAATTTAGACCTTTGCAAGGCACTTAAACAGCAAAATAAAGGTTAGATCACAACTCCTTTTCACCTGTCACAGTAGGTTTGTTTATCAGAGAAAAACCCAAGCTGCAGAGCTCCAGTATTGATTTTGAGCAGAAGGTTCAAGGATGTTCTGTTTTCAAGGTGTTTGTTCAGAGCATGGAGGAAACAAAAAGCCCATGTTAAAACAACATTAGGATGCAGGTTTAATTCTACTCTGTGTTCTTCCTTAAAGTGTGGAAGTATTTGAAGAGTAGACAGAGGTTGTTTTATATTTGACTGCTCTAAGAAATTATGGCTTTTCAGACTACCAGGTATTGATAGGGCAGGCTCTTCTGCCTGAGTTGATCCTACATGTCAACAAGATCACTTCATTAGAGGTGAAGGTTTGCTGTGACACACTGCTTGGAATTTTACATACTGAACTTTCTTAGGCTGAGGGAAAAGAAATGATCCTATTGATGGCCACAGTGCCCCACAGGGCACAGTAGGGGAAGCTATTTTATTTCTATAGTCATGAGTTTACCTATCCAGTTGTCTCAGGTAATATATTCAGTGTTCCATGTTATTAGCAAATTAAGATTTCTGAGGAACTAATAGCTTGCATAGTTGATCTTGGTTTTATCATTAAGGGTAAAAAGCAAGAACATGAGAAGGTGTTACAAAACAATTTTAATTCAGAAGCTGTGGCTTACTCCCATAATAATGACCTTCTCAATGACTAACCAAGGCAAAGGTCTATCTTTTAAGCAAGAATAGGTTCTGAAATCAACTTCAGAGATGCCAGGCCACTTGCAATTGGTGGCAACAGCTGAGTGAACAGCAATAATTAACATTTTTAATAGCAAGTTTCTTTAAGGATGTGTATGACTACTAGTGTAGCATATGTAGCTGGTTGTCTTATCTATCAGTGGAGAAAGGTAAATAAGGTGTAGAAGGAGTTTTTATCTTTGAAGGATTTGATCACCTAATCAGAGAACAGAAAATCTGGATCCTGGTTACACTAAAAAAATCCAATGGTAATTGTAATGGCTTTGAAGCAAGGGGTTATTAAAATGTACTCCAGGCCTATTCAGGGTTGGTGCTTGACTTGCTGCAGGCAGTTCTCTCTGTGGTCACCTTGCAGAATGGGTGGTTAATGGAAGATGTTTGCTGTCCAAGAAGTGATTTTTTTGTTATTTGTCAGGCCGGACTGAATATGGAGACTTCTGAAATACTTGGTGTGCTTGGATTCAGCAGTTATTCCCAATTGCCTTAAAATTAAAAAATACTCAAGAACATGAAGTTAAAATGGTGATTATTCAGAAAATAAATATTGGCTTCCATAACACTGCACCTCCTGTTCTGTTGTACAGTGGGCTTTTGCCATTAAGGGATGTTTTACTGCAGGTGAGATGTTGGGGATCGGTGTTCAGGTTTTCCTTGCAGTGAGGAGAAACACCCTTGAAAAATCATGTAAGAGCTAATATGCTCTCAGTAATGTTGGTACTGTGCATTTGCTCATGTACTTAGATGAATGTTTGTGTAATAGATGAGTGCTGTGTGAAGCTGAGTGCTTCCATTTCTTTCTACTGATTTACAGGGGAAGGTGTTTGTCTGGACAGGTAAGGGCAGCTGTAAGAATATGCTGGAGAGGGTCAGTGTTTGAGTGATTGTTGAGCTGTACTGTCATTACAGAGTGAGTGACAAAGTGTAATTGAAATAACTGAGGCCCAAACAGCTGAGGGACCTCACCAGGGTGTAAAGCACTACATAGCTTGGGGGGAGGGATTTTTTGGCATGGAGTAGTTTGGCTGGGATGTCCCTGAATTGAGACAGGAATTGGCTGTATGGAAAAGAGGCACATTAGAGACAACGCCTTTAACAACTCTCTACTATGTTTTGGGGGGCTTTATTTTGCATGAATGAAATGATACATTTTAGAGTGCTTTGTGGGTGGGCAGGTGAAATGTACTTCATTAGAGCAACAAATTGATTGTCCTGGGCCTCAGTCAATGTTATATTCATTAACTGTTCCAGCGGGTGGGGCACCAAAACTGATCCTGTGAGGCGGATAATGGGCATTGCATTGGGAATGACCTAAACAACTTACAAAAATTGAAAGATTTGTTGATTGGTTACTTAGTACATTACTTTTACCAGCAAGCTAAACTTTTTAAAAATGAGACTGAGTTACTGAACAATTCCATGTTGGTAAAACTATTGGTAATACAAACTGCAGAAACTTGAGTGAACTGCAGATCAGCCTCTTTCACTCCCAAATGTAATCAAAGCTCCTTGGTTTTGTGTGTGGGTTGTGTTTTGCCAGGGAGTTCTTTTGCTGATTTTTCTTTTAAAATTTTTTCTAAAAGGCACCTTTCTGCTCTGTTCCCCTCCTCTGATTGTTATCAGGTGTTGTCCTTTGAAAGTATCATTGGGATTGCTGGATAAAGGGGTACAGATTTCAGGAAGTGGCATTCTGCTAGCCCACGTTTTTAATAAGCCTGTTTATGAAATTGCTGAAGATGCTCCCACTTTCTTGTTGTTGGGCTAAAGTCTGGGATGGTTTTTAAAGCCTGACACTGTCACAAGGTGATACAAATGTGCATTGTGTCACTGGAAGCCTTGCTGCAGGTATGAGAGCAAGCATAGCAGCAGCTGTTTCAGCTTGGTCTTTTATTTTCTGGTGGTTTTTGCTGCAATAAAGTATGCAAAGAACTTCTCTGTTTCTTATGACTGCCCAAATACTTGGAGAATTTGCTGAAAGTCTTGGTTAGATTGAAATGCAAGGCTTGTCTCTGCAGGATTGGGTCTATAGGGCCCCACACAAGGCTGTGTGTTCTCCTTTTCAGGAAAAGATAAGACCATAAGAATTTCTCTTCTGCACTAATTTGGTCCACAAAATGCTAGCACTGAGAAAAGGAGATAATTTATCACCTTTTCCGTATTACCAGATGTCTCTTTAATTGATGGGAATCTTTTTACAACCACTTTAAAGAAAATTTGCTTTTGAGGAATTTTTCCCTCAATTGACAGCAACTTAATGAGGGGTTGTGACTTTGTAATCAATTTTAATTATTGTGTAGTTAATACTGCTAAAAATAACAACTTTAACTTTGATACTGGATGATTGATTTGTGAAGCAACTTGTAAATAATTGATCTCTTGTTCCCTAATGGTTTTTCTGTTAAAGCTTTTTAAAGTAAAAAGGAAAGAAAAAAATTAGGCAAACATTTCAGTCGCTAAAACAGAGATAATGCAATGTCATAGTAACCACTGCTACCATAACTGGACTTTTATACATTGAGAGCTGTGTGTTTTAATGGTTAAACCATGAAACAGAAAATTAGTATTTCTAGGTGTTTTTCCCATTCAATCACTGACTCTGTAGGAATGTGATCACACACAGCAGCTATTTCATCTTTCAGTTTGCTAACTTTAAAATAGTGAGCACACTCTGTCACATGTAACGCTAATTAGGATCAATTCTGGTAAAATTAGTCTACAAAAGACAGCAAAACCCTGCATCATCCTGTTATTTTCAGAATATGTGTGCTCAGTTTAGAGATGACAAGATGGCTCTTTTTCTCCACTGGTAGCTGTCAGTCCAAAAGACCAGTTTCTTTTGGGTTTTCCATGCTGTCAGCACTAGAGGGTCTCTGACTGGAACTTATGGCAGCCTTCTCCTCTGTTACTATTGAGAATTTTAATATTTGAAGTGAAGGAGCGCCATGGTTAATTTCCAGCAGTTGTCAGCCTTGTGGTACTGGAGAGTTAACTGGCCTGTTAGAACAAGGCTGTTTGCATGCACGTATTTTAAATGAGGTGAGACACACCAGCCTATTTGGGTCCTTGTTTAGACTAGGACCATGTTCTGCATGTTTGCAAAGTCTGAGTTCCTTCAGAGGGAAGGTGCTATCAGTGAATATTGCTGTTCTGTGTGCGACTGTGGGCTGTTGGCAGTAATGGGACAGTGAAAATGGATTATCATTAATGTCAGCAAATAGAGTTTTAATCATGTTAAAACCATATCTTTGTAAAACTAAATGAGATTTCTCATAACACAGCTACTTATTTGTATTCACCATGCATTGCACAGACTACCTCACTATTCTTAAAGCAACTACCAATCACCACAAGGAGTCAAGCAGACGCTGCATTCTCCATAATTACAAGCAATTTTCCAATTGAATTATCCCATGATTTAATTCCTTACCTTGCATCTGGAGAGCATCAGCAATGTGCAGCTGTTTTGGCTTTGAGAATTAATTGTTGCTAAATGCATTGAGTGGTCTTGCTGCAATGGTTTCAGAAAAGAGTTAAATTCAAACTCATTTCTGGATTAAACTTCTATTTCTTATTTCCTGTTCTCTTGACTCAAGATCATGATACAGGCCATGGGTGTACTAGCATTTGCCTTGGCTAGTTGTGAATCTTAATTCAAAATAAATGTTTAGTCACTGAATTGAAATAATATTACAATGAGATACAAAGTTTAATAGAACATGCCACAGTCAGTAACGACTGGAGGGCTGGGGATTAAGGATAAATTATGTTAGTGTATCCTGCTGGTATGACTTCTTAGCTATAGCAAAAACAAACAAAAAAAAAAAGAGATGGTAACTTTGCAAAGTACAAAAATACCCAGTGAAATAGGTACAATTTTTCATATCACAGGTTTTTTTTAGCCAGGCCAAGTATTTCAGATATAGGAAGAGTGTCTTAGTCATTTGTCCTTGAGGGAAGAATGGAAAGGTATTTAGACTGGGAGTAGCATGTGGTTTATTTCTGAAAGTAGAAAAAGAATTGGAAGAAATACTGAGTTTTGTGAGGTTGAGATTATCATCAGGGATTTCCAGAGTCTATTAGATTCCACTAAGAATGGAATTTTTTTAATCTGTAGTCTTTTTTTTTATTAACTCCAAAGACTGTAGCTAAGGGTCTTAGGAATCTTAAAACACAGGTATTTTCATAACTCTTGCAACTTAATGAGAACATTCTTCAACTTAGTTAAATAATGATACAAATATACATTTACTACTCAGTTTTCTTGACTGCAGCAAAGTGTGTTATGTTGAATCAAATCTACAAGGAAATAGGAGAGTCCAGGATTTTATCTTTTGTGCCTTGCAATAGAAAAAGGGAGTGCTAAGCCCCCTGCTATAAACACTGTGCTTTTCAAACACCTTACAATGATAAGAACAAGTAGGTTCTGATTATATCTGAATGATATAAACATTATTGAGTTTGCCTAATGATTGTCTGGTTCATGATTACTCCTTCCAGTGAGAATTATATTGTGCAAGTTTAACATAACCAGCACACTAAGGCAACAAGCAATTGAATTAGCTGCTTCTTGCAAAACTTCCCTTTGTTCTCACTCAGAAAGCAGCTTTCTTGAAGGCCTTGTCTGCTAAAGAATTTCATGCTGTTATTTTTATTCCTTTAAGAAAGGTTTAATTTAGGAACATGGACAAGTAGCAAATGCCCTGGATTAGCTTCCTTCTCTTAAAAACCAAATAATTTTTATCAGTTCTATTCTATGGCTGGAGATGTCTTATTTTGTTCCTATACAAACAAATTGTGGTTGCCTTTGGAAAGCCTGTGTGGGAAACTGGATTTCTCACAAGCTGAAGAGAGAAACTCCTGAAGGAGGAGCAGTGAGAAAGGCATAAGATTGTTGGACCAACTGATACAAGAATTTGAGTCACTGCCTCTAGACAGTGGAGGAAACACAGCAGCAGTGGAATAAATGTGATCATATGGGTTTGAAAGGCATTGTTAATATAATAGTGGAATAAAGTAAGGAAGAATGTGATGCCTTTAGGACTGGAATCCTGGAAGCAATAACTGTAGCAGAAAATGAAAAATCTTGTACATGGAAGAGAGTAAGAATTTGTGTTCCAAGTAGAGATTATTGGCTGTAAGTGGAAGCTGTAAGAGTGGAAGCTGTAAGAGTGTCTGTTAATTTCCACAGCAGTCAGTTATGAGGCTGGTGAAGATTTTTCTGGAAGAGAGAAGAATATTCTATTACCATTGCATAAAACAGCACCAGAGCCTAATGCAGAGTGCTGCATACTAGTCTGCCTTGCTCTGTTTGATAAAAAGGAAATGTAAAATGGGAATAGGTGTTGAAAGAAAGTCCTAGAACGCGTCTTGCCGCAGCAGGTGAGATTACAAAATAACCCTTTTCAGTCTACTGACATGAGAAGTAGATGCTGATGTTTGTAAATATATTTGAAGAAAGAAAGGCAAGTGTTGGAAGTCTAGCTGAAGGAGAAGGAATTGCTGATCAAGGAACAAGTGAACAAATAAATACAGGCCACAAATGCTTTTAGCATGGAAATAAGACAATGAAATATCAGACCTGTGAATTAGCCTTCCAGTGAAGGGGGCTAGTAATCTAGATGGTTTTGATGTAGCACTTCTTGGACACAGTTGTCCATCAACAAATGGAAGAACTGGTGCTACTGTTATGTGTACCCCTTGCTCTAATGTACCAACAGTGGTAACTTCTGGATTATCTGTAACACAGATGTTAGGGCAGGCTGATGGTGCAGCCATCCATTTATAGTATGATGTGAGGAAAATCTCTATGAGTCAGACCATAAAGATCCTATACTGAGGTCCCAGCCTGCAGCAGCAGCCTGTGCCACACCAGAGAGCTGCTAGTTTGGGCAGTGGTGCTGCCTCACACCAGTGTATGGGCTCTGAGTTGACATTGTTGACAGGATGCTGGGTTTCCTTTGCCTTTCAAAAGTCCTGGGGTTATGGTTTTATTTTCAAGTAGATTTGGATGTCCTGAAATAGCGTCTTTGCTGATTTTGTTTTTACACCTCAGAAGGAAAGACCTTCCCACACCCCACAGGAGAACAGGGGCTCAGTAAGCCACCCATGCTGTTTGCTGTGCTCTGTGTGTCCTCCATGTGAAGGAGGAAAAGCTGACACTTGGCAGCTGCCTTGGGTTCCCCCAAGCCCTCTGCCAGTCAAGCACTGTGAGCTGCACCGTTTACGTTTGGTAACTGAGCAATTAAGGATTTTGTATTCTAATTACCTGGCCAATTGTGTGCAGTGCAAAATTCCCTGCTAGTACTGCTGTGATAGCCTGAACTGCAGACAGTCTTGTGATTAAACTGTCCCTCGATGATGAAGTCGATAATTAACAAGAAGGCATTTTGCTGAGTAGTGAACAAAGTCAAAGAAAGAACAGAATCGAGTTTTCAATGTTTTAATATGGTTTTAATGGTGCTCTTCTCAGGGACAAGAACTTCTCTGACCTCCCCTGAAGTTAGAAATGCATACCCACGTGCAAAAATGTAGACCTGATTTCTTCACAAAGAGTGTAATATTGATGATTAAAGGGCTGGAGAACCTACCCTATGAGGGAAGACTGAAGAAGTTAGGTCATTTCTCCCAGGAGAGGAGAAGGTTCAGGGGAAACCTCACTACAGTATTCCAGTGCTTACAAGCCAGCTACAAAGAGAACACACTCTCTTCACAAGGAGCCACAGAAAAAGGGGCAACAGAAACAAGTTGCACTGGAAGAAGCTTCATAAAGATGCGAGCAAAATGATTTTTTTTTTTTAATGGTAACAGTCATTGGCTGGAAGAACTTCCCCACTGCTGTGTGTTTTCAAGGTGACACTGGACAGAGGATTAGGTAATCTCCTGTAGGCTCGTGTTTCCATGAAAGGTTCGACCGGATGATCTTCTGAGGCCTCCCCCACTCTAGGCTGTTCTGTGATTTGAATTTTGACTGGTTAAAGCACCTTAACAACATTTTTGTGTGATACTTTCATCATTGTAAAAACCTGTGCAGCCCATGCCAGCTCTAATGGTGTTTGTAGTCAAGTGTCCTATGTGGAGTTCTGTGTTTTCAGCCTGGAAAGTTTGAGTGTTGCTTTCAAGTGACAACTGAATATGAAGTTTTTATTGTTCATTCATCTTACAGTCCCAAAGTAATCAGACATTTACTCTTCACAGTGTTAAGTGATGTATAAATATGCAGTAAACAGGACAGAAAGCCACATAGCTCATCAGTGCCAGCCTGGCCTGAGCTATGAGACAAGCAGACAGAAAAAACTATTCCATGTTATAGCATTTTACTTGATCTGGTTTTTCTCTGAATGTCTGCTTGAGCGGAAGCTCATCCAAATTCTCTTTGGAATGTATTAGCTTTTATTGAGGGCTATCCACTTAAAAAATTTAATCCCTGTGAAGATGTCAGCTGAGAAAAATTGAAATACTCTAGCAAATGTATTTTTGTCCCTTAAAATATTCAAAATGTTGACAGAAGTAATTATCCTGAGTGAGCAAATCTTACAATTACAAGTTATCCATAACATTGTGGGCATAATTAAATTATGGTAACTGATTTATATGAAATAAACCTGGATTTTTTTATATTATTGTTAAAAGTTGTACCCAGACAACTGAAAAATGTAAATGGGCTTGTATAAACATCCCAAATAATAAAATAATAAAAATAATTTTGTACATGGAAGAAGATATTTTCCTTAAAGTAAGCTTCTGAAAAGGATCTTTTGAAGGCAAGAACAAGTAAAATCAAGGGCTCTGCTCCTGCTAATATAGTTCATATATCCAGTAATCATCATTTGGTAAATTAGTTCCTGAAAATGAGTTGACAAACATAGGAACCTGGCACCCACAGACCTCATGCAATTACTCCATTATACTTTCCATGTCATACAAACTTTCAGCTAAATCAAATCTGAGTAGTTTTGTTTAGTTGTGGAGGTTTTTTTTTAAATTTTGTGCTTGGATTTGCTCCCCATGGTTAAGCATGGTACCATCTTCTGTAAAAGAGAAATGTGTCCTCCTCTGGTGTGTTTTGAGCAATACTTGTCCTTAGAGCAAGTAGTTTGTGAGTTCTTGTGTGCAGAAGCTTCTACTTCACTGGTTTTAATGGTGTAAATGTGCATGGGATCTCTCTATGGCAATTCTTACTGTGTCATTCATCACCTTAACATGATTAATGGAAATAGCAAAGCTAAAGAGAACTTCATCTGTTACAGCCAAAATACTGGCAAGCTCAACTTTCCATTAACCAAAAGAAAATAGCAGTAACTTCCTTTAAAATCTTTGGTGTTTGTTCATGTCAACCAACCATATTGTATGTGACATCATAACTGAGCTGGACTTCCAGAAAGGAATACTTATCATGCAGTTTGCACTGTCAAACCTGGCTGCAAGTCCTGAAATGTGGTAACATGGCCCTATTAAATTTAGATTTCCTTTCCTGTCTTTAACTTGGGACAAGAATATGCAAATATGAAATATATTATCTCTATTTGATAGGCCGAAAGAGGAGCTGATGAGGCAAATGCCCAGCCTGGATAAGCAAGGAGGTTTTGGATGAACTCAGGAATAAAAAGATGATGTATCTTTCTTGGAAGGAGGGTCAGGTCCCTCAGGAAGTATTTAAAAAGGCTGCTAGACAATGCAGGAAAAAAATTAGGGAGGCCAAAGCTCAGTTTGAATTTAAAATGGTGACTTCTGTAAAGAGCAATAAGAAATGTTTCTACAGAT
>VXBB01006773.1:0-28719 GCA_013399915.1 Illadopsis cleaveri | reverse complement strand
GGGGTGGGGGGGAAATTTCTCCCCTTTTTCTTTTTTTTTTTTTTTTTTGACTAGCAATCCCATCCCCGGTAGTGAGGCCTTCTCAGTGAAAGATTTAAGCATGGGAAGCATCCTGGTTTTCAGAAGATTGCATTTCTGTTGGCTTGAATAGTTTAATTGGAGGATCAGTCCTACTTTGGACTGTCCTTGGGCATCGTGGGCACTTCCAAGCAGTCTTCTCTCAATCTCTGCAACTGCTTCTCTTTTTTCTGTAATGCATTCAACATTGTTCTTTTTTTAATGTTTATAATGGTAATTCCCTCTTTTTGAGTAGAACTCTATTTGCAACTGGATAAAAATTTACAGTAGTCTTCAATGGTTTAGATGACTGGATAGTTTCTGGAAGAAACATTAAAATACTTTAAAAACATATCCTTTTTCAAAAGAGAACTGGTCTTTTCTTAAAGGATTCTGTATACTGAGGGAGTGCTATTAAAGGGACTGATCAGACACGTTTTTATTAATAATTCAGAAGGATACAATTCCACTTCTATTTGTAGTCCTGCCAGTAAATCACAGTGTCACATTTGTGTGGTAGACAGGGACAGGCGCTCGCAAGATCTCAAGATGTGACAGAAAAATAGAGCCCCTTCCCCCATCATCCTCTATGCTTATCTCATCACCTCCTGTAGTACCTTATCACCCTCTCTGGTATGCGACCCTCCTAACTCTTGCTACTTTTCCATTCCCCCCTTACTAACCCTAGCTAGACCAAACCAGCCCCATGTAACGTTGAGTAGCCCCGACTATTTAACCCCACGATGTAGAGTAATAAACGCCATTTTGCCGTCCACTACATTAGTGTCATGTGTGTCATTTGGCCCGAGTGGCTCAAGTGAAGTTGAGCTGCCGTGCTAGCTCTTAGAACCAAGTCGTCACGCCTTCCATAAAAAGCAACACATTTGTAACTCTGTATTTCAGCTCACTGTCCTCAAAGTAAGAATGTGTGTGCTGGCATGGTAGGGATATTACAAGACTAAACTTGGAAAAACAGCAAAAATCTTTTCATCAGCATTGCTTTAAGAAGCAGAGAGCTCATGCAATATTAATTTTTTGGTGTGTTTTTTTTTTGTTTTTTTTTTTTTGGGAAATAATTGTATTGCTCCTTAGTTTTCTCCATATTTTCTAATGTCTTTTCTGTCTGGAAGTAGCACACTGCTCTGACTTGCATTCTTATAAATCTGGGCAGTATTGCTTCAGAGTGTTCTTTTCCCAGATGTGGGGTTTCTCTAGCAAGCTGTTGCCAGCCAGCACCCAGCCAGGCTTCATGGGGCTGGTGGGACTGTAGAGAGTTTTAAATAAGACTGAGCTGTGAGACTTCACCCCCATACTGTGCTGCTACAGATATGATCATATAAAGAAATCAAGCCAGTGCTGTGGTTTTAAATCTTTTGGGATGATTGTTAGGTTTTTCTTAATGAGGAGGACTTTCTTCAAAGTTCTTTTTAGGAGTGAATGCTATTTTTTGGGTTCTGTGGTGGTGGTGGGTGTGTTGTTTTATTGGTTTTGTCTATTAGTTGTTTTTTTCCTTTCCCACAATACGGATTTAAAAATCACTTGCCTTTATAGTCTCCCAGTCCTACCTCCTTGGGATGGAATGTCCATAAAGCCTGAGTGTTGAGGTAGCAGCCTTACTCATTGCTGGAGGAGCACTTTGCAGTTATGTTCAAGTCAGCCTCCAGAGAGATTGTGTTTGCACGCTGTTGTTTAAAGCTTGGGACAAGCTTTTGAGTGACATGATTTTCTTGACATTTGATTTAATGCATGAGGTTCTTTAAAATGTTACTAGTAGTTAAAGATGGTGGATAGGATAAAACTAAATCCCATCATGTGCAGCAGCAGCAGGGCAGCACTTCCCCAATAAGGTGGCTTTCCCTGCCCTTTCCTTGTGAGGGGTCGTAGACTGTGAAGACTGCTCATCATGGAGTCATGTTTGATCATCTGTGGAAAACAAATTAGTTAATAGATTTTAAGGCCAAAGGAGATCATTACATCATCTGACCTAGTAGTGGATAGAAATTGATCTAGAAATCTTTGTATTGATTCCAGTAAGTTATTTATTAAAAGTACAGCTTGATGAGCAATGGCTACCATTTGCTTTGCTTGCTGTGTTGGGTGGCAGTGTGTAAGGCACACTAAACTTTGTCAAAGTTTTTCATTGTTTCAATTGTTCAAAGAGAGGATGAAAAAAATCAAGTTTCTGATAAGGGCAGTAGATGGCACTTGCAGTAATTTATGTGGGAGTCTCGAGAGACTGAAATATGGGAGAAGTATTTTGAGAGTAGAAAGGTCATGTTCAGTTTATACTTTATACAGTAGTTATCCTGAAAATTAATTCATTACTTGGTTAAAAATGTTTATTATTCACCATATGAAAGAACTGCTTTAAAAGATACCAAGGTCAAGGCTCTGTGTGAAAGGCCTACATGGTTGTAGTCAAGCTTCTTCCAGGCTCTGTTCACAGCCTGACCCAAAGCCTCACTAGTACTGAGAGCTGGAGCCAACTCCCTGAAATTTCTGCCTGTGCTGGAAGTCCAGTTCAGTTGTGATATCAGAGCAGGACAGGCTGAGCCTCCCACCACAGCTGGTGGCAGTGCAAGACTGCAGTCCCAGGTTCAGCTGACCATCTGATGTTATGACTACAGTCTTTTCCATGTCACTGCCAAAACAAGTGTCTTCACATAGCCACTATTGCCATAATTTTCTTTCTGCATGTCATTTGACACTGAGCTTTGTTTTGGCACAGATTGCTCATACTATCCTTTCTATTTCTCAGTGATTTGACCTTTTATTTATGGTTACCCTAACTTCATGACAGTTGAAGTTTTTGTTGCCTATTGTATTCTTCTCAGTGTATATTATATAGTAAAGTTCATTCTTCTCTTGTTTGTGAAAATATTTCCTTAGTACTCTGCTCCTCTCCATCATGTTTTAAGAGCCATTTCTCAGTTCTGAAGCTATTTAACTTGTCCCATGTTGATTCTCTGGTGTTCAGATTGTCAGGATCACCTCTTTAATCCTTTAAAAACATTGGTTTAATGCCGAGTTTCTCTTTGAAATTCTGTTATTCTAAGAGTTATTAAACATAAAACCTCTAATATTTTTGATAATTCCTTTAGCCATGTCTTTCAGACTATGCCAGTGTTAGCCCAGAGGTCAATTGTGTTCAAAAGAATCCCAAAGGGACAAAAAAGGCAAGTGTTCCGTGAACAGTGATTTGCTCAAAGCTGTGCAAAGTCACAAGTGTGGTCTGAATGTACAAATACAATATCTACGAATAATAAGCAGCCACTGGTGAAATGTTGAAACAGTTGCAAACAATTAGCAAGCACTTTTTTTGTACCCCTTACACCTGTTTTCTCACCTTAAAAAAACCTGTGATTATAGGAGTGAAAATCAGTATGTCACATCCAGCTCAACAGTGACATGACTGCAGTTGCTACAGTTGTATCCTGAATCAGCACTGAATATGTTGGTTTTCCAGAGGCCAAGAATCCAAAGGATGGGGTGTGTCTGAACAGGCCTTTTGGCCTACCACCGTTCCAGACAGTCAGCTGAACACTGTCTTGGCAAGAGGCTTCCACTTTCAAAGTAGTCAAGACTATGATCAAGCAGTTCAGCTGCAACCAGGTGAAATGTGATCTGAGCCTCTAACTGCTGTTTTGAACCAGAAATAGCTCAGCTGCTGGTTTGAGATGAATTTATTTTAATAATGTATTGTGCTTTTAAAATGCATGACTGCAGTGGGTCAGGCTGAGCAGGAATGGTATTTCTTCAGTGCTCAGTAGAACCTCAGTTGCTCTCATACTGGAGTGTGTCTTCTGATAGCAGAAATTCAGTTTTGAGTGACTGCAGAATACTTGGATAGACATCAAGTGAGTCTGCTCTTTAATTTCAGTTTGAGCATGAACGATTTATATACAGTTTTAGAGTAAATGGTGAGCATGGAGTTTGGTTGGCCTGCTGGGGTTTTTTTAACATATTGTGATTGTTTGTATGAGGTTCATGTATTCCCCTAAAAGTAAATTACATTCGTTTATACATCATTGAAGTCTAGGAGTAGAATTTTAATATTTTCAGTTACTTTATACCATTTCTGCCTTTAAGAAAACATCTGCTTCATAAAATATTACTGTTAAATTCTTGTAGTATTTGTCTAGGGGTTTCACACACCATATTTTAAAGGTATGTTGCTAAGCCAACAGATGTTCTTGTATTAATTATGATGCACTTCTTCCTTCTTGCTTTATTCTACTTCTTCCAGATACATGGTGACGGGTAGGATACTTCACTATTTCATCTGCTGGAGTGAAATAAATGGTTTCTGAAAGCTTTCAGCATTTTAATTAAATATGCAGATAGCCGAGGACCAGTATAGATTACATTTTTTTATTAAAAACATGGATAAGGTACAACGTTAATCAGTGAAAAAGATCTTGCCCTTGCTTTTCTTAATGGATTATATTAGTCATTAGATCATTAGAACGAGTTCAAAGCGCTCCTTCTTCGTCTCATACTGTCACTTTGCTAATACCACTCTTATGAGTCACCTTCCCTTTTAGGCAGTAATAAATTTTACCTCTCCTCCTCTCTTTGCTTCCCAGCACCCACTTATTTGATTTGTTGTGTAACTTTCAAGGAAAGGCCATGTTACCTGGCTGAGGAGATTGAGAAAGATGCAACTGAAATGAAACAGTGAGGCAGTGAATTAGCTCTGCTGGTTCATATTCTGCCTTGACTTATATTCTTTCAAATGCTTTTGAAGCACAAACCATGTGCTGGTCTCTGGAAATGAGCACTTCATCTCCTCCTTCCCCTCCCCTCCCCAAGGCTGACATTAGCTACTTATGCAAAATCTGATTTATGCAAAGGTCCAAGCATTCTGTTTGATGCCTCCATCACTCCCCACGTGGGGAACTCAAAACCAAAGAAAGTGCTTGGAGAAGTGCCCTTTGCCCCTACTCCAGCGCAGGTGTGCTTGTGAACAGCAGGCTGGTAGGAACATCTCTGTCTTCACAGCAATCAACAGTACCAGTGAGACAGCAGATTGGTACTGGGGTGTGGGAGCTTTTCAGAATTGGTTCAAATTCAGCCAGTCACCAGGTGCTGGAAGTCATTGCTGTCTGCAGGGTGCTTGCTAGTGAGCAGGAAATGTGTTGGAGAACTCTGTCCTTTCCATCAAAGCACTGTCCACAGGAGCTGGCACTAATTGGCTGCCCCTGTTGGTGGTTTCAGCAGTGAAACCAAAGATTCTGAGCGACTCTGTCAGTCAGTCCTTAGAGCAGATTCACATTGTGGTAGCAAGGTAATGTGTTGGGACACATTCTAAAATTTTGACCTATATACTTGTTCTAAGAAAATCACTGATTTTTCATACTTTGAGCTGGCAAATTGGCTGTGAATACTGCATTTATTCCAATCTCTTAAAAAAAAAATATAGGAAAACATTTTCCAAAAACTTTGGTTTTTTTTTCATGCAAAAGAAAAATGCACTGACCCCCACCCATCCTGCTACCATGCCCAAGGAACTGTGAGAGTAACAAACTTGTAGCTCATAGCTGACTCATGGGACCAAATCCATAGCAGTTCATGGAGAGCTTTGTAGGAGAGGATCTTGGTAAGGAGGATTTTTAAGGAAAACCTGTTGTGCAGGATCAGGTAAGTGTTTTGCACCCCAACTCTGGTAAAGAAGAGATTTCCAGTAATCAGATGTCCATGATGTAATGAGAAGTGTCTTACTGAAGAATGTAGATTTCAATGCTTCTACAAACACTATCTTAAGCATGTTGCTTGTTCATCTAAATAGTTCTATTTGAAATAGCTTATTTGTATTATGGCTTAATTGTCTCCTGTTTGGCTCTTCTGAGGAGTGAGCTGCACCTTTTATATTATCTTGGTTAACATAGAAGTGCTGCAGTCAGTCCTAGGAAGGAGTGTTCTCTCTTAAGAGTTAATGTTCATCCTGTCAGAGGGTGTGTTTGCATTTCAGTGCAAACATAAAAGTTCAAACAGTGAATTAAGAATGAATTCTCTAAAACACATACTTCCTAAGCAGTTGAAGAGTGATCTATATTGCACACAAAGAACACTTCAAATAATTTCCAGGGGAAAAAAGTGTTTGTAGAACTTTCCATCTGTTTGCAGATTATTCATGGCTAAATTAATAGAATATTCCTATGTTATTGGGTTATGTGCACCTTAGAAATGCCTTGATAAGGTGTGCTACAGAGACCATCTGTATTTAAAATAGAACAGAATAAGACTCGCCTGATCTGGTGGTACATCAGAGGGTTGTTTCATGATTCATATTATTTGTAGTGTAGTGGTTTCCAGGATCTGCATTTCTGGTAAAGGTAAGGTCATTTACAAAAACACTTCTATTGTAGAAGACTAAATGAAAAAAGTTATCTCAAATTTTCCTGAAGTTAATGAGAAGACTACAAATGCCAGATGCTGAAATGGAAAATTTCAGTACCCTTTGGATGAGGCCAAGTATTTATTTATGTTTATTACAGGATTGCATTTATTTATCAGGAAGTACTTCTGATTGCCTTTCACTGTTTTCTTGTCTTATGAAGTTTTTAAAGAGAGCCTAGTTCTGATTTTTACAAATGAAATACTGAGGGGCAAAAAGAAAAGTTTCACCCAAGACCACAAAGGGCCGGATGCAGAGACCTGAACTGTATGGTAGCTGTACTTCCTCAAAGGTTGTGTTTGCTGCTCAGTCTCCTGTGCTGGTAGCCAGATCTTGTTTGAGTTATGGCCTTGGCTTCTACACACTTTATTATGCATTTATTAGGCTTGTAGTATAGCTTGGTCCCAGAGATAAATTTGGGCAGTTGTCTGATATTTCGTTATGTTTTCTTTTTTTTTCCCCCTTCAGTTTCCCTCATTGCAAGCAATGTAACATGCAGCTGCGATAAACTTAATCTGATGACAATGTGTATGTCTGGTATCTGATTCATCTCTGATTTCATGGCTGAATCCTAAAGAAGGGAGAGAGGGAGGAAATTGGGGGATCATGGTGGCAAGCAGGATTTAGATGGCCAGTAGAGATGAGTATCAGCAAGACTTGCTCAAGCAGAGAAGTAAGTAGATAAAGAGAAACCAGTGTGCACAGGTGGAAAAATACTAAAACTAGAGATAAGAAAAATGCAAATTAAATATCAGTGATTTAAGAATGAGTGTGTAAGGCCATCAAGAAAGCTGCTGGGTGCTTGTCACTGGAGCAGAGACAGATACATACAGGAACTGATATTGATTGCAGAAATTTGCCCATCCAGTTCCATCAGCGAAGTTCATTCAGTCATCCCTTTTACCTCCCCTAGACCACTTCACAGAATACAAATACCTTTGCTACTGCCACTGCTGAATGCAAAAAAATAAGTTAATCCTCTAATAAAATTTAGGCATGAAATAAATAGGTCAATCCATTTATTCTCTAACGAGGGTTCAGAAGGATAATGAGGTTTGGCTGGAGGCAGCACAGTGCCCTGGAAGCATATTGCTGTTCAGCCTGCTAATGATTGTGGTATGCTTAATCCTAATTCATTTTAAGGCATTCTTTTGTTTAGGCTTTTAAAAATTTAGCTTAACAACACACTGAAAAACAGTATTGTGAGAAACAAGCCCACCAACAAAAAACTTTAATGTCTTCTAAGCTTCTGCTTAGAATAAATGTAAATTTTTGTGATTTTGGTCCCGTCTTGTTCTGTAAGTACTTGTCTTGCATCCTCTCACTGCTGCTTTGCTACCTCTGTCATTCAGCTGTGCAAAGTCCTCAGAGAGGTTACATGTTCATGTCTGTATGCCAGACACTTCTGTTCAGCTGCTGCGTTGATTTTGTAGGTGGTTACATTTCTAAAGAACACCTCTGAGCAGTCACAGCAGTGCTTTCTAAATGATCAGTGCAGTAACATTTTATTTCATTTCCATCTTTCTCCCCAGAGCAAAATATGTCCATCTGTAAGGCAGTGTATAAGGTGTTTGCCATAATGAGGACATAATTCAATGAGGTGCAAGGGTATTCCCCCTTTCTGAGGATTTGTAATCTAACTTTTATGAGAGTGCAAGAAGTCTTGTTTCTTTTGCCTAAGTAGCAGACATATTCTGGTAAAAGATGGTTGTGGATACCAGCTGAGGTCTTGAAATGGGGCTATGTTCCTCTCTCTTTAGATGTGACTTGGTTGGATAAGAGCTGCTTCATTTGTTATCTTATTTCATAGGGTTACCTGATACTATTAAAAGCTTGCTGACTTTTTCTTAAGATACGCTGCCTTTCTGGGCACGTAAATTAAATCCCTATGTGAGATTTGCTTACGTGAAAATTAATCTGTTATGAATCACATTTTAAGGCTCAGATGAAAAGTGCTACAGAAATGCAAAATATTTGTTATGTCTTTTATGAACAATTCTCTTGTCATGTGTGCATATTCGCTGCAAATTCATATTGGCATTTATTATCCAAAAATGTTCTGCCTTTTTTGCTGTTATTGTTGTAGGATTGATTTCAGTACAGTCTAGTTTTCAACAGGCTTTCTTTTTTGAACTGTAATATGCAAATCACAGCAGTAGCAGAATCTTCTTTTCCCTTTAATTAAATTTAGCAATTACTGTGCCATAGCACCTATGTGAACCAGCACATGTTATTCATCTTTCTTATTGTTCTCAATTAGGGTGTTGTCTGGTATGGGTTTTTTTGTCTGTTTCTTCTGCAGTGATTAATATAATAGAGTTATAATCTCACTTATAATCAAACTTTCAGGAAAGGTTATTGGATTTGAGGTGACTTGTATGCAAGCAATTTCCCAACAGCCAAACTGAATGCTTGCAATTTATGGGTTGTCAAACCTTTAGCATTTCATGGTCAGATTATTACTACATCTAATAGACAGGTTTCTGGATTGTTGGGTTTTGTTTTTTTGCTTTTCTTTCCATTTGAGGGGCAGTATCTGTGCTTCATTAACTACAGTGTAATTTTATAGGAGGCTGTATTTTTCAGATACTTTGTAACTGGCTTGTTATCAAGGCAGCACAAAGCAGTTGCCTGTCACCATGAGTGTTCCGTGCATGGTGAGGTGTAAGCAGAGCTGACTGGAAAATATTTGCTTTCATGAAAAACACAGATTTCTTTCAAACTACATATCCTCTTATGTATTAGGAAGATTAAATTTATAGCTATATATATGTTTAGAAACTGCTTTTGCAAGAAACAGAAGAAGCAGTCAGAACCAGTGCATACACATTCTCTATGTGGAATTTTCTCATTCTCTCCTTGCAATGAGTGCCATGTGCATACAAGGAGTGATGTCAGTAGGCTTGGTACTTCGTGAATGCTAAAAGAGAGAGAAAGTGTGGAATAGTTCTTTTGCTTATAGAAGATAAAGATTGATTTTATTCATGACTGAAGTAGGTAATTTTCTAGCCATATGAGAATAAACGTTGGTCTAGAAGTATCTTTGTTTTCTCACTATATAAAGGTTTTAGTTTCAACCGGATCATCATACTAAGGAACTGTAAGAGACATTAGTGCATTTTCTCCCAAAAATGACAGTTCTCTTATAATTGAGATCATTCTAAGTCTCACCTGATGTGCTGAGTGCTAAGGCAGGACAGATCTTTCTTATCTATCTGAAATAATAACTGCAAAATTGAAGGAAGTGTCAGCACCCATGAGAGGGTACATCATTGACAAAATGGAAAGGCAGATATGATTTGATTTTTTTTGAAGCAGCTAGCTAGGGAGGAAGGGTACTACATTAAAAATGTCTGAATTATAAAGGCCAACATTAACCAGCTGTGAAGGTTTTGGGGTGATCTCATGAAGTAAATGGCAGCTGCAAGTCTGTTTCTGACTGGGTAGGTATCCATGTGCCAGAAAGCCTCTGTCATAAATTGATAGCCCTGCTGGAAGTGTAGAGGCCAAGGAACAAATTGCCACTATTATTTCTACGAAGCCAAGATTATTCTGTATGCTATAGTGTAGGTGGTGCTAGCTTTACCCAGTACTTAACCCTCCTAGAAAATATAAAATATTTTGGTTCTTTTGAGTGCTGTTATATTTCAAAATTGTTTATGTTCCAATTGTTTATGAACCATGATCCTTGATCAACCTTCATCTTCCCCACACAAGGTGCTACAATCTGCAAATAGCAGGCTGCTATCAAACACTTGAACACTCTTTAATATTTCAAGCAATAGAATCAAGTTGTGTTTTCTGTATATTACTTTTTTCAAGGATTGCAGACTGAACTGTATAGGACCATGGAGGTTGTTTTTTATGGCTTCATATATCATTTTTCACCACCCTATTTGGTGTGGTTTGAATCTTGTACACTTCATTTGCTACAAAGTAGATGCTTTTACCTTAATATGAGGTGGTATCTGATTTCCATCTAGCTGTACCAGGTTAGTATTTCCTCAAAAGAGCATTTTATTGGCTTTGCAAACTGTGCAGTTATATAAAATGATTACCAAGCTCTAGTTGTCTGCCATTTCCAAATAAAGACCATCTTCCATTTAGAAGCACTCTGCAATTTGTATTTGAGACCTTCAGAAGTGGTAGAGCTTATACAGCATTTTAAGGGAGAAAAGCATATGTACAGCATTATTCATGATTAAGCTCTAGGAGACATTACAGTGGCCTCCCACTTCTTAAAGGGGGTCTACAGAACAGATGGAGAGAGACTTTCTCAGGTAAGGTTGTGGTAGGATGAGTAGTAATGGTTTTAAATTGACAGAGAGCAGATGGAGATTGTTTAGTAGGAAGAAATTCTTCCCTGTGAGGCACTGGCACTGGTTGCCCAGAGAAGCTGTGAATGCCTCATTCCTGGAAGTGCTAAAGTCCAGGCTGATTGGGATTTTGAGCACCCTGGTCTAATGGAAAATGTCTCTCCCATGGCAGGTGGAATGGAACTGAATGATCTTGATGGTCCCTTCCAACCCAAACCACTCTGATTTTATTCATTTGTTTCAGAGTCACTATTAAAGCATTTGTGGATTTGCATTAGTTGCTTTGCAAAATCAGTCAAATGTACCACGTTATTTTTTCAAATAATGCCTCTCACACTCACTAGACAAGCACTAATGAAAACATTATATTTATTTACCATTCAAACTTGACATCAGCAACTGTTTTTGGAGTATCCACTGCATGTGAAAGCCTTTGTATTAGAAACAGTGGATATAGAAAGGGATCTCAGGTAAGGGTCACTGCAAAAAGAACTGGTAGGATTAGCAGGTCTTATTTAAACTTCCTAAATATGAGACCCAGTGCTCATATTGACTTGTTCTATTTTCTATGCAATTTGAAAAATTGTATGAAAACACACTGACATGTTTGTAGGTGTTCAGTTTGGAAGGGACCAGTGTACAAAGGATAGTAAGAGATGGCCAATGTAAGTCAGGCCTGTCATTTTTGGTTTTCATATCAGTGTGTTTAGTTCCTGACAGAGGCTTGAACATCAAATATCTCAAATCACAAAGGTTCAAAGATTCCAAATCTCATTTATGTGTGCTTGAATGCTGAATTATAGCTTTAGAGAGAGAATGCTGGTTTCATGCACCTCACCAGCTTTCTTTTTTTCTGCATCTTCTGTTCAGAGTCCAAATAATATAATTTTCCTGCAAGAATGCCAAAAGTTGAAAGTGACTACTGTACCTTTCCTCCCTGTGTGAGAGTCATGTTGGTAGGTGTATGATTACATTTAATGGGAAAAACAGGATTCATCTGAACAGTAAAATTCAGTAGTTGTTCAGTGTTGAGGGCCACCAAAAGAATGCAGTTTTTCTGTTTCAGCAGTTTTGTTTGCTTCCTTTTACACATTTCTCCTAAAGGAAAAAACCTATCAACCGTGTCTAGAACAAGGGCTACAGCCATAGTGAGACTTAATTGAATACCCTGATAGCTCATCTTGAAAGATGGAAATGGTTTGAAAGCTTTCTCAGTCTACAAGTCTCTGCCATGTTCCCTTCAGGATCAGTTCCATGTTTGTAATGAACAGAAAAGACATGTTGTTTTCCCTTTTTTTTTTTTTAACCACCCAGTTTAATAGAAAAGCCATTAAAACCTTGCCAGTTGGGATGAAAAATGCTGCCTGCAGGAACTGTGAGAGTGCATGCTGTCAGATATGACATATATGCACAAACACCTATGGGCTTATTAGAGCTTCCATAGTGACATGCTGTCAGCAGTGTATTTCTGCTGCATATGACCTTGCAATATTTATTTTTATCTAAAAGGCAAAGAGGGAGAGAGCATTATTCAGTGAAGCTTGGGTATCTCCTGTAACCTTTATGGAGTCTCTGCCAACCACTTCATAACAGTCTTTAGCACATTCAGTCTGTGCAGGACTTGGGTTATTGAAAAGCCATAGCGGTAAATCCTATGTGGCTGGATGTCAATGGAAATAGGAGAATTCTCTGCTCTTCACTGTTGTATTACAGCTTACATGTCTGCTGCCTCCACTAGCTTATTCCCAGGGAAGTTTATTTTCCACCCTTAAAAGAAGACTGCTAGCCTGATTTAAGGCCAGAAGTGATGCTTTCAAAAAAACCTGGGTCTGTTGAACCTTGGAACATTTGACAGGTGGTCATAAGGTTCTGTTTCAAGTCAAAAAAAGCTGAATCTTCTCTGGTATTAAATAACATCTCTTGCCACAAGATTTGGCAGTCTTGTGCTAATGCCTCCAATTAGGAAAGGAAGGCAGCACAATCATGAAAAGAAGTGACCTGCAGGTGAAATGCAAAATGTAGGCAAATTATGTGAATGGTGTAAAAGTGCATTAACAGGTAAGATCTTGCCTCTTATTAATATGGTGGTTCACAGTATGGGCTTTTAAAAGCAGCCTTATTAAAACTAAGGCCTAAGCATCTTTCCTTGCTGTCCTGTAGAACACCAGTGACCATTGTGAATTCATGGACAACATGGGTGGTTTCCCAGAAGTACCTTAAATTCACTCAGTTTATGTTTGAATTCTATCTGTACCACATTGCATAAAATACTGCACCAGTTACCATAATGCATCAGTGTGTGAAATGAAGTGTTTCCACTCGTTTTTCACTAGCAGGAAAGTCATCTGTCACCAAAGTGGGAAGTGGAGGGGGAGGATAGTTGTGTTAAGGCAAACTTCCCCACTCATATGCCAGATCTCTCTGGGCTCCTCTATCTCCTGCATGTGCTACCCAGAAGTAACATTCACTGGGGGTTTGCTCCACAGGATAAGCACTGGGAGGCACTTGGGGCTTAGTGCAGATAGCATGAGACAGCACTGAGGTCAAAATCCACTGTCTGTCTGCAGTACAGGAACCACAAAAGTTTCATTTACACCAGCTTACCACTGAGATGTCTCACTATGGTACTGATAATGGTAATGGCTTTGTGGTGGAGACTCACTGAAACCATCAGCTGCAATCTCTGTTGGTCAGAGCCAGCTTCTTAACTGTTGAGTGTCATTCTGGGTTGTGTAAAATCCGTGTTATGAGCCACAATCCATTTCCAATTCACTCTGCCATCCATTCCTTGTTCAGTTATCTCCAGACTAAAACTAGAGTAGGGAGACATTCTTTTAATAAGACAATAGTTCTTTCATTCTGCAGCTAACAAAAACCAAATAAAATGGGATTTCTCATTTATGCTATATCTTATGGAAGTGAAAAGAGCACAGAATAATTGTAAGTAAGATAAATACACAAGTCATAACCTTTCTAGCATAACTATGTCTGTTTCTAGAAAATTAGAATGTCAATGAGCTAAAGGTAATTTGTTGGGGATGCCAACAGAATGATAAGTCTGACTACTTGTTTTTTTTTTTTTCTCATTAAATAGTTTCAGTAAGGCTGAAAAGTGAATGTAGTTGGTTGGAAGAGCTTTGTACATCTTTGCAGATACGCCTCAACCTATCTTTCCTCTGACAATCTATATGGCAGTTTGGGTTTTGAGATAGAAATGCTTAGTTAGGACTGTGGTGACATTTCAGAGACATTTAAATATTCTTTTTGGAAGAAGAAAACTTATATGATGTATCATGGTTAGTCCTGTTTAGTTGAATTTCATGTAACATTCCTCCATTATAGTTAGACTTTGTGCTGTCAGAATTTGTTATTTTTTAAGATAAATATTTCCCTCTTGAGACACAGAATTGATTTGTAAGTCATGCTGAAGGTAGGATTGCAACATGTGAGATGATTGGCATGCCCTGTTCGGTAGGCAGATACCCTGTGGCTGTGCTTTTTGTTTTTAGAGCAAAAGAGCTGTACAGTCTTTCATCCATAAGGTGCATTGAGGGCTTGAACTTCTACAATTTGTACTCATGTGAAACCCACATTGAATCCCCATGGGTATTTGCTTGCATGAAGAGGAGAGACTTTTCCCAGCTCTTTCACTGCTGGAAAAAGTAGTGTCCTTATTATTTCTGTCAGTTCACAGTATTCAGAGACCAAAAGTGTGATAGGCAGTTTGCAGAACAAGTAAAGAAAAAGTGGCTCTTCCTCAGCAGAAGTGTAATTTTCAACTGAATCACAGTGCAATCACAATAAGAAAAGCTAACTGAGGAGACAAGGCACAAAAATTATGGCTTGGCATTGTAGCAAAAATATTTTGAGCTACATGTGCTTCAGTGGTCACTGTTGACATGATTGAAGCTCCTCTTTGTTTCCATGTGTGCTGCTGTCACTGTCTGTCTCTTTGTAGCTGCCAGCTGTCTTTTCCCTCATTCTCCTGAACTCTGGTGTGGTGACTCTCTATGGTACTTTCTGTAAAGAGGTCTGGCCTTCAATGAGTCTCCTAGACCCAGTGGGAGAATAAAGTGTTTTAAATAATCCATTAGTCTTCCTTGGTACATGTTAAAGCAATTTTATTGACAGATGATACCAGGAACATGAATTTTAATGAATTTCTTTACAGGCCAAGGCAATCCCCAGACCTCAGCATGTAACAGCATGGGTTCAAGAAAAAGGCAGCAAGGATTGAGAGAATCAGAACAGGGGCTGGTAGTGCTCAGTATTCTCAGCCATGACCTAGAAAATGAGACACTGGTTAAATTTGTAGGTGATCCACAACCGAAAGGAGAGGGGACTCTGCTGATGCTGTGATGGTAAAACTTTGCTCCAGAGGGGCCTTGGTAAACTTGAGGAATGGCTTAACAGGAGCCTTGTGGAGCCATCAGAAGTAATAAGCTCTGGTCTTGCACCAGGATTTGCTGGTGCAGTATCCCATTCTCCAGGCTGGGAAGTGGTGGCCTTGAATAGTCCTGTTAAAGAGAACCTGCAGGTTGTGGAGGACCCAACCCATAACAAATAGGGCAGGCAGCCATCCAAAATAAGACAGGAGGAAGACATCCAGCTCTGAGAAGTTACTTATTCTGGACTAGTCAGTGGTGGTGAGGCCATAGCTGGATTGCTGTGTCTGGCCTTGGTTTCCGTTCCCAGGCCAAGTGGGATGTGGAGAAACCGGCAGGACCCAGTGGGGCTGCTGTGTGTGCAGCAGGAGGCTGCAGGATGTACCCCTCAGAGAGCTGGAGGGAGCTGGCCTTGCGTAGGCTAGGAAGAGGTGAGCTGGAGGTGGCCACAGCCACCCAGCAGAGAGATACAAAGAAGGCAAAGCCAAATACTTCTCCACCATAGCAGAGGATAACATAACAGTGGGTGGTGGCAACAGCTTGCCATTTGGGAGGTCCAGGTTGGATTTCAGAGATTCACCAGGAGCAGGATGCAGTGGTGGAACAGGTTGCCCAGAGAGGCTGCCAAATCTCCGTGCCTGGAGGCTTTTGAGACTTGGCTGAATGAAGTTGTAACTGCCCTCATCTAGTGTTGGTGATGGTTCTGCTCAGGGCAGGACATTGGATGGAGACCTATGGAAGGACCTTGCAGTTCCTGTGGTTTAGTGATCTCATTTTAAAACAGTGACAGCAGAGGTCAGGCTGTTTGCTTTTCTATGATGAAAGGTCTCTGACAGGCCAGAACTGAGAACAGACAGCTGGAGTCCAGTCAAGTGAGATCTCATCCCACCAGGACACGTAGCCTTCATCTCAGCCATAGTCCCTCCTTCACCCGTGCCACTGCCTCTAGGATAGAAAAGAGAATCTGTTTTATTTCACAGGAAAGGTAGATTAGGTAGAGCTTTAATTAAAGAGGTAACAGCAAGAAGCAGATGAAACCAGCTCTTTCAAATAAATGTTGCCATCATAAATAAGATTGTTGGCAATTGAGCAGTTTAGACTACTTATTCTGTGTGATGCCTGATTTTACCACATTGAGGCAAGCCCCTGACTTTCATATTGTCTTTTCCAATTTGGAAAATGGATTTTTAGCATCCTGAGGTTTAATCATTAAATGTTTCTGCAATGTTTCGAATTTATAAAATACTATCTAAGTGTGAAGTTTAACTGTGTTGTTGGAGAACACAAGTTAACAAAGGCCCAGGAAACAGAAACTGTGTAAGCTGGTGGAATCCTGTTCTGTCATTGATTGCCTCAGCATTTTTCAGCATGTCTATCAACATTCAGAGATGCTCTAACTCAGTGTCAGACCTAAGGGAAAGGTCATTGTCCCCTCACTTGTCTGCTCATTGACAACTGGCATGTGAGGGAAGCTTGCTTTTTTCTTACATCTGAATGTCAAGTGGGGCTTTTGAGTGAGCAGAAGGAAAACCAGCCAGGACAGCTTTCACAGTAGAGCAGAGAGTCCTCAAAAGGTTTCTGCTATCTACATTTCCTTACATCCTTTAACTGGTGTGCCAAGATGCTTTCCTCCTGTTTCATCCTTGCAGTGATGACTTAGGAAAGCACAGAAAGTATGAGGAAGCTCTAGGGCTAAAAGATGGGTGAGAAGGGGTCTGCCAAACAAAACTGGCATGCAGAAGTGATACGTGAGTTACCTGCAAGCAGGTGAATGGAAGTGGTGTGGACTAGAGATGGAGGAAGGATGGCTGAACTTCAGGATGGGCAGGGATTTGGTGACAGATGCTTAATGCTACGAGGCATTTAACAAGCTCTGGATAGGATCATCACATTTTCCACTACTTACGGTGACAGCTGGCCAGCTAATAGACTCCTGGCACTGAGTGCATGAATGTACATGCATGTATGTGGAGAAGATGATGACAACAACAAATGGAAATGTATGAGACATTAAGATGCATCATCTGGTCTTGATTTGTCTTATTTATGTTATCTGTGGACCAATGTCATGGTTCTCCAATGGTCTGAGTTATGACTCTTGTGCACTTAAAGCTGACATAATGGCAGCTTCTGTGTGATGAGTTTAATCCTGACAGAATGCAAAGGGAAGGAGTGCTACACTACAGAGATTTAATTAGGGGATTTCTCTTGTGGCTTCCTAGTTCTTCAGAGGACTAACTTGCACTTGTTTAATGTGGTGTCTGACATTACTGAACTGTGAGTGGCTGCAATTCTGTTCCAGGCACATTTCTATTCAGGTACTTGTGCGTCACAGTATTGCTGAACTTCTTAATTTTTAAGCTTCCAGCCTCCTGAGTGTAATCGAATAAGCACACTCGAGGGCAAAACAGCAACTAGAGGCACAGCACTGGGCTTTCTTTCACACCCTCCTGTTAACTACTGCACACACTGAGCTCCTGAGCAGGCATTCTGCCTCTGTTTTTACTGACACAACCAGCTTCCTCTTAGCTTTCCCTTTAGGTCTGTCTTGCTCACAACGACAGAAAATTCTCCCATCCTTCTAGTCTCAGAACAGGCATCTCAAAAGCAACTTGCCATTTGCCTCTGTCAGCAGCAAAAGAGAAGATGCATGTTGGTTAATCAGCTGTGCAAAGCTGAATTATTTAAAGACTCTTCTGTAATTCTGTAGGAAAGATTTTAATTTCAGCATTGAATTTTAAGTTTTTAATTAACTAACTACTTTTTTTCACTTCAGTGCTTTTTAGCTGGGAGCAAACATTGCTGAGTCATTTAGGAATTGGGCTGTAACAGCATCTGGCTCTAGCTCCTGTTACAGAAGGCAATACCTGGAGCTTTTAATTGTTTTCTTCTTCTTCCATCTGACTTTCCTTTTGAAAAACTGGATCTAAACTGCTTTGAGAAAAACATCTTTTATTGTTGTCTATCTAAAGAGTACTGTGATGAGATCCAGCTTTTCCATATGACTATGCTAGGGATTATTGGAATTTAAACTGATAAATAATAATAAATCTTTGAATGGTGTTCATGTGGACTTCAGCTCATGCACTGCACCTGAGCATAGGGAAGTGACAGGAGAAATCTGTGAAAGAATTGTGTGAAGGTCACAGCCAGGAGACTCCTTCCTCTGTGTGTAAGGCATCAAGGTTGCCTCCATGAGAATAGTGATAATAATAAAGAAAATTTCTGGGACTGGAGTGTGAGAAAATGAACGACTCCTGTCTTTGCTAACTTCAAGCCACATTTCTGTAACACTGCTGCAGTTCCCAAGGGTGACAAGGAACAGTAGTTGTTTGAGGGACAAGGTTTTATATGAGTGAAGCCATTGAATTTAAGAGGAATCATATGGGGCAAATCAAATTTGCTTGATGCCTTAGTAACAGGACAAAACTTTATTTTGCTTTGATGGATTATTGGCCTTCCCTTTATAGTTAGGAAATAAAAAATACTTGAACTAGGAGGTAATTTTTAAAGAGTTTTGACTTGCAGATCTCAGCTGTGATACCAATCTTGGCTTCATGCTGTTTGCAGTTGTTTAATGTCTGCCCTAACTTGTCCATTTGTAAAATGTATGACATGCCCACCAGAGTTAGTATGAATTTATTAGTGCTTTTGAATTGCTCTTGCATCATCCAGAGAAACGTGCTCACACTCCTGCTCGGTATTAGAAGTGAAATCCCCATTCTACTTCAGCTAATGGCAGGAACTCTGATCGACTCCCAAAGAGGTAGGATATCATCCAATTACCATAATTAGATTGTTAAGAATTGTTCAGCTCCAAATTTTGTAATAATTCAAAGGCTGTTACCTTCATGAATTTTAAGTCAGATGCAAGTATAGCAGGTTGCAAATCTTCTGGTGCTTATGTAGTCACATTGCACTCAGCGCTGGAGACCATTCACATTCCTCGCGTTCAGCACATTTGGAGCCTTGATGCGGCAATTAGAAAATCTGTGTATATAAGCCCAAAAAAAGTATAACAATCTTTTCTTTAATGTTGTCACTCAGGTAGTGCCCAGTTCTTTCATGGCTTTTGCCAACTATTGAGCTCCTGCTGCAAGAGTTTTGCTTGAATAGTTAATTTGAAAGTCAAGTGTGAAATGAAGAATGCAAAGACCAGCTCTGTGGGATGTTTTGCGATACCAGTGGAAATGTTCTCTCCAGTCAGCATCTCTAAAGACTATAAAACTAGATTTAAATAATTTTTTTCTACTGTACAGTCCCCAACAGACGTTGACTGTTAATAGTTTTTACAGCTCTGATTTAATCTGGTAGAGTATTGAACTTGTACGTGAAAGGTAATAAAATCCTTTTAGTAGGAAGATGGAGTTTATGTTCAGAATAACAATCTATCAGTTTTGCAAAGATTGTTAAATTGCTGCTTTATAAGTGTGATCAGATTAAGTCAGCCTAGCTGTATTTTGACTCTTGCTTTTCACAGAATCACAGAATTGTTAGGGTTGGAAGAGACCTCAGGAGAGCATATATTCCAACCCCTCTGCCGAGGTAGGGTCACCTGGAGCAGGTGACACAGGAGTGTGTTCAGGTGGGATCTGAATGTCACCAGGGAAGGTGACTCCACAATCTCCCTGTGCCAGTGCTCTGCCACCCTCAATGTAAAATTTTTCCTTGTGCTGAGGTGGAACTTCTTGTGTTTTAGCTTACAGACATTGCTTCTCGTCCTGTCATTGGGCACCACTGAAAAGTCTGGCACCATCCCCTTGGCACTCTGAGATATTTGCATGCATTGATAACATCCCTCTCAGTATTGTGTTCTCCACATTAAACAGGCCCAGATCCTACAATCTCTTCTTACAAGAGAGAGAAACCCCTCATCATCTTTGTGGCCTCTGTTGGACACTCTCCCAACAGCTCCATGTCTGTCTTGTACTAAGGATCCCAGAACTGGACACAGAATTCCAGATTGGCCTTACTAGGGCCAAGTAGAGAGGCAGGATTGGCTCCGTTGCCTAGCTGGCCACACTCTTCCAGACATGTTCCAGAATGCCATTGTCCCTCCTGGCTGCAAGGGCACACTGCTGGCTCACAGTCAACTTGTCACCCACCAAAACTCCCTGGTCATTCTTGACAGAGCTGCTCTTTAGTAAGTCAGCCTCATCATATGCTGGAAATCCTAGATTTCAGCTGCAAGCTGAGGAATTGCCTCAATGTATTTGTCTCAGAAGAGCTGTTTGCTGTTTTCTGTAGTGAAAGCTTTGCTGAGGACCCCTGTTTTCCATTGTGAGTTCTCAGGCTGCTGTCTTTTTGGGCTGCACCCATCTTTCCTGGGCTGCTGGCTCAGAAAGGTCCAAGGATGCAGTGGGGTTGCACTGACCTCACTGAGCATCATGAGGTTGTTGAGCAGAACTGACCTGGCTCTGTCTGTGCTTTTCCCCTAAGACTGACTAGGAAGGATTTAGGATATGTGCAGGGTGCATTCAAAGCTATTGGGTAGCTGTCAGACGACCTGCTTTTCAAAGGGCTTGCAATAAGATTCCAAGTTTACCCAGTTCCTAGGGCCAAAGGAATGGCTCTGTGTTGAGAGTGTGTCAGTGTTGCCTCAGCATTCACTGGCATGAGTTTCAGGTGGTTTGTGCATCCATACCAGATAAGGATGTTGGGCCAGAGATTGTGGGAATGGGCTTTGTTGCTGATGTGGGTTTAAGTTGTAGGCTTACCAGTTTGTATTTGTTCATTTGAAAACTTTTTTGGACGGGTGCTTTGTTCATAGTGTGTCTGTGCATACATAGTACTTCAACATCAGTTTTCTTGTTTATAAGTCATCTGTTACCTTGTTAGTCCTGAGCAGTAGAACTTGAAGCTGTCTTCATCACCTCAAAAACATCTTGCTACTAAGCTGATAAACCATCTTTTCCTTTGTGTGACATGAATGTTTAAATGTTGTAAACAAGCTTCCAAAGGATCAACAGCAATTTTTCATGCAGGATATATTAATTTGTCTTGTAATATTCCTTTTATGTCAACTGCAATAATCTACTGTGCTTAAAGCATAAATATCTTTTCATGTGTGTTTGTCTGAAGTGACAGCAAGTTGCCAGAGATGTTATCAGACACAACATATGAGGATGAGTAACACCACTGCCTTATGACTGCAGCTATTTAAAAGACAGGGAAAAGTTATCATTAGAAGCTGAATATTATTGGTAGGTTTGTCACACAGTATGTGAGTGTTTAGAGGGAATATGAAAAATAAAGTATTTGCATTTAGACCAGCACTTTCTGGAACACCACAGGGCAGTATCAGCTAGTAGGTTTTCTGTCATATAATGCAAACATGGGTGTATTGGGGGCAAAATACTGACTGGTTTTCCCTCTCCAAACCTTGGGTTCTGTGTGATGAAGATGAATGAGCTCAGGACTCCAGAAGTGCTAAGTGCCTGGGTCTGTGGGTATATATCTAGTTACCATTTCATTATTTTAACTGTATCTCTTCAATATCAGCATTGCCTTGTGCAATGAGTTTTACAGTCTACAGAATGATCTCAAAGCATGCCATATGGATTCCCATTGTGGGGAAATACAGGTGAACAGGTAGCTTCTGGTTTTGCTGAGAAAGTCTCTTACTGTGAAATAAATTATTCTTGTATCCTTGGCATGGATGTGTAATGGATCTCCAGGTGATCCCTTAACTCTAAGTAGCAGTCTCTAGGCTGATCCTGGAAATGGTGGTCATGCTGATCCTGCAGGGGAGCATCGCAGGAAACAGTGTCAGGCAGTGCCTGAGAGATTGTGCTTTTAAGGGAAGGAAGAAGCGTAGGGATTTGTGTTCAAAATGTATAATTTCTCACATCAGATACATTAATTAGTCCTTTGAGGGTGCCATGGCTTAATCCCAGAGTCTTCAAATTTGCTGTATAAGAAAATGTCCATGGTGTTAAAGCAAGTACCCCCATTTCAACTTTGGAAACTGTTCCCATAATACCAGAGCTAAATGATGCTCTGATAGTTCCTTGCTTGGCACTTACGAACTAAAAGAGCAGTAAGAGCAAAAAGAGAACACTGCTGCAGACAAGGAAGTCACCCATGAGGTAGCTCAACTTTCATAAATAAGAACAAAGTTGTGTTTATTCTCTCCTCTTTTAAAATAAAATAAAATAAACATGTTTATATATAAAAAATACAATCTCTCATAGCTTTAGTATTTGCCCAGGTAGATGATCTCCCCAACAGGATGCACTGGGAGCACATTTCTGTCAAGGCTGTTGCTGATGAGGCCAATACAGTGTTATCCATTATGGAGCTGTGTCCACTGTAATGATTTCCTAGGCACCACTTCACAGCAGCTGGTGTGGGGCTGTTTCTCCTGGGAACAGCATCCCAGGAGAGTGTGCTGGGGTAACTCCACCATGGCAGAATTGTACTCTTTTCAGCAGTATAAATCCGTAGGTACAACTGGCCATGTGATGAGTAATAAGCTGCAACTGCACAGTGTGAGCCCTGCAGACAGAGTAGAAATAAAAAAGTCAGAACAAAGGAGATTTGTGACTGTCTCACAAATTTGCTGTAGCATCCACGCTGGTCTACTACTGGACTTCATTGATGTTTCAAACCTGACCTCAAGTCAGGGCATAAGAGGAACAGTCCTTGGCAGCTCCCTTGATTTAGAACCACTGCAAGAAAAGAAGGAATGAGAGCTGCCTTTGTTTGTTATTTTTAAAATCTGACTCCCTGTTGCAAGGCAGTAAGATGTGCAAATGGCTCTTGCACCTGGCAAGTTACCATCAGCAATTATTGCAACACTTAGTGTCTTTCTGCCACCAGCAGAAATCTCTTTGCTCCCTTTCATGTCAGAGATTTCATTGTTCTTATGGGGATGGTAAAATTAAAGCCACAAGATTTACTGCTCTAATTCTCTTTTGTTTGCAACAAAAGGGAGACAGGGAAAGATGATACATGTAGCTGGATTTTGTTTTGTTGGGGATTTTTCTCTTTTACTGATCAAAAAAATAACTGACAAAACCAGTTTGTTTAAACTCCTCAAGCAATCCATTAGCCACTGTATTAAAGACTATTATTTAGATATAGGAATCTTGTTATTAAGAAAAAAAAAATCTGTGACTGCATTTCACTCTTCTGTTTGAGAACCTTGACATCTGAGCAGACTGTACTTTGTGTATTTCTTCATATATCTTTCTTTCATTATAGATGTTTTTTAGTTTAAATATGTCATTAATGTGGTGTAAATGCCAAGAACACTTTTTTTGAGCAATATGTCAAAAATGCTGTTCATGATAAATGTATGTATGTGAGGGAAACGGTGTTTGATTGGAATCCAGTTTTCATTTGTAGCTCTTCTATTATGGCCCTTTGTGTGACCTGAGATGATTTGCCAAATCAGACTTTTTCAAAGGGAACATCTGTGGGCACAAGTGCAATTCCTGTGTTCTAAACCAGCACCTGACAGTCAGCCATTAAAATCCAAGCTCTTGACTCTCTGTTCAGTGGAGAGAAATTAGAACAATCAAATAAGGACAATTCACCAGGTGCCTTCTGGAAGGAGGTGAACTGCAGCAGGATCTCACACTGGCTGCTGTGCACCTCCTGGTCCAGAGATTAAACACTGAGGTGAAAACAAGAAGGATTCATTTGCAGCTCCTCAACAGTATTTCTTAGACACCCTGGATATCTTATGAGCTTTTCTCAGTGATGTAGATCACTTCTCTTAAGCTGCAACCTTGGCATTTTCAAAAACAAGCTTCTGCTCTGGCTAAAATTCATGCACATTTAAAAATAAGTTTCAATTATAGCCCTGTTGAGCCTTAATTTCTCTCCCAATGAAATTAAACTCTTTATCAGACCTGCGTGTTTTCAGTATTAACGGACAGGCTGTATTAATGGATGCTCCAGGTAATCAAGACAATGAGATTTCATTACCTGACCAATCTTGCTAGAATTTGTGGAATATCATACTTTTTCTTGCTTTAAGGGTTGGTCCCTTTCATTTGCCAACTACAGGCCCCAGCGTGCTTGTTCTGTGGACAAATTGATAAATTAGTCAGCTGCCAAAAGGGAGTCATTTGACTCACCTGAAATGAGCAGCAATGGGATGAAAATACATTACCTCTGTCCCATTGGATAAGCCTCAGATTGTATTGAAATAGAATTAGGCTGAGGGAGTCAATGTAGTGGATAATAATGAAATGTTTAATGTGGATTAGCTGCATATAAAATTAATACATTAGAATGAATTGCTGAAGAAATGAAACTGTCAGACCTTTATCCTGTCTCTAATATTAGACTTAAAACTGTTGCAGTCTTCTGTTTACAGAAGAGCATAAAAAAAGCTATTGAATTTGTGTTATTTATTTGGGTGAGAGGACTAGATACAGTATAAAGTATTATAAATAAATACATATATGCCAGAGCTGTCAAATTGGGATCCAACTGAACCAATGCTATGATATTTGGGTCTGAACCAGACCTGAGAGGTTACAGACAAGAATCTAAACCTAAAACTCCTTAATCACCTGTGTGGGCTTTTTTCTTCTGGGAGTTAAATCTAAATGTAATATTTGTTTTGGACTATTCAGAGGTGAATTGAAGTGTTGCGTTAATCTTAATACATTTAATACAACATGGGTAAACTTTCCAAACTAATTGGCAAATATAGTCTTTTACTGGGAGATATGGAAGGGCTGCAGAATGAGCTGAGACATAAAACTTGAAAGTATTCATCTGTAATCTAGAGGGCCTTGGCGATTTTCTAATTTTTAAAGCTTTCTTGTTGCATCCTCTCTTCTAGGTTCTTTCCTGTTTCTCAATGCATCAGAGAGGCCGAGCCCCACCATCCTGAGCCCTTGGTTGAGGAGCAACAGTGATCAATGTGTAGTTCAAGTGGCTGTGTACAAGTTTTACCAGCAGAGTGGAGAGTACATTGCTCGTGTCCATCTCATTGATGAGAGCAGCAGCGAAATCTTGTCAGAGGAGAGTCCAGAGAAACACGGGTAAGTCTCATCCCCTTGTTTGACTCACAGCTTGAACTGAGAAAAATCACTCTACTGTGTAGCAGTAGAGCCACAAAATGCATGCTGCACATCTGAGGGGAGCAGGACACCCCACTGAGGAGATGCTTGTCTTGCGTGGGTCTAAAATATCGTAGAAGGTGGAGACTGGAGCCTATTTTATTATACAAGGCATTAGCAAACTTCTGCATCCATGTGAATGAGTCTCCAAGTCAACACCACATTTATTCTCAGTGCTTGCAGGTACAGATAGAGCGTGGATACTCATCCTCAGGTTAAAGCTTTTCTGCCTAATTCTCTCTGTATGGTTGCTTTTTACTACTTCTTAACCTGCGTATGCTATTGGGCTTAGAATATCTACTGAGTCTTTGCAGTTTCATGTGCCTGCCTACATTTTCAGTTTTGTCTTCACTTCTGTTTTTTTGCCCATAAAGCTGTTCGGAACTACTGACAGGGGAGGAAAGCTTTTGATCTTTCAAGGGTGCAACTGTTTGAAATGTTTTATCCTCTTTGTGCAATTAATCTTGATGATGTTTTAATTTGTCAGACTTCCTGTGTATTCTTTTAAATTTTTGTTAGCAGCAAAACAGCAGGAGATGAACACAGTAAATATTTCAAGATGGTGTAGGAGTAGAGTGACTTGGAATTTCATTTGAATATATGTGAGGCTAATGTTCTACCTGCTCTATATACTGACTATTTAAAATTTTTATTTCTTACCTTTGTTGTGAAATGTGTTAAGAAGCATCATTTTTACCAAACATCTCAAATGTTCTTTGTTTTGATGTGATAGATTAGAGAGTTTCTAATAGCAAATCCTGCTGGCTTGTGCTCGTAACAAGATGTGATTATCTGATTACTGTCTACAGCAAATTCTGTATCTTCCAGTAGCAAAAGGAGAATGTGCAATAAAAAGCCTTGCAGGAGATAACCTAACTCATAGAAACAGTTTGAATAGTTGTAATTCTCATATAACACATGGCCTATAAAAGTGAGGAGGAGAGCCTGTGTGTGGATCTAGATCATACTTAGTTCCAGCAACATCATCCAAATTGTAAATTGCTGTTGATGTCTGGGGAGAGGTAATTAGAGGAGCCACAGCAGCTGTCTTCTTCCTTAGCTCTTTGCAAATGCTGTGTTCTGTGTCACAGCTAATAAACATGCTTTGTGCAAAGTGCCTCCTGCATTGGCACTGCCACTGCTCCTTGGCACTCACAGGGAATATTGCTGTGTGTGAAAGGCTCTGGTCTGCTGCACAGAGGAGCTGCTGCTCCCATCTGTGGGTGGGCAGAGCTCACCAGGAGCACAGGCAAGTGCCAAATGTAAGGAGCCTTGAAGAGAAGGGAAAGATTGCTTTAAGTACAGTAACAAATTTCTACCTTTGCCATCTGCTGGTGATAACATGGATGACTCAGCTGCGTGTTGCAGATGGAGATCATCACCACAGTAAAGCGGGTTTGTGCTTTTACAGAAGATGGCTTTGGTTATAGCTTGACTGTCCCATATGCTTGCCAGAAGTGCAACTTGCTCCCCAACAGCATCTCTGTGGCATGTGGAGGGGTAAGGATGTGCCTGTGGCTTTCATAGGTTTGTATGTCTGACTCCTTAGTACTCCATGTGCTGGTAAAAAACTCCAGTTGGAGCAACCAGCTGGTTCATTTTTCCCTCCTCCTGTGGTCCTGTCCCTTCACTGCAAGAGGCAGTAACTCCTCTCTCAGCTCAGCAATGCAGAAAAACTCTGCTACTGTGCCCACATAAATGTCACATGGGGATGGTTAAATAGCTTCTCATAGCCACAGATGAGAAGGTAGCAATTTGTCATCATTTGCCCTGAATCTTCATTCCAGAATTTAAGTGCCCCTCCTTTGTTTGGAGGGATGATATTAGCTATTCCAGCTCTGCTAGGAAAACATGTAAATCTCACTTTTTAAAGCATCCTTTTTCCTTTAAATAGGAATCCAGTATAGCTGATGGAAAGTCAAGAATAATTCAGTGGAGCTCTTAAATGAACTAGCAGTCCTGCAGTGGAAATCTGTTCTGTTCAATATTTTATTTTGTCTTGGAAATTGCAAACAATTGTGTTTTTATAATGAGTTCTTTGACCATGCTATAACCAAATAATTTCCAAAATTTTATAAGGATTTTAGCTCTAGGCACAAAGTAATTGAATTCGTCAATGATGAGTCTGTGCCAGAAATAAAAACACTTTAAAGTTTCACAGCTGACACTTCCTTGATTCTGTATGCTTTCTATATTGCTTTGCAAACAAGAGGTGTAAAGTGTGTGTAGCTGCCAGTGACTTTGTATGTGCAGTAGTGAGTCCATGCCATTGCTTGAAATCAAGCTCATAGCAGGAAGAATGTGTTTTATTGAAAAAATGTATCTGAAGGGTGATAAAGCAATAAGTTAATTCTAGGATGGATCTTCTCAGATCTTGAACTATGCACAGCACTAATATCTTCTTTACATTTTTTTTCTTTTTAAATTGTATAACTCAAATTACATATATTAAGATCTTACAAGGTCTTCACAGTTCACCCACATTTATAAGAGAAAAAAGCAGATTCTGTCAGGTATTACTATTTCATTCAGGGTGAAACCAGGCAAGCCAAGGTTCTGGTTGACAGCAGTTGAGGCTGATTTTAAGTAGAATATATGTAAAGCTATGGAATTGTATTAGGTAAAGACAGCATGGCACCCAAATATTTGTTACCAGAGCTCACCCATGTTGTCTTTGTGTGTAAATTACCAGGTGTGATTATGCATAAAGACTCAAAGCAGATATGGATATTCTGCTCTTCTGGTCACATTCTTTAGGGAAAAAAACAGCCACAGTCTGTGAACTAGAGCTGTACAAGTTCCATAATGAGCTAGAGGGGTTACAGAAATTGTTGTGTGGAAGACATCTGTTTGTTTCATTTTCTTACCTGACATATTTCACTGCAGCTGATGGATTGCATGTAGGAAGAAAGGTGGCTAAGCTAAGATGCATCATGCTGCAGTAGGGTGGGGCAGATGGAAATACATCAGGAACAGAATGGCAGAAGTGGTGGCTGGGAATGGTTCCTGAGTGATGAACACCACAGGCTGGCAAAGGGATACTTGTTTTGTGGTACACAGAAACTCTGCCAAATACAGTCATAACTTTTATGTATAATATTTACAAGAATGTTTGCTACTCAGAACGTAACTAGGTCCTTGTTCAGCAGAATTGTATGCTTTTAAAAACTATTATTATTTTTAAAGCGGAGAAAGGTCTTACTCCAAATTAATTTGTGGGGTTTGGAACACCTTTGGTTAGACCTTCCTAACTTAACTCCTAAACAATCAGTAGGACTCCTATATAGGGAACAATACATCACTGTGTTCTATGCTGCTCTGAGTCTGTGGATGTTTTTGATGTGGTTAGTCTCTTCTGACATATCTTGGAATTCTGTTGGGTTTTACAAGAACCCACAGATGATACAGGGAAAGAACCAGTGCACTGCTATTGATCCTTTGTAATGGCAAAAGAATTGTTATAATTCACAGAATCACAGAAT
>VXBB01006766.1:6244-37323 GCA_013399915.1 Illadopsis cleaveri | reverse complement strand
AGAGAATACTCATTAATAACACACATTAATGTTACTTTCACGAAATACAGAAATTATTTTAGTAATTTTGTTAGGGTGCCCTCTTAATGAGGAAACTAAGAAATGATGTCTAAAATAATGCAGATTCTGAATTTCCAAATGACAGAAAATAACAGAGAAAAATACTTTGGAACCTCAAACCTCGTGCCTCAAATTTGAGTTTCCTTTTAAAAAGTCTTGAGATGTATGTCTGAATCCTTAATGCTCTGAAAACCATTAATTAATTCTCAAGCGTGTTCTTTGAGGTAGGGTACAAAATTAGAGCATGTTTTCTATCACAATATGTTTAGAAGGATGCTTCAGTGAACATTTTAGTACAAACCCACTGCCTTAGATACAGGGCAGTTACCATTAGAATTGCACTGATTATTCACCACTTGGTTTCAGTTTCAAAGTTCTGTTTCAGAGTTAGACTACAGCAGGAGAGAGCAGAGTTTTTTATTCTATCTTCTGTTTAATGTTTCTATTGCTGAGGAATAACAGTATTATAATCCTTCTGGGGAACAAGTTTTAAAATCTTATTACTTTACAGCAGTGGGAAAGGTATACAAGTCTCTTGTGATGCTGAGAGTTGGATGTAATTTTTTTAAGTTAAATGCTTATTTTATAACTAATTATTTCATAGGAGCCATTTATGTTAAATTCTCTTCCTGTGGCTATACAATAATTTAAAAAAGCTAGCAAATCTTGCCAGTTCCAATCATAAAGATGATCTTTTCATACCTTTGCCAAACTTAGTCTGTTTTCTGTAAGGAACCTGTACAAATTAGTGCTCCTCTCAATGGGGAAGGACAGGAAGGGTGTTTGCGAAATCTCCCTTCTGCCTTTCTGCATCAAATTTAAAAAAATCTACTTTATGACATTTTTCAATATATTAAACTTAGCATTACTAGTTCTCCTGCACCGCTGCTTAGCCACTATTTCATTTTTTCATCCTTTCCCATGTTCATCATTATTCTTCTCTTCATTCTGGTCAACATCTTTGTCTCTGGCCCAGTTTGCCACACCTTTGTTTTCCTATTATTTTTTGAAGGGAAGAGCTCAGGGTCAAGTGTGCCCTTTTGCAGAGGGGCAAATTTTGGCCTGAGGCTGGCACACCTGGGCACTGTGGAAGTGTAGCTTGTACTATAATAAAGGAGAAGATTGCTCTGAATAAGCAGGCTGCCTCAAGATTAGGCATCTGGAGGAGAAGAATTGAAAAGGAAAAATTCTTTGAGACAAAAGCTGCTGTGAGGTCAGTGTATTTAGGGTCAGAGAGGTATTCTCTCTCTGATTAGGTTATGGAGTCCTATGTAAAAGTCAAAGATAATCTTTTTGTTTGCTCTCCTTATATAACCCCCCACTCTGTGAGCACTTCAGAATTTAAAAAAGACCAAAGTCAGTAAGCAGGATTTGTAGTTCATGAAACTGCCATTTGTTCTGTGCAAGTGCTTGAAGGAGTATTGAAATTCTCTGAAGCTGAATGAGACAGCAGGCTTGACTGCTCTTACATTCTTGTAAAATTAATCTCTCTCAACTTACTGTAGGAATTTACTTCTTGACTTGCCTAGAAATAGCATTGAAAGAAGGGTGGATACTCTAATTTACACAGTTGAGTATACTTTGAATGCAGAGCTTTTTTTTTTTTTAGTTTTTTCCAACTTCCATAAAGATCAGCTTTTAAAACTCTTTAATAAAATCTAGCTAAACTGAGAAACAATTTCTTTCTAGTTTTGCTAGAAATTTCCTGGTACAGCTAATGCTGCAGAACTTATAGACACATCAACAATTACTGATTTTGCAGAAGATGCACAGAGGATGCTTTTAGAAACAGCTAATGCATTTGAATTTGATAGTCTACATCAATTAATATCCACAAGCTCAAGTATCTTGTTTATAGAAAGACTTTTTGACTGGGTCATTAGGTTTTGGAAAGATTTGTAATCTTCCAGGAATTTGATTCCACTGTCAAATCACTGGGGGGCTCCTCACTTTTAGTTGAATATACTTGAATTATGATGGCAGGAAGTGAAGATAAGCTGATTGTGTTTTTTGGCTCAGATGTTGAGCCAGATACTACTTGAGGAGTTCTGCTCTCAAGAACTGAAACATCCTCATGAAAACAAGAGTGTGGTCACTGACTCTGATCTCTCATCTGTTTATACTCTGATTGTTGTGTGTCAGAATTCCAGGTAGCAGCTTCCCCCCTTCACACCTCCCTTTACATCCTGAGGTTTGTGCAGAGAGAACAAAAGAATAAATAAAAACTGCTGCTACTTGGAGCCCTAAATTAAACTGCAAAGGAGCATAAAGTTAGTTTCTGAGTAACACCTTTAAGATATCAAGACTTCAGTCAAAAAGTTGTATCGCTTAGAGAATTCCTTGTACTCTCATTAAGGGATGAAACAAAACAGTGGAAATGCTGTAATTTTGCACTTTTGCAGTGCCTTACCTTCATTATACTCTTAACTTGTAAAGTGTGTACTTAGCTAAGAGCTAGAATGGAAAGAGGGTTTTGTTAACATAAATTCCAGCTACTGCTAGAATCTGTTAATTAATCCCACTGAAATACAATTTTGTTGCTGTACTAGTACTTCATACTAAACCTAAATTTTCCCACTGTTTATTCTGTTGCACAGCCAGTGCTTGCCAAGTTGAGTCACACCAAGTTTTCCAAACAGCTTGAAGATTTCATGAGATACATTGTGACTGGACCTATCTTTGCTCATAATATGCCAATCTTCTCTTTTGTCAGTGATAATGGACTTAAACTGAATATTCTCATGGATCTAATCTGGAATATTGGATGTAGTTCTTTTAAGAAAGGAATTATTTAAAAGAGATTCCAAAAAAACCCCAAACATTCATTTTTTCCATGCCTACCTTTAAAAATGGAGACATTATTAAAAAATACTATAAATAAATAGATGTGATTATTGCTGTGTAAGAGATAAAGTATGACAAAAGTCTTATTTTGCGTTGCATCCAGGTATCTTACACTTGAAATTTGCTGACAGCTGCACAGATTGTGTTTCTCTCATCCTTTTTTCACACCTCTCTTTCACTCTTAAGTACCAAACACCAACAGGGGAGTTTAAAAACTGCAAGAACAGGTACCTTCAATGCCATACCCGGCAGATTACCCCAAGGTTAGGAAACTCCAGTAGCGCAGAGCCAGAAATTGTTCAGTAAATGCTAACTTGTTCCTTCCTGTGTTTTTTTTTCTTATGTAAAACGAGGATGCACACCCACACCACCCTACTCGCACTCCCTGGAACTGGTGTCTGAAGCCCTCTGATTATTTTACACAACGTTTCATTTTATAGCAGAACAATCTGCTGGAGCAGATTGGCAGAGCTGTGACCGGGCTTAGAAACGACCGTGGGAGTGGAGGAGTCGTAAAGTTTAGCAGCCGTTTAGAGGATGTTCAGGAGATGTTAGCAGATGTTGAGCAGTTTAGCAAATTCCTGCAGAAGGGCTCTTTGATTGTTAGAAAATGCAGCTAAATCTCGCTCAGGAGTGATTCAGACGCCTTAGGGAGGTAATCCTATCAGCCAGAAAAGAAGTATTAATTTTGCACAGATGATTGTTATTTTCATTTCTTCCTTTTCAGAAGTGTTTTGTTAAATAGTTCTGTAAGGATCTGAACTACTTTTCTTGGCATTAATAATTACTTTCGTTAGCAAATTTCAGAAGTCTTTTCATAGGGGGGGAAAAAAAAAAGTTTGGATGAGAGTGTGTGTGTTTTTCTTCCCAAGTGTTACAGATTATTTACACGGTGGTAGCTGTAAGTAGAATATGACAGTGTGTGAGTGAACCATGCTGTGCCTGCATAATCCCTACCTCATCCTTTCTCCTTAAATGTAGCGGGCAGGGAAGAGTGCTCTGACACTTCTGAAGAGTGTAACTAGTAACTGAGCTTGTAAAAGAAATGAGAGGTGATACTTGATAAGCACATCTTCGTCCTGAATGCTTGGCAGGTTTCTGAAGTGAGGTTTGAGTGCCTGGAAGCCTTTACAGAAGAACAGCATTTTTTTATTCGTCCCCACTACAGATAGTGCCTCATCCTCCCAGTTCACATTCTTTTGAGGGAAATACCTTTACCTTGTGCCATTAATTCGCTAGCATTTTAGGTGTTACACATGGTAAAATCCTCTTTGAGCAGTACTTAATTGGATATGACTCTCAGAGGCTTGAGCTGTCGTGGGTGGGACATTTTGCAGATGTTCCCTCTTTTTAGGGCACACATCTACAGCTGCTTCAAGGTGAAATTTCCATTTCCTTTTTTCAGTTATCTCCAGGTAAGGACCCTTCTGTGTCCTGGTCTGCATGCACTTTGGGAGATAAAAGATTTTCCTTAATCACTGCTTACTTCTGAATTTACAAGGAATAGTTGAAGCCAAGCACATTTCTGATGTCTCTTCAAATGCTCGAATGATCCATATTCATGTCACCAGTCCTGCTCCCAGGCTGCTGAAGATGCACCACACTTCATAGTTCACTTAAGCTGAGCAAACTTGACTTTATAAGGAAAGAGCCTCAGTTATTGTAGAGGTACTACTTTGTTACCTTCTTACCTCATACACAAGGTATTAAATGTATAAATGCTTTGAGAACACGGAATAGCTTCATATATTGCAAGGAACTGTGCCACAACTAAAATTTTACAAAAGACACATACAGTGCTCTGAGCTGTAATACTCCTCACACAGCTGCTGTCTTTGATGGAGAAGTGGGAATGTGAGGCTGAGCTAATGTGGATTTGTCAGGCTTTTGCTTTTGGTTTTTTTTTTCTTCAAGTGCCATCATTGATTATGCCAACTGTGCACTCTCCAGATGATGTTTGTCCTTCCAGCTATATCAGGCTGTGTGGTTAAATTTATGATTTTTAACCAGAAGTCCTTAGCACCAGCTCTTTGGATTCCATTTTTCATCCTCTCTCATTTCAACATATTTCTTCATCAATGCCATATTTTCCGATGATTGATGACATTTAAGGAGTAGCAAAGTTGGAATACTAAAAATGTTTTGTACCACACCAGCCTTGCATAATGCTGAATGTACAAAACACCACTGGAAAAATAGCTTGTAATACAAGTCTGGAATGAGCTGCAAGTCTTATTAATCATCCATAATTGTGCTCAGAAAGGAAAAGGGCAGTGTTTTATACTGATACTGCAAATGGCAGAATCTTGATCAAATACGAATATGAACGGAAATTAATCAGCTGAGCAGTAGCAGGAAAAAGGTATTTTGAGTCTGCTGCTACTTGTTCATGAAGTGGAAAGAAAATAGCTCAAGGAGGACAGGAATATTTGAAGGAAGGGGGGAGAAGAGTGAACAGAGTAGTTGGAACTGCATTTATCAAAAATGCTTGTATATAACTACGTTTTCATTTAAAAGTTCGTATGAGATGTGTTCATAATAAAGTATCTATGTCATAAACACAGTTTCCTATATGTGATTCTGTGGTTCTCTAAAAGAGAAATTAACTTGAACCGCTGGAAGTTTGTGGTTTAAGGTTTTTTGGGGGAGTACCTTTATTTTTAAAGTATAACTATATTTAAATACTGGTGGATTTGCAAGGGTTTCCAGAATTTAATTGCTACATATTAATCAAATACTTTCTTTAACTACTGAGATGGAGCTTTCAGCATTTTTCTCAATTTGGTCACTGCTTCTCCTGTAAAGAAGCATGTGTTCTTTTCTTGTTTCAAAAGCATGTGTGAGTGCAGCCAAGTAGTTTTTTATTTGGTGTATGTTTAAAATGGCTGATCACTTGCACAGACTAAGGAAAACCTGCTCCACATGAAGAATATCTTCCTTTATGGAATTCTTTGTTGCATCAGTGCAGCATTCACAGCTTTTTGCTTGGTGTCAGTCTTTTCTAGCCATAAATTTTATTTAAAATGATATCTAAGGACAAGTGCTTATGCATTCAATATCTGTAAAATAAAATCTTTTACCCAGAAATACGATCTTTGTTCTCCAATGTTTAGTAGATCATCAGTACCATTTGAGGTTTTTCAGCCTGTGACAAAAGCTTCACCACATACTACTAATTTTATTCAACATCCCCTAGCTGTGGCTCTTCAGGGTAGTTGGTCACACAAACTTGAAAGTCCATCAGAAGTTCAGCCAGAACGGGAAGGCTTTGTGCCTGTCCTGTGCATTAAGGGCTTCCAACCCTTCTTCATTTTACAGGTGTCTGGAGTGTTCCACAGCAGAGTTTCCTCCCAAATGATGAAGTCTGTGTTTTCCTCTGCTGTGTCACACACAAAGAGCTCACTTCCCCATGTGGTGCTGGTGTGCACACAGAAATGTGGTGTCCTGTGTTAGACCTAAATATCCCCTGCCTCTCAAGAGACATAAAAACCTGTGAATTTACGTGTGGTGAGAAATTGATGTCCAATGATAAAAATACAGAAACAAAAATGAAGTAAAAGACACATGAAAAAGCTTTTGTAACAGTCTAATATTCTCAATATTCTTGTGATCAGGTACTTGCTATGAACTGTAGGGTGCACTTTCTTTCCAGGTCTGTATGGAGTCTGTCTTGACATCAGCCTGTGTACCAATTATGGCACTGGGGAAGGCTGCCTGAGTCTGTAGGAATATATGGATTTATTTTCTGCCTCCCTCTGGCAGGGGGAACTAGGAAGGCAGGGCTTCTGTAGCACTGGGCCAGCACCAGAAGTGATTCTCATTTCTCCAACAGCTGCCTCGTGACGTGATGTGGCAGAAAGGATGCATGCTTGTCATTCAGCATTATCTCAAACCATAACTGCTGTGATGCACTGCCTTTAGATGTGCCCTGACTTTGAGAAGTGACTTCCCAAGGAAGGTCATGGAGTGCTCTGTGCATGCTGCTCCAGTGAATCCTTAACTAAACCAGGTGGAGGGCTCCATCCTTTGGAGACAAACCACACCAAAACAACAGCAGAGACCCTTCAGTCTTCTTGCTGCACGCGGGCTTTGCTTTACCCTGTCAGAAAGTGGCCTGGCTGATAGGGCTGAAGAGATCTGACAGAGTGCCTAAGCGATTGGAACCTTCTGGGCCATGAAATTTACATCAGAGCTGGAGTAATGCTGCTATAAACGTGAAGTGACACAGCACACAGGCAAGGCTCATGCAGAAGGATTCTCTGAAGCAGTGACGGAGTGTGACCTTCCTTGAGGCAAGCTGCTTGCTGAGTGAGAGCTGAAAAATACTGTCTGCTGCTCATGATACATGGCTGGCCTTGGAGGAACATGACATCAGCTTGTCAGCAGCTTGACTTGCAAAAAATCCAGAGCTTTGACTTTGGAATATGACACTTAAAAAATGGAGAAGGGAGTTCTAGGCACTTCCAGAGGGAAAATAGCAGGAGCAACATTATACTTTATGAATATAATACAAAATATTTAATGTGTATCAATATAGACATTCCACAAGTTTCTATGATGCAAACAGATGATAATAGCAGTAACTCAATAGGGTGACATGCATGCATTCCTCTGTGTGTGTTATGCTTATTTTCTCTGGCATATACTTGCATTTCTATTAGCACACATTTGTTTGTGCGAAACTCCGAAGTGTGAATAAAGCCCAAAAGATCATTTGAATATTTGCTGTATGGCCATATGTGCCCGTTGCCATATACACACAATGTTTAGATGCAGAAAAATGTCAGTTTTACTTGTTTTCCCATCCACTCACAAAAGCACAGTTTGAAGAGGGCAAAGTGTTGGAGATCTGAGAAGGTGCTGCTCTCCTCATGATGGTTTTGAACATGAAACAGGTGGTGATACACTTGTCTGTGTTGTATCTTAAACATTACCTCCTAATCTGTCTATAAAAATAGCTCTTACATATTTAAAAGGAAATAACTGTATGGGTTCATTTACCAGACAAAATAAAGGTCAAACTTTTAACATTTATTTAGGTCGCTTCCTCTTGTTTTAGAGCAGTGAGTGGAAACTGCACATGCCAAGTTCCACATTTGTGCTTCATAATACAGAGACACTTTTAATGTATTACCAAAACAACTTTAAGTTTTGAAACCACATTCACAGCCAATTTTCTAAAGGAATTTTTTTGTCAAATGAAGATTAAAAGCTACTCCATGTTTTTGTTGTCTAGCTCACTTGAGAGTTTTGCTGAAGATTTTGCTCTGTTGTAATGAATAAGATGATACTGTAATTATAAATATGGCATTGGGCCTAAGGAGTAGGTGTTAAGTTAATACATAGGACAGTGATAAATCATCATGGAATCAATAAATAGGTCGTGTATTTGCTCAAGTGTAGTAGATTCCTAAGCTTTTAACTAGAAAAAGGTTAAGAAATGTTAGTTCCAAATGATTAATCTCTTCTTTCTTTTTTGCTTGTTACATTCAATCAGTTCCAAAATGTTTGGCTAGCACTTGGAGATACTAGAATGGAATGACATGAATCTTAATTTGTTGGGCTAAAATGTCTTTGACAATAAAGAATAAAAGCATATTAAATGAATACAAACCATTCTAAACCCTATTTTTTGGGTTAGTTCAATAGTAAATCTCTGCCATGAGAGAAAAAAGTATTTCTCAGACTGAAATGAATTTTTTTTTACCTTTTCTTTTTTGAATTTTTAAAAACTCTTTTGAAATTTACTCTTGTCCTCAAAATTTCATCAAGTCATTCCCCTATTGCTGTCATTTGGAAATTGAGTTTATCCCCATCACAGATTTTTTTAATGGAGAGGGACTCTTGAACTGGTGTTAGCACTGACTTCCCTGCTGGCTGGCAGGGGTAGCAGACAACCTGGTGGCTTGTTCTCATGGATATATAGTCAGCTAAATTTAAATGTCACAGCTAAATAAGCTCACTTGCTCTTTCAGGTTGGAAGAGTGGCAATAACATGCTTTTCTTTGGGATGAAATAGCTCTCTTCTATGAACAAGACAATATTTGGAAACCGTGTCTTGGTTAACGTGGTTTCCAGTTTATTTCTTAATAAATATGGTGTTAGTGAGGCTTACTACTATGCAAACTTTAATAAAAAAAGAAATGTGAAGTCCTGAGCTATGAAACTCACAGCTTTCATTTCAGTGTAAGAGGTGTGATTTCAGTTTTATTTCAGTGAGTACAGTTAAGCTGAATGAATCGTGTCATGGGCTGCCTGCAGCAGGCATTGTAAATGCTCTTGTTTATTCTGTCCCTGTGAAAAATCAAGTTTCAGAAGTAAGCAAGTTCAGGTTAGTTCTCTTCACCTGCACAAACACTGCAGCTCTACAAGACAGAACTTCAGAGGCTTTCCCTTCTCTCTGCGGAGCTGTTCTTTAAAGGCTCTTTCTGGCCCAGGCTATTACTGTAAACTCTTCAATCTCCTTTATCTGCAGTAAATGGGCCTTTTGCATCCGTTATTTTTTCCTGATTGAAAAAAGGGATGTTATAATCACTCCTTGTAAGAAATGTGTGACAGAACTATCGATTTCTGAAAGAGCAGCTATTACTGCTCCTGCAGGAAGAAGGTTTGGTAAATATATGCAACTATGCATGACAACCCCCTGCTCGTTCAGCAGCACAGTCTGATTGTTTGTGCATGGCCTGCAGCTGTCTCAGGCTGCAGCTTATTTATATTTCTTCCCACTTGAAGCCCAGCCCCACAAAATATCTGCATATTACTCTGCAGACCCAGTGTCAGTACCACTGATGATATCAGCCTTAAGTCCGTGTTGCTTCTCTGCAGGTGTGAGTTACAGGGTTAACACTTCTTGTGGCTATTTTTTTTCCCACTTTCCATTCTCTTCAAGAATATTCTAGTTGCTGGTTGTCACTGTAATCCAAGATTTACTTTTTCCCTGCCCCGCAGGCAGTGTTGTAAGTGGAACATGAAGTGGGATTAATAACATATTCTAATGTGTTACCTGCAGTGATCAGAGCACTCATGGAAATGTGAGCCTTGCAGGGACCTCCAGAGGTTATTTAATTCAGCTGCTGGCAGTAATGCAGGGTGTGCTGCACTTCGTACACACCCTGGAAGATGTGTTTAAAATTCCAAGTCTTAAAAAATTTCACTAAAAGAAACAACCAGCTTCCTGTCGCTGCCTTTCATCACTGCAAGACTGGGAGAGCTTTCCCTGTTATTTACCTTGATTCCCTTTGTTGTAGTTTAAGCTGCATTTTGTTTTATACATCATCATCATCATCTGCAGGACAGCATCCTCTTTATCACACAGCAGGATGGAGGGTTTTATTCCTCTTCTTTCCCTCTTCTTTTTCTATCCTGCTAACCCCATTCCTTCAGTTTCACATTCTATTTTTTTGAATTTCACCTCATTCTTCTTGCCTCCTTTCAGGCTGGGTTTTTTTGGGGGTTAGTTTTTGGTTGTGGGGTTTTGCTTGTTTTTTGCATACTTATAGAAGTATATATTTATACATTCGGAATTCTTTTTACTGCAGTTCATTCACCTTACATTTTGTTCCAATTACTGCACAGGCAAATGAAGAAATTGAGTTTAAAATGTGCAATAAATGTTGTTGGCAAACAGCATTACACAACAATGGCATTCTAGAAAAATGAACCCCCTCTTTTTTTTTTTTTTTTAATGAACTTGGATTTGAAAGATACACATATACATAAGATATTAAAGATGGCTTGATTTATTTTGGAGAGCAATATAAAGGTTTTGGTTAATGGCACAGCCTGCAAGTGAGTGATTCATAAGTACCTGTAGACAGGGACATATAAAAACAAGTCTTGGCAAGCGAATCATACCTGATTAACTTTATTTTAATCACATCTGTGTTTAATATCACATATGTGTATATGTCTGTATGAAATTATTTAAATTCCATCTGTGCCCTATTATGCCAATCATTCAGAATTCCCCTGGATGCCTGTGCTTGTGGAGGGCAGAAGTTGAATGTGATGCACAAAAGAAAGGACAGATAAAAGTTTAATACTCCTGAAAATGCCTTTAAGTACTGCAACCCTTAAAAGCACTCCTTTAGAAAATGGAGTATGAACTGTCAATCCTCTTGAAACAGTCCTGTGGTTAATGCTGCTGGAGTTTTTAAAGAAGATGCAGAGTGGGACCAGGTGATGCTTTGGCCTCAGGTGGTCTTTCTGAAGTGGAGAGAACAAGAGTGCCAAGTGTGGGAGTGGTTTTTTTGTATGGCACAAACTTGTGAATAAAACACGTGTTTAGCCATTATTTAGAGTGGATTTTCTTAACACATTAGATTCCTACTTGCCTCACTAGATGAGCTGGTAAGAATCATTAATGAGTAGATTTCAAATCACTTGTAGAATTCATGATGCTGATAGTAAATACCTCATGAAGCAGCCAGGAAATCGACTTCCCTTCTAATTTCTGCATTTCGTCAATGTAGCCATCTCAGCAGTGATGTTTGAAACTTTTTTATTTCCACATTTTTTTTAAACTTATTCTGTTGAGTCCAGTCATATCTGAATCAGAAATGCTGCATAAATATATTGTTTTCCTTGTATTCACCCAGTCAAATCAGTCCATTGTCTCGATATGGATCTGGCAAGATTATTGTCATTTCTTATAAAGTTATTTGAGAGAAGACTCTACTTGAATTTTGAGCAGATTATTGCCTGCATTTGGAGCACTGGTAACTGGCAAGTTAATAATTTGTTTTGCCTATTACCCACATCTTGGTCTGGTCAGGCAAACAAAGAAGAACAAAGGTTAGTCTCTTTTCAAAGTTGAACTGCTTTCAATAGTCTGAGATTTTATGCAGGAATAGAGGGATTTGCTCCAAAAAATAGGAGGGGGAGAGGTGTCTTTTCTATGATCAAATCTGGAGAAACCATCTGTCACTGAGGTGGCTTTGATAGTTATATGAGTATATGAGAGGTCTCTCATCACTCCCGGCTCTGAGCTCCTCAAGCCACACTCCCTTGCTCAGAGACTCTCTTAGGAACTCCTCGTGTTCTGTATCACCTATCTGTAGAGTTTCACAGGTCTGTAACAATAATGTTGGGTTTGTTTGGGTTTGTACCAAATGACTACACTTTATAAGTGCTCCAGGGGTGTTTTCCTATTAGACATGTGCAAACAGCCCAAGTGAATTCTCACAAGATACTGGCACCCTGAAGGATTTCTAATGCTGCAGCCCATCAGTGATAAAACCTATTGGAAAGTTTGTTTACTCAGTTTGATTCTATCAGCCATTTTAATTGTGCTCAAGTATCTCTGTTAAAGTGAGATGGCTGATCCCTTTCATTCATGGTCTCATAAGTTTCTGTATTAAAGGAAGTTACTTGAGTCTTTTGGGAAAAAGTCCAAATTGTAATGTTTTGGCAATTATGTCACCTCCGGTAGTGCTTACTCTACTTAGATGATAATAGTGCCCATTAAAATGAGAGCACAGCACACATGAAAAGAAAATATTCCCTACCATTTACTCTTTTGAATGAAGAGGAGAGTAATAAAAATTATGCTGAAATTTGGCCTGCTTTTAATTGCCGTGCAGTGCACACCAATTGATAGCTAAAGTGCTAATTATTTTTAATGTAATTACATTTAATTATCATAATTGCTACTCATATCTCCTGTCCTAATAGAGAGATGTTAAGGGCCTTATTCACAGAACTGTTGTGTTCCCATCACGCAGGGGAGAAATGAACAGGGAATGTTCTGTGGATTGTGAGACAAACAGACCCAGTGATTGCTTCTGCTGGGGACTACAATTTGCAATAGGTGTCCATTGCAGTGTGAAAGTGAGATCAGCTTTTCAGAACTCTGCCCGTGGCTCTTCCTTTTGGCCTGTGCAAATGGAAGTCCAGAAACTAGGAACAGACACCAGATATTCCTATTTCTGGTCTTAAATTTTATCCAGAAAAGTATCCCACCCCCACCCACCACCACTACAAAAAAGAATCAGCAATTACACTCATGATTGCAATTACAGCAGTGATTATGCTCGATCTGTGCTGATTGACTTGTAACATTCACCAAGATTTTTGCTAAATCAGTATCCAGAGCAGGCAGTTAAGATATAATGTTCACTATTTCTGGTGCTAGAGCAGATGTTCCATGTTTTATCATAAAACCTACAAAGTGGGATGTATACCGATGATGATCATATTCTGCACACTATATGAGGAAATTGGTTTTCTTTTTAAAAACCACTAACTATTCAGAAGTAGTCACTGGATTTTTGCTTGCCTTTAGGCATAACTGCATTATTTTCTCCCAGAAAGTTAAAACTCATAGAAGGACATGTTGCTTAATGTGACTGAAATTCAGCACTAGATCATTATTCACAGACTTTTGCACTTTGATGTTCATGATAACACAATAGTAGGTACAGTGTCCTTGGCGGGGGGGGGAATCAAAGTCTTTGTGGAATGACTGAAAACTATAAAATCAAGTGGATATTGACACATAGCATTAAAAACCTCCCAAAAGCTTTAAAATCCAGTGACAAAAAGAGTGTGCATAGCTGAATGACAGATGGAAATAAGGTGTGTTAAAGCAAGGTAGCCTGTGCACAGCTGCCTTCTTGTGCTGGACAGAAGTGCTGTTTGTGCTTCCAGTGGATCTGAGATGTAAGAAAGTGCACAAGTGTATTAATTTTCTTTTCAGCTCTTTCATCAAGTGAGCCAAATCCCCATGAAACAGAGCATCATTGCAAATCTTGTGATGGTTTCCTGTTAGTACTTCATCAGTAACTATAAAATGGGGATTGATTTCATTTGCTCAAGCCTTGTACTAATTAAACTGGTATGAACTGAAGAACCATCAGAAAAGAGCAGTTGTGTTTTAAAACCAGAGCAGCAAACGCCGTGTGATGGGAACATGGCCAGTTTGCAATGAGAGAACCAGCCACAACAGATACAGAAAGTGTCATTTTGTATTTGTTGGCATGGAGAGGATGTGTTCAGCAGTGTGAGTGTAGAAATGGTTTCTGGATTTATAATTGTGCCTGGAATATTTTAGTCGAGTTCAAAACCGTTCAAACTGAGTTTATGTGCAGGACCAAAATCTAATTTATGTTTGCATGCATAAAATTGGGTGTAGCACTCAATAGTAACTTACATTCTCCAGTATAGGCACTGTGAGATTATGCTTCTTTGTAAAGGCATAATTGCTATAAATTGGATACCTGGAGCTCTAATTGCTCTCTGTGGCTTTATATTTATCTGTTATTGTCATAGAGTGTAATTCCTGAAGTCTTCAAGCCGGGTTATATTTAGGAAGCTGATTTTATTTTAATAGGATGCTTTTTTGTGATGAAATGCATATAGGCTGATAATGTATTTCTTTTATAGTCTTGAGATTATTAGAAAGGAAAGAACTGAGGAAAAGGGAAAAAAATCCCATAAAGAGTGGGAGATTGGGAGCAGGATATAATGGAAAAATGGGTGAAACGGCTTTGAAGAAAATAAGGAGAGTTTTAGGAAACACTTGTCTTTTCCAGGATGGGAATTTTGAGGTGCAGGACTCCCAAAAGGAAGGACACTAACTGCAGATAGGCTGAGGAGGGCTTTTAATGTCTATTTCTTCAGGTGTTATACTAATCTCATAAAAACTGATAATTAATTTTTTTCTCAGTGTTCTCTTAATGACAAACTGGAAGGAGCACAAGCTATTTGTTTCTGATTTTAGCATTAGTGAGCTCTCTCCTCAGTAAGTTGTATAAACACAGACATCAAATTATACTTTGCCAAATGTTTTCATTTTATCCTGAAACGTTTTCCCCCAATCTTTTATTATTTTGCCTTTGTTTTCCAGTATAAGGTCTTTGTCCAGGCAAAGAGACAATTCAGTCTTGAATTGTGTTCAAGTTGTCTGCCACCAAAATAAACTCTGAGGAGTCAGTCCTGCAAACTTTCATCCAACTGCAAGTGCATCCCCTGGAGTTCTTGTACGATATCTGAAGTACCTTTTCTGCTCAGCAGTGTCTCTTCCAGTTCCAATTACTTAACATTCAGTTACTTTTTTTTCCTGATTCTACAAGAGACCTTAGAGTCCCTGATTATACAAGAGATATGGAAGTAGTTTTTAACACTTTTGAGACAGCTATGAGTTTTTGTAGTTCTTCTACTTATTTCTTGTCTATTTCCTAACCTTTGAGCAGAAGTTATCTGCACACTGACATCCAAGAATTGCCTACACAGTAGATGTGTCTGTAACTGCCTTCTGCACAGGGTATGGTTGACCTTTCAATATGTATACAGTGGCTCTTCCAGCCCTGCTTAACTCCATCATTAGTTTCTTAGAATAAAATCTGCAATGACACCTAGGACTTGTAGTCCTCCCAAGGAGAGAAGGTGCTGGGACTTTGCATTTCAGCAGTTACAGATCTTCCATCTCATGAGACTGGGTTCTTTGCAGGTGATATTTCAGCTGTGGCACTGTAAAGCTGTTTCTGCCAAAGGAAAATCTAACAGGAAAGAGATGAAATAATTGAAAGTGAGGAGGCTGGTAACAGGTTGTACTTTCTGGGCATTCAGTAGTTTTTGGAGATGGATATGAGTCTGTTTCAGAGATCTTTGGTACTTTGAAGGTGCAATTCTGAAAGTTCTTGGGCTGAAATTGGAAAGCTTTTTCTTTTTTTCTAGTCAGAGTTAATCTCCATATGTGTATCCCTGCCCAAGCACAGATCAAGAGTGAGGGAGCAGCAGATGAGCTGGGACAGGGCAGAGTTAAAACACCCAAAGCAGTGCTGGTGCCTGGGCCAGTATGCCATAAATGCTGCAGCTGCATCCGAATCCTGGTCTTACATCTCAAATAAGACAACTTAGTAAATGTTTTTATTGTTCCTTGTTCACCTCGTTGCACCATGCTGCAATATTTCACCTGTTTTAATTAAATTAACTTCTCACTGAAATGAGTTTCCAAATCCTAATGAGCACTCCCCGATTCACGCTCTTTTTTTCAAGTGACAGATTTAACATTTGGTGGTCCAAAAAAAACCCCTTCATAGATAAAAAGATAAAAGGCTAATTTTTTAATAGAAATTAGGCTACTTTAAGTCTCTGGGAATAATTAAAAATCTAGTTGACCTATGAATATTTATAAATGTGTTAATTAAGGCACGTGTGCGTGAATCTGCCTTTCAGTGTCACACAGTCATTAACCTTAGCAACTCCCAGATGTTCATTGTGTCAGTGTTTAGGACAAGCCACAATTCCATTGTGTTTGACCAGTTTGGGGAGGGTTTCCCAAGGTGGTGTTGAAATCTCTGTATTGCCAGAGGGTGTAGGACAGGCCCAAATGTGGTCCTCCAAGCCAAAGTTTCGTGTCTGTGGCTTTCATCAGTGTAGCTGTAGGGGTGATGCTATGAACCCAACCATTCCTTCAAGAAACAAAGCCCTGTTCAAAATTGTATTTCTCAGTTATTGTGTTTATTGGACTTGATTCAGTATTGTATCTATTTTTTTTTTAAAGCCCAGTTACTGATACATGAGTGTAATAAGGGAGAGGCTTACTGTGTCTATTTTGTTATATTAATTGGAAAAACCCCTGAGATTTTGTGCATTATTTTTCTGAAATTGCCCTATTAATAACTTCTAAGCATCTTAGTGAATCAAGGTGCTTTTCTGCAACGTAGCCCTTAATTTGTGTGGGCTGAGGAATTATCCTCAGACTTGCAAGAGTGTTCTGCTCCTCTCAATGTGTGTCCCACTCTCCTGGCAAAGGATGCATAGGGGGATATTTGCAAGGCAAGAAGCGGTAGAAGAAGGGAGAATGGGGGAAGGAAGAGCTCTCAAAACCGAGAACTATGGGGTTTTTTTCAGTGCCAAGGCATAACATTGATTGTGTTATTCTGACACTGGAATACACCTGGGACAGGTTACGTGAAAGGTGACAACATTTCTGTATTAGTGAGTAAGAGTTAGTAAAGTGTATGTGTCTTCCCCATTGCACTACAGTTCTGAATTAAAAGGAACTATATTAAATATAACTGAATTAAAAGAAACTAATATTAGAATACAGCAATTTTTTCCCTTTTTTGTGGGTTTTTTTGGGGGTTTTTTGGTTGTTTTTTTTTGTTTGGGTTTTTTTTTTTAAGGTCCACATAACGTAATTTTAAGAAAAGTCTTGACTGTGAAAGTATTCAGGACCTCTTAGAACAGTGGCAATCTAAGCCTCAGAGTGCATGGCAATAGTGGAAGTCGGAGATGAAGAAACCCCTGTTAATTACATCACCTTGCATATCAGCAGTGGAAAAACCTTGCTGCTTCCTGTGTCTGCAAAACCTGGATTTAAAAGAGCTCAAATAGCACATGGCTGAGTTCTGAGCTGCCAGCATGGAAAACCAGCATTAAATGTCACCTCTCCAGACACAGGAATTTGGCTGCAGTGTGATGCCAGCTGTGCTGGCTCCAAACGAGTCGGTGCCCAGCTGCTGCAGGTCAGGTGAGAGCAGCTGCCTCCCTGCCAGCTGCTCAACAGGTCCTGGAGAGTTGGATGAGCTGCTTTCAGAAACACCTGCAGGTACCTGCAGCTTTCACAGAGCAGCTGGGAAGGGCTAATGAAGGAACTGCATTAATTAAGCAACCTCCTTCCTGTTTGCTGCTTTATGGGGTGGCCAACAAGTTATGGAGGGTGCTGAGATTTGGCAGGGTTGAGGTGTGGGGTGTCCTGTTGAGGTGTTTCCCCTCTCCTCTTTTTCCAAGTGTCTCCAAGGCTTTCCAGCAGCAGGAGGAGGAGGAGGTGCAGCTTCCCTTGGAGGGGGGAGTGCTGCTTACTGAGGTAAAGACAAGCATGGAGTGATGTGGACCCAGTGGGAGCTTAAAAATTTGCGTGTCTTTATGTTAAAGACCAGACCTAACAACCCCTCCAGTCACAAATATAACTTATTTCCCTCCAATCTTTTCCTGAAACAAAATATTTCTCAATTTTTGGCATTTTTTCCCTTTATGCTTGGCATTCTGTCACTTGTGCCAAAAACCTGCATATCGCACAACTTAAATTCAGCAGGCTTATTTAAATTAAAGTTGTTCTATTAAACTGCCTTTCCTTCAGTGTTCGCTGACAAGGGTGTTCCCTACCATTCCAAGATAAATTGGAAGCAATAAAGGAATGCTTTGTCAAAGGAAGAAGATTTACAAGTACTTAAACTTATTAGGTTTTATTAAAATTAAGTATTGCTGGTTCTGTTTTGGTGACATACCTACATATTTGAAGCCTGGGATTCTGCCCAGACTGATGAAAAATATTTAAGTTCATAATCAGCTGTTTTCCCTTCAAGGGCATGGACAATTCAAAAGGATTTAAATTGATATTTAAATATCAGACTAATTGTCCCACTGTGGCCGTGCTCCCAGAGGAGTATAAATCTGCAAGGCAAAACCCAAAGCTTTTATTTCCATACTAAGAGATTTTTTCCCTAGAACTTCTCTTCCGATAAGCATTATTTTGCAAGTTAACAGTATTCTAAATCAGTGTTTTAAAAATAGAAGTTGCAGGTATATCTTCAGCAGTAACCTCCTGGGGCTGTTTCTTTTCAAGTTAAACTTTTGAAACAGTGTGGGTATAGCGTGAAAATTAATTTCAAAGTAGTAACCTTTTTTAGCTAAAACCCCATTTAAAAAAAATTCTCTGAGTATTCCTATATTTTGTTTTATTTGCCTATATATTTATTTTCTAGATCAGAGAATTGTGAGCTTTTTACATTTCAGAAAATATACTTCTGAGTATAAACTGGGATGTTAAGCTTATCTCCAATGAAAGCAATGGGAAAGTAGTTTCAGGAAAGGTATATAATGAAGATCTGGTGGAGAATAACATCTCAAACTGAGAGAAAGAGATAAACAAAAGGCAAATTAGTAGCTAATCACACTTAGTGCTGGCCAAATGTTTTCCTTTTTTAAATGTGTGTGGGTTTTTCTTCTGTCATTAGCATCAGAGCTAAACACATTTTAACAAAATTGCCTTCTGGGGGTATTTCTGTTTGTTTATTTTAAAGGTGGTGTTGGAAGAACAGATGACTGCATGGCAAACTAGGCCAGGATTTTTATGTGGTAATAATATTAGAAAACTAATCATCGGGTTAAAATATAATGAGCTATGTGCTGCTTGTTAAGAAGAATTCATTTTCAGTTGTTTCAGTAGGTGGCTTTTCAGAGGGACTCTGATTGACGACTTGTTGTGTTAATGGAGAGAAATTAACATGAATTAAAGGCAAAAGTCAACAAGTATAATCTTTAATTCAGAATAATCGTTGTTAATCTTGAGATACCTATTTCTAGAACACCAGCACACAGCCTCCTTGTTTGCCAAAATAACAGGTTCATTTTTGAGAATGTTCCTTAAAATAAAAGTTATTCTATTAACACTAACTTTAGGACTATCAGCTGAAGGCATTTTTCTAAAGTGATAGGGGTTTTTTTAAAAGCATTTTGAACTGAGTTTAAGAATAATGTCATTGAATTTGCATCTGCAGAAGGCTGTGCTTCTATTGCAGTCAATATAATGGGAATAGGTTAGAATGCTTTCAAATTATGTTTATTCTTTTATAACCTACTTCCCCTTGTGATGTATGTTTTAATTAAATTCACATATCAAGTATGTTGTATGTTATAACTTAAAATTGTGCTGCAAGTTCTGACTTCCAAAGATTGCAAAAGGCATCTCTGACTACCGAAGCACACATATATGTGTAAAAGTTCTCAAGATAATAGCAGGGTGAAATCATGATTTACAACAGAAAGGACAAGGCTGAGCAGGAGATGGCCCGTTCATCAGGGGTGGACCCACCACTTCTCCAGGCCTGGTACCGATCTAGGTGGAGGGACCCCGGAGATGGAAGGGTTCAGCATCCCAATGCCCAGTTCCAGGAACCCAATTCAGAAACCCGACCGTGCCAGGAAAATCTTTCAAAACCAAACAGCGAAAGAAAGGGGTGCATGAATATGCACACTGGACAAAGGCTTACAATGAACTTGCTCCAGGGCAGAAAAACTGTATAAAATCTGTNGAAAGAAAGGGGTGCATGAATATGGAAAAAGGCTTACAATGAACTTGCTGCAGGGCAGAAAAACTGTATAAAATCTGTACCCTGAAACCTGGACTTTGTGGACGAGGTGGTTCAGCTCATTGGAGGCTGTCCCTGCGTCCACCCAACTTCAATGGATGTTGCATGCCAGCCACAGGAACCCCAGAGCTCATTTCCAGCCTGGTTTTGTAGCCCTGATTTCCAGCTGCCCCTCACAGGGTGTCCACACTAGGAGAGGGTAAAGGAGTTTGCAGCTGCCTTTGCCAGCATTTCCACTATTTTTCCATTTTAAAAATTAAAGAAATCCTTACCCAGTGAAACTCTTTGAAGTGGAGAGTGCAAGGTTGCCCTGGACTGCACCAGCTGCTTGTTTTGTGTCACTTGGTGCCTTCTGAGCACAGCCGCAGCAGCTGCTGCAGTTTGGTGAGCTTTAAGCTCCTGCAGCCTTCAGTCAAGAACCTGAGCTGTTTCCTGTTTTCTCCCTGGAGTAATAAAGTGGCTTTAAAATTCTGTGGGCTTTTTGTCCCTGAAGATTACATCTCTGTTAGTGAAAAAGTTCCAAGTTACAGTCCATCTGGGTAACTAACGTTATCTTAGTTATGAATACAAAAACCACATCAAACTTTCCTAAGTTGACTAAATTTTTTTTTTAAAGGGTAGGAGGTTTTTTTCATCCAACAAAAAGCCATTTGCAGGAAATGCACACTTTTGTACTGGTGAGATTTGCAAAAGATTCATCTCTGTGCCAATTACATTAGAGAAATATTTTATTAGTTAGTTATCAGATGAAACTCTCGGAGTATTAAAACCTTCCCTCGCTTCATGCTCTCTAGCTTTGAGGGGGAGAAAGTAGTTTAGGAGTCATTTGAATTTTCAGACTACTTTGTTTTATTCACATAAAGAAATATTTTTAATTTAAAGTAAGAAATAAGACCCTTGGGCAGAAATGGGCAGCCATCCCTTCACATGTAGATGAAAAATCAATCTGTCCTACCTTTTTGCTTCTCTAAGTCAGAAAAATCTTCCAGAAGTTTCTCAACCTATTGATCATAACATATTACTCAGAGGTTCGCAAAAGTACTGGAAAGAAAGAAAAAGATTAATAATGTGGCAATTAAGATAAAAAATTAGCCACTGCTTCTTTGATAAGGAAACAGTGAAACAAAGCTTAGCTCTGTGCTGTAGTTTGTTCCTGAGGATTTTAATGCCCTCTGTTTTTTCATCGCTGTTCTTTTTAGTGTTTAGGTGATCTGCTTAAACCTTGTTTAATTACATCCCTCTGCAGGTTCTCTTGGGTACAGCTTGTCTGATATTCAGTATGAATCCTGCATTGGGATGGAAGTAACTTACTTTTCTCATTCTGCTTTTCTATGCCTCAGATGAGGGTTTGTTTCTTAAAAGAAAATAGCAAACTGATTGATGAGGAGACCCTAAATTTGAAATCTGGAAAGCAGGGAACAGATTGCAAATCAAACAGCATTTTCTCTCTTGGTGGAAAAGAGTAACAGAAGGATTTTCAGTTGGAGAAAATCATATGAGTAATGTAAGCAGGATCTGAAATTGCCTGCTATTTAAAACAGAAAGAAAATTGCAAGTGCAGTTGGCAGAGCCCTCCCTGGCAGCATTATTCCAGAAAGAAGGCCCGAAGAGGCAGATGGATAATGGTATATATATCATGATATATCAGCTCCAACACAGACCACTGGTTTGGAGTTTGTTTTTTTGCTCTGCATCTCTACTTTTACATTTCAGAAAACCTTTGTCCTTAAAAACTAATTCAGTCACATTCAGCAAATGGGCCAGCATTCCCCGTATAAATAATTTGTTCATTAACAAAAGGTTTCACTTTGAAGTGCTTGAAATGGAACCTCAGGTAGAATTTTTTGGGTAAGCTTTGATGCTTGGTAGGTCACCAGGAATGGAAGGTGATGGAGATCTGCTTTTCCAGTGTGTTTTGAATCAAGTAGGGTACTCAGGAAAGCCATTTCCCAAAAGCTCGCTATAAGCAGCGTTGTTATAGTCATAAGAACAAATATTTTCCTGGATTTGCCTTGTTTCTTCTTTTCTGAGAGGGCTGGTTCATTTCCAGCAGCTGTGTAGGTAAAACAATGTGGAATCCCAGCTCTTCCACAGTCATGTGACTGGCTGGAAAAAATGGAAAATGGGAGAAAGGAGCTGTAACTCCTCTGAATGGTACAGAAATTGTTACTGAACACTGAGGTGGAAATAAACAACACTATGAGTTAATTGCCTGTAAAAGTTCATATTTTAAATATTATGTCAGGGATTTATTTAAGCATGTATGTTCATATATTCTAAATATGCACACATAGCTAAAAGCAATAATATTCAAAGTTATAAAGGAAAAAGTAAATTGTGTTTTTTTCTCTGATGCTGAATTTCAACCCTGCGAGGATTAACTATTAAAATTACAAATTATTGGTGCATTACTGTTTTAAAATAAATGTAAATCATAATTTGACATGTAGTTCCTGAAGAAACTGGATGATCTTGGATTATTAACATATTTTTACATTCCCAAGCAGATCATTATCTCATGGTATTGACCAACCAGTTTTTCAGGGCTTAGTTTCCCTGTTTGTTTTAGCAGTAACTCTGATGCACACGATTTGGCTTCCATCCCCTAGGAGAGTGTAGTTTGATACAAATGGCCCTTACAATTCAGTGTTTTCCCTAAAGAGAGAGATCCCTTTACTTGTCCCACAAAGGCAATTTTAAGAGCCTTTTTATCTGTAACGTTGAGGACCATTCTCTTCACATCACTGTTACTGGGGTCTGTGAGATGTTAGAACTCTTGAAAAATCAACCTAACAATGTAGAAGTGTGACATCCAAGAGCTGCTTTTTAAGGGTGTGCCAGATTTTATTTTAAATCTGAATTTGTCTGTTTTATTTATTTAAGCATATATAAATTAAATACTTTATGAATAGACATCTAAAATATTTCTATATATAGCAAATCTGGGTTAATCTCTCATTTTTTGCTGTGCATGAAGCACCCACCTTAAGTTAGTTTTAGGTTCTTAACTTCTTTTTATGCTAAATGCAGATACTTTCTTACAGCATCTATACACCACATCAAGTTCCTGTAACACTTTTTAAATAGATGGGTGACAATAACAAATCCTGTAAGGACTAAATGTAAAGTGAATAATAATAAAAACACTTTTGTAGAGGATGAGTTTATCAGTGTCCTTTAAAAAAGCTATTTTTTTCTATTAGTGGCAATTTCCATTTTCATTTAGGATATTATTGGCAAAAGGAACCAGCCAGGATAGGCAGGTTCTTATCTTACACTGTAGGAGGCGTTACCTTACCCAAAATTTGTAATACATTGTGTCTTGATGTATGAATGTATATTTACTGTTATTCCAGGATACTCAATCCTGGTTTGGGTGTCAGGACAAATTCTTTTTAGGTAGTTTTTGATGCTGCAGTGAGGTTGTGTGTGTATAGACATAATTGGAACAGGGATCTTTGGAAAGCAGGGCAGCTCCTGTCTTGCTGATTGCTCTGATTCAGTCAGTCCAGCAAGTGTTTTTTGGTTGTTTGTTTTGGGTTTTTTTTAATACAAAGTAGGTGCATTTAGTGAGCTTTAGAATCACTCCTGAATAATGGTAGCAATATATTTCAAGTGAAGTGTGCAAGTGAGCATACTGGCAGGTTGTTTTTCTTCTGTAGTTGCTGAACAACTGCATCAGATAAAAATAAAACAACTCTGCAGTAGCAGCCCATGGTATTTGCAGGTCTTTGCTGTTGGATGAAGCAAAAAGTGTTTCCTCTTTCCATGCTCAATATTGGAAAGGTGAACACTGAAGGACAGTGAAATAATTGCTGAGGAAAGAATGCAAACCATTTCAAGATAATAAGGTTTTTTAATTAATTCATTTCATTGCTGCACTTGTCTACTTATGGCTAGTGAACCATCAAAAGTGCCTTCACACTTCCAGTAAGCCTTGTAGCCATTGCTGTCACTGCTGTTAGGAATTAGCTAAAATACTGGAGTCTATTGTGCAGAATTCCAGCCTTCCTTCAGTCTCAGGCCAATTACTGCAGTAGAGCAGCAGTTTGAGACATCCATTTAACCACTTCGTTTTTATCTTTTGGATATGTGAGCATGTATTTATATAAGAAATAAATAAGTAATGTTGGAGATCACATATGGGGGACTGTGTATATATAACAGCATGTGGAGGTTTTATGCCAGTAGGGCTGGATAACGATTTTCCAAAAAAGTCACCTTCTGCTGTCTTCCCTTCTTCTGTCCTGTCCAGGATGGTGGTTTTTAAAACCTTTGAAATCCATGTCAGAAGCAGATACTGGGATGTTCCTTTGGTGCAGAGCACCACCTGCATTTTGGGATTTTCCAGACATGACAGCCAAGGGGAGGGCAGTGATCAGCACCAGTGGGGCCTGTAAGAATGGATTTGGCTGGGGTACAGAAGGATAAAGTTTAAAAATGGACAGAAAGCATGTTGGAGCTAATAGGAAGTGATCTGAGGGAAGAAAATATGGAAGTCCTAAGCAGAAGTTTTGCTTTGGGAGCATGAAGCCTCTAAGCACTCAGGTCTGCAAGAAGAAGGAAGTTTGAGGATGAGGGGGGATGGAGAGAAGTTTGGGGAGGAAAACCTTTGTGAAATGCACTCTTGAGGGTACTGAACACATACCAGGGAACTCAGTGGCAGAAAATGCTGTAGGATTTCAGCTGTGAGTGAAAGACTGGAGGGTTAGTGGGGACAGCCTAACTCTGGCATATCTGACTTGGTTTTGAGGCAAGAACTCAGACAATACCATCAATACCAGATTCTGGCACCCCTTAAAAAAACAACCAAAAAAAAAGCAAGATAAATGTCATAGCCTTATTAAATGTGTCCTTCTTTTGACATGAAGCTGCTGTGGGGATTTTCCCTGCTTCGTGCACCAGTCATGCTTTTAGAGGCAATTCCAGCTCTGTGGAGGTGCAGGAACAGGAGATGGTGCTGCTGCAGAACGATTGTGCCAATAAAGCTGAAATTTTCTCATTGACCAAAGTTGCCTTTGTTAGCAGCACGTGTGGAGGAGAGAACAGGCAGTTTGGATTTCCCTGAAATCAGTTCTTGTTTCCCTTCTGCTGCCTTCTTAGGTTCTTAGATAAATCATAACTCTCTTCAGTTCCTTTCATGTTGTAAAATCCCTCACAAAGGTGAGTTTGCTCTTCCATAGGCCGTTCCAGACTTCACTAAGTGAACCTTCTCTCACACATTTGGCAAATCTGGCTGTATAGGTCTTGTCAGTTAGTTTCCATTAGCTTTATTTTTGACATCTTTACTGTACTTTTCTTCACACCGGGTTCATCTCTTCCTTTCTACACACAGGCAGCCTTTCTCTCTCCTTTTGAAGATGATGTTCACTCTTTCCTCCTTTGCACAACCACAGACAGTGCCTTTCAACTTGATTTGCTCTTTTACTCAACTACTAGGTTTTTTGTTGCCATACAGCACTAAACAGTCTATTTCCCCCTGCTTCCCCTTCTCTCAAAAGAAATTTTGTGTATCTACTCCTGTTTTGTTACTGATTTTGCAACAGCCATTATAAGGTTTGTAAGCAGCTAAATTTCTGGCTATGAAAGGATAAAACTCAAACTTTCTGAATTTAAATAATGAAAACGGATTTTGTTCTCCATTGTGCTTTTACAATTTGTGAAAACATTCATATATTTACTGGTTCTAACAGGGTAACATCTTTCTGGTCCCTGAAGCAGAAACCTAAACCTGAAGCATTGAGGTCATTTAATGTGCCCTATATTGTTCTAAAAGCTCTCTAAGAATGAGGATTTTATATCTTTATCTTTACAAGCCACTACAATGTGGCTTTCTAAAATAATAATGAATAATCACAAAATCCTACATTTTTATTTGCAATAAATATTCCAAGGACTCATGGGTATTTTTCATCCCTGCTTCATCACATTGTCAAAATAGCAGCATATGGGTTTTTTTACAGCCTACAAAGCAATACTTCAAAGCGTCAAGATGTTATTTTTCAAGATGCAGAAAATAAACCCCTCAAGTTGCCATTGACTAAATAGCTTGAATCACAGAAATAGTGACAGCCTGGTTTCCACACTGATAGGCAATTGTAACTTGCCATTTGTATTTATACATTTATGAACAGGAAGCAAGACTCAATTTTGATATTTAGGCAGAACTCTTCGCAGACTTGCTTAAAAAAAGGAAAAAAGTAGTTCAGATTGTACTTCAGTGATAAAGTCAAAAACATTTTCATTGTTATCAATTGTAGTAGGAACATAAAATATCTGAAGCCATTTCTGTCATTTAAGGTGCTGAGCTGTGTAAACTGCCTTAAAGTGCAAACCTAGAAGTGGAACTGAATTAAGCTGAAAGGTCCATGTTTAAATGGACATTTTATACAGTTTATCAGGATATAGAAACAAAATTACTTCGACCTTAAGAATAAAATAAGTAGCCTTCATGAGATCCATTTATATTCTTTTGATTAGGACAAGGATTGTTATGAAGCTGTATTCACTGGGTCAGTACAACCTAAACCTACTTTAGTGTTCATTGCCTTTATTGTCTCAATTTTACTGCATTTTCTGCTACGTTAACACTTAGCTGTAAAATAATGTTCCTGCCCCTCAGCGTGCTTTTCATAAAATGGTGCTGACTGATAAATGCTAATTCCAGATAATGATTTAGTCCTGATTCTAGACAGTGTCATTTATTGAATCATCATCACTTTCTGCAGAATCAGGTCACCCTTGAATTGCTCTGGCACTGAGCATTAATTATATTTAAAAGTAATTATAAAAAGGAAGTAACTTTGGTTTGAGTCTATCTAGTGGAATACATTCTGACTTTTTCTGAAGTTTTGACTGAGTAATCGATGAAGTGACTCCTAGTTGTCCTTCTTTATTTACATTAGTTTTGATATAAGCTTAATTCCAATTATGCTTTCTGAAGCATAAAACCTGAATAAGAAGGTAAAAAATCTTTTAATGATAAATTATGTAGATTTTCTTTTAGGATGGCAAAGATAAAAGCATACACCAAGATGATGAAGTTGATTCTGATAATGACTTAGATCCATGTCTTCACTTAACGTAAATCAAACTTCCTCATAAGTACATGAGACTCATCCAGTTCTTTACTTCTCCATTTTTGTTCCTGGTAATTTAACTGTGCTAGGAGCACATTCACTCCTTCTGGTAAGAATTTCATAATATATTGCAACGTTACAACTGACAGTTTAGCAGAATGAAGTTGGAACATTTCTTGCCAATAATTACGCCGGTGTTTGAATCCAAAATTGAATTAATGAATAAAAACATGGCAGTAGGAAACCATCTGTGTCTTTTCACTGCTCAACACTTTGATTCACTTGGAGGTTGATATGCTGCCTCACTAAAATAGACATGGGTTGTTTTTTTTTTTCCTCAGACTATTCTGTGACATGAGATGAAGTTAGGTGAATTACACTCAAACTGTGTTTTCTTTTGTCATTTCCCACAGAGGAAACTCACTACGGAGTCAGGGGTCTGTCCATGGCTGACCCAAGAATGGCAGCTTTCCTTACACAGTCAATGTGGGCCCAGCAAGAGCAGCACCCTCTACTTTGGGGTTTCCCACAGCACTTTCTGTCATATCTGCCTTTCTCTGCCCTGGGGTTCAAATCTCTGCACTCTGCTGTGCTCAGCTGTGCATCCAACTTCAGCTCTCTTTGGAAGACTGGGTTAGTCTTGTAAGGATTGTTTGGACTTCGGCTTAGTGTGAAAGCACAACTCCTTCAGCATGCCTGAGCATGTCTCTTGAAAACTTCTTATTTATTTTTGGATTCTGCCCTCTACGAGACAAAGGTTTTAAAGTCATTTCAGGTGAAGGAATATGTCTTAATGGGTGAAGATTTGATAACAGTGGATTCATCAGATTGTTGTGTAATGGCTGTTTTCTCTTCTTGCTTTCTTCTTACTTATTTGAAGGTTTGATGCATCTTCTTTGGATTCCTCTCTATTTACCAACTTCCCACACTCTGATGACTGAACAAAAGCAAGGGCAGAACAGTTTATATAGTTTGAAATTATACTGGTGCTCAAGGCAGCTTTGTTTTGAATTGACACTGTTTATCTGAAGACCATTCCTCAGGAACTTCACTGTACTGAAACAGGAAGGGAACCCTAAAATCATTGGAAGTGGAAAAATATCAACTGCACGTAAAAGGGAAAACTGAGCTTTATTATTAGTCAAATTTTCCTCTGGTTGCACAACCCTCAACCAAAATAAACTGAGAACAAAGAAAGAAGTTCCCATATTCTTCTTGAGCACATCTAATCTATGACTTTTGTCCATGACTTGAAAGAAACTCTCAGAGAATGTTGTCATAGCAAAAGGCAACAGGAAATAATGTGGAATTATATTTATGGGTAAACAGGCACCTTCTGGGTTATTACATCTCAATATTGAGCAGATGCACCACACTGTAACACTGCAGTAAATGTTCCATTGGTTTTAGGCAACAGCTTTTAAAATCTTCCAGATGTACTCATTACATGGGGAGACGGCAGAATTCTTCTAAAGGATGGGGTATTTTCTTAATTATGATGTTAAGTATGAAATCAACTAACCCATGTATTAGCTGGGCTACAGTAGAATGCTACTGCAAAATAGAACAGTGCAGGGATAATATACAGTATTTTTTTAAGAATATGTAGCAAACTTTTTGAAATCCATTCGCCTGTTGTATTAGAAAATCGATTTGAGTTGTTTCTGATCAGGTTGTTCTGAGCTGCTAAATTCAGACATTTTAGCAGATTTTTCATACCATTAGATAATTCTGTCAGGATTCTTTATGACTTTGATCAGTATTCTGAGACTGACATTCAGAGATGGGAATATATCAAAGTTTAGTTTGTAACATCTGCATTATAGTATAACATATAGAATAACATTGTAGTATAACATATAGAATAACATCAACAATTCTATACTCTTGCATACATTATTTTTTCTCACAGATTTTCCTTCAGGTTTATCAATTTCCATCAGCCTAAAATGTATAATGTCATTTGAATTCATCATATTTTAAAACAAAAAGGCTCACAGTCAAAAATGAAATAAAATCACAAAGCTCATGTATAACCTGCTGACTAAAAATAACTTTTTGATTAAAGTTAGATGATCTTGTAGTCAGGTTGTAAAACATTTTACTGCTTTCTGTAATTTATGTGACTGAAGCATTCCATATTAGTAGCAGTATGTTTGTTTTGTGCTGAAGATTCCTGAGAGTTTTTTTAGTGCTCTAATATTTTGATGTTAAGCAGATTATATCCATTACATCCATCACTCCTTTTCTACTTGCATAGCAAGGATTAAACTTCACTTTTTATGTGCAGATAATAAATTAAGTGACTTATGAGTGTTCAGAGTTCCTCTTTGCTCCTGCTGAAGTAAAAGTGTGATGCCTGCATGTCATTTATTTTCTGTTCTGATGGGTTTGCAAACTGGAATTCAGCTAGAATATAATAAACATGTCCATCTGCATTTTAAGGGCTGTTACTAACTGAAATTGTTATGAAAGAAAAATCAGGGGCAATCCTGATTTCTGGCACACCCTTTGAGACTTCTGCGTAGAATATGGAATGTAAAGAAAGCAGTGTCTATTACTGTGAGGACTGAAGGCAAGAGGGTTCATCTTAAGAAGCAAAAATGTATTTTGATTGTTTAGGGTCTTTCTTAATTTGATTTAGAAGACTCCTTTTCATGTTCTATCAGGAAGTTGATAAATCCCTAAGTGATCACTGTGTTCTCTGAAGAGGTTATTGCTCCTGAGTGCAGAGGTCAGTGGCAAATTTCACCACGTATGAAGGATCCATTTAAATCTCAGGGATCCTCAAAAAAGGTGAAATTTTCTTGTCTTTTCCAGGCTTCTAATGGGTGATATTCAACTGATAGCTTTAGGGAGTCTTCCCTCATACTTAAACCACAACATCTTCTAAAGTGTTTCCTAAAATTCACAAGAGTTTTCTGAAAAACAAGATTTGTGTGTCTGCTTGCAGTAAGTTCAGTGCCTGCCCACCAATTGGGTAAAAAGGTTTTTAGAAACCTTTAAAAAACAGTCAGATGGAACAAAGAGTAACTTTAATCAACAAGGACTTCATCAAACTAAAGCTGAAACTGTGAAAATCAATATTGAGAATTTTAAGAGAGAGAGGAAGNAGCTGAAATCAATATTGAGAATTTTAAGAGAGAGAGGAAGAGTTATTTATCCAGTAAATGCTACTGTTAGTGGTTTTTTTCAAACTACAAGTGACTAATGAAAAGATGTCATTAAATAAAAACCTAATACTTGGAAGGGTCTGTTAAGGAAAAAAAAAATAGTGAATTTCTTTGCTGGAAGAAACCTAAGCCTTAAATTTCTTCCATTTTTTTTCTAGTGGATGACTGTTTTGGCTGTTATGGAAACACACTTGTGACAGTTCTTAGCACTTTTTTTTTGTGAGAAACGAAANTTCTATCAGGAAGTTGATAAATCCCTAAGTGATCACTGTGTTCTCTGAAGAGGTTATTGCTCCTGAGTGCAGAGGTCAGTGGCAAATTTCACCACGTATGAAGGATCCATTTAAATCTCAGGGATCCTCAAAAAAGGTGAAATTTTCTTGTCTTTTCCAGGCTTCTAATGGGTGATATTCAACTGATAGCTTTAGGGAGTCTTCCCTCATACTTAAACCACAACATCTTCTAAAGTGTTTCCTAAAATTCACAAGAGTTTTCTGAAAAACAAGATTTGTGTGTCTGCTTGCAGTAAGTTCAGTGCCTGCCCACCAATTGGGTAAAAAGGTTTTTAGAAACCTTTGAAAAACAGTCAGATGGAACAAAGAGTAACTTTAATCAACAAGGACTTCATCAAACTAAAGCTGAAATCAATATTGAGAATTTTAAGAGAGAGAGGAAGAGTTATTTATCCAGTAAATGCTACTGTTAGTGGTTTTTTTCAAACTACAAGTGACTAATGAAAAGATGTCATTAAATAAAAACCTAATACTTGGAAGGGTCTGTTAAGGAAAAAAAAAATAGTGAATTTCTTTGCTGGAAGAAACCTAAGC
>VXBB01006765.1:65683-86252 GCA_013399915.1 Illadopsis cleaveri | reverse complement strand
AAAAAAAAAAAAAAGGTAGAGGAAATATGAATATGAAAATGTCACAGTCAGATTGAAACTTTAGACTCTGAGGTCACATCCAGGGTAGAAGAGTTCAGACATGGAAATGCAGAGACCTGGAGGACAAATCCAGGTTGCTTCAGCACATGGGTGTATCCCAGGGTTTTCTGTGCAGTCTCAGTGGGGATTCCCTGCCTGCAGCACGTCCTGCCCATGAATTATGCAGGTTTTTATCAGGTTAGTGTGTGTGCGTTGACATGGTGTCATCCCGGATTCTTAATCAAGATGCCAGGGATGATGGAGCACCTGCCCCTGGAGGCTTCATTAGCCGTGCCCATAATCTGATCACAGAGTTATTACAGTTCCTATAAAGTTTAATTCTGGGAATTCCAGCCTGTCACTCAAGCACAAGGTTCCCCTGATAACACAGCTCTCGTGGTGGGGTTTGAGTTGGCTGTTCCTCCACAGGAGCACCTGGGAATTCTGTCCTTGCTCTGCTGCTCTGTCCACACACTGGCTAAGGTTTTATTGTTTTTACTCGTTTTTAGTGATTCAGGATTTAAAAATGCCTTTTTTGCACTCCTACAATGTTATAGTTCCTCTTCTTTTGAGGAAAAAAAAACCTCCAAAAAACTATAAAGGTTATAATGAGTGATTTTAACACTAATATAAAGCGACGATTCTTACTAAGGTTTGATGATTTTATGTCAATAAAAGCACAAACCTAAAGCCATTTATTTATGATTGATTATAGCACTGATGAACAGAGTAACACATAATATCTTCCATTATATACGGTCTGGAATAATTTTGTTTTCAGTAGCTTGATTTTCTGTGAACTCTTTTGCTTTTCTGTCTTTATTCTTCTGTTCATCCTGACCTTTTAAAAGAAATGCCTTCCTTTCTAGGCTAGGTGGAAAAAAGGATTCACCAGAATCCATCCACACTGCACAGCCAGTTTATTCTCTAGTAAACCCACTCATTTATGCAGCTTGATTTGTTTTCCACATGAGAATATTCCTGTTTTCCAGGATTTTTGAAGCTTACTCTGCAAATGGCACTTTTAAAAAACCAATTATCCTTAATCCTCTTTAACCAGTGGCTTTGGTGCTATGCCTTTTTAGACCTGGACATTATTTAATAAATTCTTTTTTAATAACAAACTAAGCACGTAGGATGATGTGCAACTGCAGAATGTCCTCAGCAGCCACAAATCACTCACTATAAAGAAGTTTCCTTTCTGCCCTTCTCTATTTCTGCAGAATTTGTGTCTCCTTGCATTGAGCAAAATGCACATCACCAGCCCTGACACCTGGAGAGTTCTGTTTTATTGAGCAATAACTTAATGTCAAATCAGCTGCCAGAACTCGCAGTTTGCACAATTCTCACGGAATTGTGGTGGGATCCCTCGGGATGGGCTCTGTCAGTCCACCCAATGCCTAAATGAGGATGTCATTTTACCACAGCAGCCACTTCCACAGAATTCCTCTGCTCTCCAGCCTCACTAGAGCTATAAAAGAGGTCAGATATTGTCAAATATTGTACAGAGAGATGCATATAAATCACATTAATATTGCTAAGCAGAGATTAATTAAGACACCACAATTATGCAGGAATGAAATTCACTTGGTAAGGAGCTGATGAGAGATCTATTTTAACAAAACCAATTTAAAATAAGAAGTGCCAGGAATGAGAGAATTCATTCAAAATTAGGAAAACTGTCTGCTTCGGCATCAAAGCTCATTTTCCTCTCTGAAACCAATGCTAAGGCCCAACTCCTGTGGGTTTCTGACAGGATGGGTTTTGTTTCCTTGTTTGAGAAAGCTCTGGGGGCTTGCAGAGCTCGGTAGCATTGAAGCCTCATCACAAAAAATTCAGACAGACAAGTCCATTCCCAGATTCAGTGATGTAATTGAGTAAACTCTGCTGTAAATTGAAAAGCTCCAGGAGAGACACTGATTAAAGTGGTATCTGGCAGTTTTTCATTTGACAATCAAATTATACCAGAGGACTAATCAAAGCAAGATACTTACATGATCTATATCTGTATTTATAACATTTTCATCAGCTCTGAAGTGTTAACCCCAGTTTTGAAATTCAGGCTGTGATCACTCTTGTTTTGCCTGCACTGACAGGCATCCTAAGGAATTCTAGAAATTCAGATTTTATTTTTTTTCCTGATGATTCTTCAGCCAGATAGAAACTCATTTCTTGCTCTCCCCAAACCTTACAGAAATTCTTACTCCAAAGTGCTGGAGGCTGTAGGAAATGCATATCTTGTCTCCTTGGAGACCATAAAAGAGCTGTTTGTGTGAGCTGAAAACACCACACAAATGACAGGCCTGGGTTCTGACCAGAGCCCAGTTGTGTAAACCCAGGGTTTCTTCAAACTTTTACTAATTCTGCTGGGAAGAAAACTGTAGGAAGAAAAAAAAAAATTATCCTAGTTCATATTGAGAAGGTGTGTGCAGTTATACCAACACTTTTCTTTTTTGAAGGATTTCCTGTATCTTTAGAAACAGCACTGAGTGATCTGCATGGATTTAGTGAAGACAGGATTTTAGAAAGCTCTTTGCTCACAAAGTAAAAAGAAATTTTTTAACAGGAAAATGCTCTTGTGCTTAAGGTTGAAGGGAGATGGGGGTGGGGAACAAATGTTGTATTCAAGGTCTGTGGAGGAGCTCATCCCAGGTGTTTGCCACTCTGAAGGACAAAAGTTGCTTCTTCACACCCACAAAGTAAAATTCATGGATATGCAGGATTTTCTTGCTGCATCCTGCTGGCCTCTTTTGGCTTTTCCAGCTACTTGTCTCATGCTGCTGGGGATGAAGGAATAAGGGACTGTTCTCCCTGGGGTTTGGGTGCAACCTCCAGGCCAGTGCAGAATTAGGAGGTGGAGTTCCCAGTTTTGCTTTCCAGCAGCTGATGGATGCAGCAGAGCCAGGCTGGGGGCTCACCTCACACAGCTCCACGCTGCCAACATTTGAAAGTGCTCCAGTTGCACCTGTAAGAGCCTCTCTGCCACGTTTTTCACTAGTGAAAACCTTCTGTTTCCTGACCACATGCATTTTGTGTGGGTTTATTAGAGTATGGACAGCAACTGGTTTGGAGAAAAAGGATATAGGAGTGTAAATTATTTCTGAGCTGTGCTTTCAAGTGAATGGAAAAGGGAGAGCCCAACTCATGGCTGTTCTTTATTTATTTTTCTCTTTTTTATTTCAGTTGCATCACCGTGCACCGTGCAGAGGCCATGAATTCCAGAAAATTCCCCTCAGAACCACGGAGGATTTTTGCTGCTGCCAAAGCCCCCAGCCAGCAGCCATCTCGCATCCTGGTGGTGGATGTCACCTCCCCTTCCTGGGCCAACACCAGCTCCGTGCTCTCCGAGGCTCTGGAAAACGTCCTGTGCCTGGCCTGTGGCCTGGCAGGGCCCTGCCGCGTGCCTCTGCTCAGCCTCTACGTGGTGCAGCCCCAGCAGGAGTGTCTGCTGCCCTTCACGGTATGCCCCAAGCTCTGCTGCTGCTCAGGAATAAAACAAATTTATTATTTATATCTAAATTCATATCTAAAAAAATCTGTATACAAATTTATGTCTGAAACATCAGCCGTTCTCAGAACGATCGTTTCGCGGCGAGGTGAATTTTATGAAAGTGTTGAAAATAAATCAGAATCAAAATTAATATTAATATCAAACAGTTTATTTAACAATCCCCACAACCAATTTGAAATAGCCACAATAAAAGCAAACAACACCGGTGTTGGGTGACAAGGGGGGCAGTCTCAAAAGAGCAGTCCTCCCCCGTCCACACCACACTGGTTTCAGGGTCTAGTCTTTATAGGGGTTTTTCGTGCCCTGGAGAGAGTTCATTGTGTGTCCCCATTCAGTGTTCATATTCCTGTTAGTCTTGTCTCCTTCTGTTCAGGTTTGAAAGGATTTCCTGGCAGAGTCCAAGTCTTTGAATAGAGTTCCTGGAATAGTCAATCTTTGGGTTCCACTGCTTCCATCAATATCAGGTGTTGGACAGGTGGTGTCTGTAATGGGCCATGTCCCATTTGGCCACATCTTTTCTATTGCAAATAGTTCTCTGCTGTGGTTATTGTGCCAAGGAGAATCGTGCTGATGAGAGTTTCTTCACCTTTTACCTTCTTAGGGAATCACAACCAGTATTATGATTTCTCAGGTTATACATACAGCATGCTTTTAATACACGAATTTTCCCAAAACATACATCACAAAAGGATGAAGTTTAAAAGGAGGAGTGTCATTTTTGATCTGTGAATCTGATAAATTAAGTTTTGTGCTCTTCCTTCCTAAAACTTCTGTTTTGGAGCATCTGTTGCACCTTTCATGTGCTGCTTTGTGCTGTACTGCCTCTCTATCAGAATTACCACACACAACTCAAGCTGTAATAATTTGGACACTGGACAAATATCACCAATGCGTGAGAGGTTCTAGATATTGAAGAGGAAAAGTGCAGAGTTAAAATGTCTGTGCTGAATTTGAGAAACATCCTGAAATCACAGAATTATCTGTAAAAGTCCTCTAAGACTAAAGCCAATTCTGAACTCAGCACTGCCAAATCCACCACTTAACCATGTTCCTAAGTGCCACATCCACACAGATTTTAAATATAGAGATCTAAGTCAGTAAGAGAAAATATTGCTCTCATTTAGGGCTCTGCAGAGGAATAACTGTAGGTGGAGAATGAGTAGCAGCTCTGCAGTAATAGTTTGGGAATACAAATATGCATCTTAAAGTTCACAAGAATTTTTGAAGTCATCCTGTTAGAAACAATCACACTGAGCACTCCCATTTACACAGCAGCAGTGTAAACACACAGGATTAACCCTTCCACTTTATACAGCAATGGTGGAAACACTCTGAAAAGTTTTGTCAAGTCTTCACATCTTGAGAAAAGGAAAAACCAGAGGTCAAGACTAAATTAGCAAATGTGATCTGCAAGAAGACTCTGGCTAATGGTGGTGTTTGTTTTGTAGGAAATGTTATAGATAATGTGACAAGGATAATCTTGTGACTGCTGCTCCTGATCAGCTGTCTTTTTTATTTAAACAACAATTCCTCATTTTGATAGTCACAGTTTTTAAAGACAGAGAAGCCCTTAGATCACTGTTTTGTTCTGTTCATATCACAGGCTATTATATTTCACTAAAGTACCCCTGTCTCGTTAAAATTTCCTTCCAGAAAGCCATCTAGTTTTGATCTGAAGACAAGATGGGTAATCAAGTACTTCTCTTGATAATTTCATCCAGTGGTTGGATGAAATAATTGTCATTGTGAAACCTGTACCTGGTTCCTAATTTGCATTTATTTGCTTTATCCTCCAGGGGTTTCTTAATATGTTTACTCTCCTGGCTAGATTGAAGAATGCTTGTATTTTATCCTTTATTCTTCTAAATAGAAGTAGGTCCCTTCTCTGTTCTGGCTGCTAAATCAAGAAAAAATTATAAGTTTAACTGCAAAACATTTTTACAATAATTTTAATGATTTCCAAGCCATTCTTTGTATCCACTCTGCTGGGCTGATTTGGGGTTTTTTTTGGTTTTTGGTGGTTTTTTTGGGTGCTACATTCCAGTAGTAGACATCAGCTGCTGTACTGAAGGTGTTTTTCAGAGCTGTGTTAAAAGGTGCTTGTTAGCCAAATCATGAAGTCAGGAAAGCCCCAGAGCTGAAAATAGAGATGGGGAGAGTACATGGGGAAGTGTCACACACACTTACCCTGGTTTTAATCTTTCCTCAGTGCTTGTTTATGGTCTCAGTTCCCACTGGTCTCCCCAGCAGGAGAGACCATAAAGCTTCCCTGGAAAGGGCAGGGAGGGCAAAGAAAGAGAAGGCACGATGGAAGTAGGTAACTGTGGGGGAGAGCAAAATGGTGAAAAGATAAGAAATCGGCATTCAAGCATCAAAAAATTTAGTGTGGGGCTGAGTAAGGGCTGAGCAGAGCCTTTGCAGCTTCCCACTCTGTCCCACTGAAAGCCCACCCTACAAACCACAGCTCAGGGGTGCTTCAGTGACTCAGAGCTCCACACACCTGAAGCAAACAAGTCAAATGTTCACCTGCTGCCTCTTCAGTGGGGAAGGTGAGCTCTGGCAGCAGTGCCTTGCATTACTTTAAATAAATTGGGTAGAGTTCACTCAATATGTTCCCTGTGGTCACCGGTTTAGCTGCTGGGTCTGTCTCAGCTCCGAGTTCCTGGTGAGGCTCAGGTGAGCTGACATCTCTGTGAGCACCAGCCTTCCTCCACACTATGGAGAGGTGTTTCATGGTGTTTACCAGCCTTTCCTGTTCCTTGTACCCTGTTTTGCAGCAAGTGAAAGAAAACTTTGCCCGAATTCAAGCCTGCATTTCGGAGCTCCGCTCACTCCCGGCTGAAGGCTGCTTCCCACAGGGAGGGAATGGAGTGGTGCAAGCTGTGCAGGATGGATTGCAGCAGTTCAAGCAGTACAGCAGGCACACAGCAGCAGGAGGCTCCACAAATAGTTCTGTTGAGGTAAGAAAATGCTGGGAAAGGAGTGGGGGCCATCCCACATCATCGTGCTTTATAAATGTGTATTTCATGTGCAGTGAACAGGAAAAAATGAGGTATTCAACACTCTGGCTGTTTCAGAGATCCACTGTCCAGAAATCCTGAAGGAAGATATCAAGTCCTCAAATCTCTCTGGACAGATTCCTATGAAAAAGGGGACACATCTAGGGAAAGCTGTCCTGGTTCAGGATCTGATAGATTTTGGTGGACACTGGTGGCTGTGCCTTCAGCTCTGAATGTGTGTTTTTGCAGAAAGGGAAGGGAAGCTGCTAATAACACATGAGAACAGACGTGTCAGTGCAGAAAGCAGAGCAAGGTTCACAGGAGGAAGTATTTTTTTTAAGCAGTATCGACTGACATGAAAGGACAGGGAGTAATTGAGGGGAAAGGACTCAGAAATGGTGTTTTCCTCTGGACAGCAGAAAATATCAGCTCCAAACAATCCTGCATTTCAGACTTCCCAGGCTCAGGGTCCACCTGCCAGTCATAAAAAACAAATTGAGATTCCCACAAGTGAAATTTGCCAAGTCTTTCTGCTTTGTTTAGGTCCTTCAGCCCTTCCAGAGTCTCACAGAGTCACGCTGTGATCAGGCTGCAATTGAGACTCACTCCCAGTGTCTGTCCAGGAAACTTTGCTACTGATTTTCTGCTTTTCTTGGGACTTTAAGGTATTTTTCCAGACCAGCTGAAAGGTGATTTGTGCTTTAAAGCTGGGAGTTGGAACAAACAGAGCATGCTTTTGAAATAAGACCTTTTTTGACACACAACAAAATCCAGGACATTTTCGAGTATACTTGAAGGAACAAGCTGCATTAAAAATTAAGTTAATCCGTGGATATAGGGAGATTTTACTCCCCTAAGCAATCCTTGTTCCTCTAGATTATGCAACTTTATTGTACTTGTCTTTGCAAGGGGATGTAAGACATGCTGCAGAGTCAGGCTCTGATCACTGACAGGCAGGAAGGAGTTTTACCCTTAAAAAAGGCCTTTTTCTGCTTCAGATACTTAAGTGATTGCAATTCCCCCCCCCCCCATCCCCAGCTTTTTTTTTTTTTTTTTCTGCAGAGTAAGTTGAATTTTTGTTTCCTTTTCTCAGTATCAGACCAAAACTGGGTGGTGGGAATCACACCTACTGCTGCTCTCTTTGGAAATACCTTTAGGATAGACTGTATATGTTAAAATATATATATATAAAATTCCCATTCAACTTTCAAGGGAGAAGGCCAAGTTTAGTCTATTTGAGCTATAATTAATGTGCAAGTCCCTTCTTACATAGAGAGACTCAGTGATCACAAGTACACAGAGCACAAAACCTGTAGATGTTCCTCCAGTGAACCTCTCAATCCATTTCATATTGGCTTAAATGTGAGCCAAAGCTTAAAAAAATTGCTTTTAAATCTGCTTTTGAATAGATTTCAAGTCTTTCATATTTAATATTTCAGCAAGATTTCTCCTCTCTCCATAGTGAGACCAGTGCTACTCAACATCTTCACCTCTCAAGAGAGAATTGGGGTAGAGGCAGCTTCTTCATGCTCTGATTTGTCTTCCAGATCACAATTTTGACCAGCCAGCCCAGCAGAGAAATGGTAAAGCAGCTGGAAAAGAAGTTACAAGATGTAGATCTAGTGAGCCTGCGAAGAATTCAGGTCATTGAGGTTCTGAAGAGAGATTTTCTGCAGCCTGAGGACGTGGAGCAGTGTGTGCCAGCAGAGGAGCCCAGCAGTGGTGAGTGGAAGGCATTTTTTAGGGAAGTTACAGGTTTGAGCAGCACGACAACCACTGGTTCTTGCTCTGGTCCAACATCTGTCACTTCCCTTTGGGCCATTTCATGTCCCTTAGGTCATGGGAACTGCTGTGCCTGGAGGAAGTTTGTACCACAGCACTTCTCTGGGGCCTTGCAGAACTTACAGACCTGGTATATTACTTCAGCTCTTGGTATTATTTAAAATTCATGTGTGATACAGTTTCACTGTGGGGGTTAAAGAGCAAAAAATCATGTTATGTGGGTAACACACTTTGAACCTGGAGAAAAGCAGCAGCAGTAAGCAGGAACTGTATCAAAGACAAAAAACCAGCTAATTAAGAGGCTTGGTCAGTGACAGTAACTCTTCTCAGCAATGTGCAGCCTGGGAGAGAGGATTAAAAAAAGTTATTTCTGGTTTTTACTGAGGGACAGGCAGTGTTGTTTGTCTCTTTTGTGGTTGCAGTAGCAAATTTCTGCTCAATTGTCACAGTAGGGACTGGGAATGCTGCAGGGAAACCTTGGAAGGCTCAGCTCCACAGAGGAGGAGATGCTCTGTGCCTCTCTATCACAGGGCTGCTTTAGGGAATGCAAAACCCCACCATAATGTTTTTAAAAGTGGATTTTTTGTGTAGCACTTCTACCCAGCAAATGGAATGAAAACATAAATGTGGACATAAAGGCCATTGAAATGTCAAGTGGTGAAATTCCAATTTTCTGACTAGATGAACTGAGCAAAGCAACAGGGGTTGAATAGATCAGATAATTGGAAAAAATGAGCCCAGCTGGTTTAAGATAACCATTGGAGCTCCCTTCTTCTGTTTCAGAAAAAAAAATCCATTTTACTATAAAAAATTACAATAAAGAGAATTAAATTTGCAAGATCCAGCATACAGGAAGTCCAAGATTAGTGCTGTGTTGAGCTAGAAAATAAATATTGTGATGCAGCACTTAATCAAGAACTTCATTTCAATGAGGACATTTCTTCCATCAGTTTATTTAGGGGTTATTTGAACCTACTTACATTTTTAATATCCAGAGCATGATCAAGATATCCCCTCCACAGGCTCATTTCCAGGTTGGTGGTGGGAATAATCTGGGGGAGTAACCAACAGGATGCCTGGCCTTGGGATGGACTGGTCTCTAATTGATAACCTGAGAAATTATTATTATCATTATTATTATTTCTCTTCCCCTGCCCCATTACACTCCCTGAAAGCAGCTGAGCCTTACCAGACCTTTTGCTAACAAAGGTTAATATTTGCATGTGCTGGAGATAACTGCTCCCAGCTATTTCTGTTTGATAGAAACAAAAAACAAGTCCTGCAGATAAAGCACTAATGCCTTTTTTATGACCACAGCCCATCTTCTGCAAGTCCCAGGGCTCCTTTCTCTATGTGGGCTCTGCTCTCCAGGAAGTTTGTGACCCACTGCACAGGAGGTGTTGGCACCCCAACCTGTTTTTCTTAATGAATACAGTGAATTTCTTTTTAAATTGTCATGTCTTGTGCCAGCTGCAGATGTGTAAGTGATTAAATATCTGTTACAGAGGAGAAAGTTTAAAAAAAACAAAACAGGGAAATATTTACTGAGGGAAGAACTAAAGCATTTACCAGCCCCAAAACACAAATAATTCCCCTTGTCAGCTGTGTTTTGCTGTTTGTAAAAGTCAATTGCATGGATTTCCTGCTGCTTTGCCTTCTGAGCTGTTAATGCCCTCTTCATTGCACATCCCTGAGAGAAGCCCAAGTCTAAAATCTGTAGGGAATGCATCCAAAACAGGATCAGCCTGCAACAGTGAATTCTGCAGGGAAATGGGAGCAAAACTCAGTGTCAGGGAAAGGGGCTGGCAGTGGGAACAGCTCAGTTCATGAAGAGCAGCTTCCAACTAAAAAAAAAAAAGAATTTTTTTTTAAAAAAAGGAATTAAATGTCCTGGCAGCCAGGGACAGAGAGAGAGGATGATAAGGAAAGTTTTTTAGTAGCAAAGGCAGTGTGAAAGATCTCCTGTTGTGAGTGGGAGTCAAGTCTGCTTTGCTGCAGAGACACAACCAACATAATCTCTTCCTCAAGGCTGGGAGCTGGGGACAATCAGAAAGTGTGTCCTGCAGAGCATTTGAAGAATTACAATCATTACAGTAGTCCTGTATTATTTGCCAGCTAGAAATGAATTAATTTCTGGGGGGTTTTCTTTGATTTTGGGTCATTTTTTTCTAATGCATAAGTGTCATTTTTGCAAAAAATGACAAAGAAAAGATTTCTTAGTGTAGATGGATGTAGCACTGTTTTTTAATCCGCCTGCTAGCCTGGTAAACTCAAAGGGGAAAAAATATTTCTACTATTTACTCATCTTCTCAGAAAGCCTTTCCACATCCTGGCTGTATGGTAAAGCTATTAGTGCTGCCAGACTGTACCTTCTGTGTTTACAAGTGATTATATTGCATGTCTTATGCAATTTGCAAATTGATTTACTTTTTTCCCTTCACTTTATTTAATTTATCCCACTTTATTTTTATTTATCTGAAGGACTTGAAGCTAGTTTCTCATCTGGATGCACATTTGAGGGATTATTTGTGGGTGGTTTGGGGTTTTTTGGGGGGTTTATCTTGTTTATACCCCGTCTATCTCTGCTGTCCAGCCTACATTTCTCCATGCTTAAAAGTTGTTCCCACATCCCACCACATTTGTCTGCACCTCCAACAAAGAAATTTAATTATTGCTGCGTATAAGAAACCAGAGAAATCTTTTTGATGGCTGAAAATATTGGTGCTTTTTCACCTGTTTTTTCCTTTTTTCCTGCAGATATGGCAATCCTGGGAATGGACATCGAGGTGCAAACTGTAGAGGACAATGTCATCAGCCTGGAGATGCTGTTTAAAATGTGGCTCCATGACCATGGCACAGAGAGGGAACAGCTCCATCTGCTCCTTCCCTCAGGAAGTTTTGGCCACGCTGCTGCACCCAAGAACACCTTAAGTATTTCATTTTCTCTCCCCTCTGCTCCTCTTCAAGGAGCTCCTGAATCCCTCAGCCTTAAAGGTTCCCCAGGTTTGTCCTAGGGGCACCTTCTCTCCCATTTAGAGACCCAGGTGAGGTCTGTGGATAACTTGGGAAATCATCAGGCTTAGAAAGCTGCTGCTTTGCTGCCACAGCTGCTGAGGCTGCAGTCGTTTCTGTTGTGCAGCAAAAATGTTGCTGGAGGGGCATGTGAATTCACAGCCACGTGGTCAAGGTGAAAAGGAGCCTTTTAGATCTTGAGAGTTGAATAGCCCTAAAAATTGTGTTCAAAATGAAGGGTCTGTGCCAGAGCTGCATTTAAATAAAGGCTGTCTTACAGACAGCTGCACTTAAAAAAAGGCTGTTTTGCAAAGGGACTTAGAGACAGGTTGATGCCTTGTCCCAGGCTTTAATATTTTCCTTCCCCCAATAGTTGCTAGAAAACATTAATTTTTAAGTGCTTTGAACGTGTCATGTGCTAAATATTGCCAATCCCAGTGACCTAAACCATTTCTTCTCCTCCCAGTGTGCCTGAAGTGTGATCTGCAGGAGAGGCTGCTGGACCCAGCCCTGCTTTCAGGGACAGCTGATGGCCCTGGGAGAGCAGCAGATCCCAGTTCTCCCTGGCACATGGCAGCCTGGCCATCCACAGCTCTGCACAAACTCCAGGTGCTCAAGTGAGTGCTGCTCCTTGTCTTCCACTGGGTAACTGGGAGAGGGTGTAAGAAAAAGCTTCACTTTCCTGTGCAACATCACCCTGGGGCCTGCTGACATCACCCTGGGGTGCTGGTGAGCCAAATTCTGGTGTGAAAAACCCCCAGTTCCATCACTCTTCCTCTCATGGAACAGCACAGACCACAGTCACACCTGGTGTCACCACAGCACTCAATGAGTGTGACACCACAGGTGTCATTCATGCAAAAGTTCTTTCAGTGAAGTGGTTTATTGCAGTAATTCTGCTCTCTCATTACCTAATGAGGGCACAGCAATTAATTGGGATGTCAGAGCCTAAGCAAAGCCTCACGGTGCTGTGATTTTGCCTAAGAATCCGCTTTCCTGGCAGCAGTTCATGGCACAGAGGTACTTTCCAGTGTCTTTTCTGAGGTTTATTTATAGGAAAAAACAGTGTAATTTCTAAGCTGTGCAGTTGTCCTTACAATGATGAGCACTAACATGAGCTGTATCCTGGCAGGGCTCTGAAGTCTGAAGGGGTCTGTGAGTCTGTACTCTATGGGTTACCCTTCATCATCAAGCCCACAAGCTGCTGGCAGCTGGACTGGGATGAACTGGAGACAAACCAGCACAGCTTCCATGCTTTGTGTCACAGTCTGCTGGTGAGTGGGTGAAAACTGCAGTGAAAACCTTGTGACATCTGTCTGGCTGCAACAGGAAACGTTTTAAAAGCTGCAGCATCATCTCACGGGCCAGAGTTGGGCTTGTGAATCGTTCCCTGTGCTGGAAAGATGCTACAGCTCATCAGACCTTAGGGAAGACCCTCAAACCTACCAGAAATGAGTGTTTGGAGGTGTGAAGTGCAAATGCCAGGGTTGGAGTTAGACTTGCGACTTTAACAGTGAAAACAATTAACCAAGTGTCCAAATTTATGATGCTGAACTGTATCCCCATTCATCTGTTTAGACCAGAAATAAGTTTTGCTCCTTCAAAACTAGATCTGAGAGTGAAGGGGGGGGAGAAGGAGAAGCAGTGGAATGTCTGAGGTGGTTGTATTCAAAATTCATTTTTTTATGCTTGTGAATACTTTGCTTGTTAAATAAACAGGGTTTTTTCCACTTTTCGCCAAGGAAATCTTTTCCTGAACCAGTAGGGGGAAGGGCCACTTGAATCTGCTTTCTAGAGGAACCCCTTTGGAAGTTTCCTCCCAAATTTGCCCTAAACCAGGACACCAAGGCTTAGAGTGTGGAGAACTGGCTGTTACTGACCAGCCATAAAACAAAATTGGGTGTTTTTCTTAAGAACTGACTTGCTGAAAAACAAACCAAATGCCACCCTGTCCTCAGCCCTGCTGCAGGATAGTTTCCCTTCCCTGATGTGTGAGTTTGTGCCTGCCCTGAGCCCACAGTGGCAGTGCTGAAGGAAGTGGCTGCTGCCTGTTGATCACACCTGAGTTTTGCCCTTTAGAAAAGGAAGTGGATGCTCCTGGCCAGGCACGAGCCCCAGAACATTGGACCAAACTGGAACGTGGTGGTGCATCCCTATTATGTCATCGTCCCCTCTGACTCTGCCACTCTCCTGGTGAAAGCAGTGGCCATCAGAGAGCTCCTGCTGCCCTCAGCCTTCCCAGCCCTCCTGGCTGAGCACCCTGAGCGAGTCAGGGGCCCCATCGAGGTGAGTCACTCATTATCAGCTCTCCTTATCACCTCAGCAGATAACCAGAGAAGGAAATGGCTGTGACAATGTCTAGTGACAGCTGGAGTATGATGGAGCACTCCAAAACTCCTTCCCAGCACACAGTTTTCTCCATGGACAGCAAACACCTGTCCTTTGGAGCAATGCTGCTTGTCTGTTGGGGGGAAGAGCCTTTTGAAGCAGAGTTGAGGGTGACAGTGCCCAGAAGGGGTGCTCCAGCTTGCTGGCTGATTCTGGGCATGGGAAAGGGTACAACTGCATCCTGCAAGGGAATGTTTAAATCCATTAAGATCTGTTTGGAGATGCCTCTTGTTGAATACACGGCTAAGAGTGCTCCTTATGGGTTGCAGCACAGCCAGAAATCCCTTTACCTTTCAATGCAGGGTGGCTTGGATTGTCTACAACACTATCCCTGAAAAAGAAACCAAAAAAACCACAAACACCCAAACCCCACAGCCTCTACCTGTCACATCCTGTAGCAAACTCAAGTTCTTTCTTCCAAGCAGAGTGCCCTGAACAACTTGGAAGTGGAAGTTGCCTACAACCCCTTGCACCTGAAGAGCAACCTCTACAAATACCTCAAGAGTTCCTTGTACAAACCTTTGCACCGGCACCAGCCGCAGTCCCGGGAGCAGCGCCCAGAGCGGCACCAGCCCAAGCAGGTGAGTCACTCCCTGTGTGTGAGCAGCCTGGAAGGGGTCTGATGTCCCCTCCTGGCCACATTCCAGCAGATTGTGCCCTCCTGGTCACATTCTAGCAGAGGCTGGGTGTAGCACCAGTGAGGTGAGGCACAGCCAGCGCCTCCTCCCACAAGGATTTGTGTTTTGTCCCTGTCTTGCAGCCTCAGAGCAGAGCCAAAGCTGCAGTGGCTCCCCTGCTGATGGCTCCCTCACCCCTCCAAACGTTCAGACCAGCAGCAACAGCCAGGAGAGGCTCCTGTGAGGGCTCCCTGCTCCCCAAGGAGTATGAGGAGTTCCTGCAGTGAGCACCAGGACCTGCCCCTGGGCAGCCACAGGTCCTGGCTCAGCAGCTGGGCGGATGTGGTCAGGCAAGACACCGAGCTTGGCCTTGGTCAGACAGGCACTTCCCATCGTTTGTTCCTCCTTGGTGTTGTTTCATGGTTGTGTTCGTCACTGAGCCAGTTCTGCAGGAAGTTTGCTGCTCAGGGACCTTCTGTCCAGAGATCCAGCTGTCCCCTGCAGCAGCAGCACCACCACCACCATGTATTTCCTGTTCTTGCCAGCACACGTCACCAGCCTGCCTCAAATTTGGGTTTCTGAGACTGGGCTAGCACAGGCCACAGATCACAGATCACTGTCAGAAGAGCTGCAGGCAGGGCAGGGAGGAAATTAGACAAGGCTGAGCTGCCCTCATCCCACAGCAGCAGGTTCAGTGGGGTGGTTGAATAAGAATGAAACAAGGCTCTTGGATTAAATCTTAAAACCTGGAGTTCTGCTCTCTCAGATGATTTAGTTGCTTCCAAGATTGGCCTCGCTGTCCAACGCCCCAGCTCATGAAGGGGGTTGTAGCAAATGCCAAGCCAGAGCAATTCCAGAGAATTCGTGCCCAGATGCCAGCCTGGTTTTCAGTGCAGGTGCCCCTGGCAGGGCAGGAGCCAAGGGCAGCTTGACCAAGCCGAGGTGGGGTGGTCTCACTGAGCCCCTGATGCCAAGCACCAGCAGAGTTTGTGTTCTACTTATTTGGTTCTGAAAAGCTGTTTCAAAATAAAGTTATCTTCCATGGAGTTCACTCCCTGTCTGTGGTTTCTGACATGTCCAGCAATGCTATCCCACCACTGACCTGTGCTGCAGGTGAGCAAGGGCATGAGGCAAGCACCACAATCCCACGGGAGCCATCCCTTCTCCCTGGGATCCCAGCTCTGACAGGCCCATAGGCATGGGCTGGCTCTTCCCATGCCCTGGCATCTCATCAGGCAGCTGCTGGGGCAAGGCATCAAGGGCAGGGACCATGGAAGACAGGGGCAGAAATCCCTGCAGGTACAGGGACTGTTGGGTGCAGGAAGGAACCAAGGGCAGGAATGAATACACAAATGGCCCAGCCTGGAGCCTGCAAACCAGTCAACAACATAAAAGGGACAAAATCAGGTTCAGGGAGGGGGCAGCAGGGAGGCAACAAAGCTTTTGGAACCACCTCAGCTTCCCTCAGATTCCCCAAAACCCATTAGACTTTTCCCCTTCTCCTGCAGCAAAACCCCAGTGGAGAAGAGGACCTAGCAGAGGGGAACAGCCACAAATTGGTCCTGGCCACAGCTGAGCTGTATTTTTACAGGACTGAGGCTTCCCCCTGCAACCTGGGCATCAGATAAATGACCCGAGCTCATCCCCTTGTCACCATCTCACCAGCCTGGGGACCTGAACTTCCAGACTTCCCCAATAGTTTGGCTGAGCTGGGGCTGCAGAAGTTGTGCTCAGCCTCCTGCACAGGCACAGCACAGTGCTGCCTGTCACCTGCCTGTCCTGTTGGTACCAACTGGCTGCTAAAGCTGCAGAAGTCACCCAGACGTGGGGACAGCAACTGCCAGCATGCCTGGTGTGGCCCCACACAGAAAGGACAACCTGTTTTTTTCCTGGGAAGGTTTCTGCCCAAGGCTGGCCACATAGCAATCACCCAAACTACACAGCAGGGATCACAGGCTTTCCCATTATAATCAGTGGGATCCAGGCCCTTCCAGATCTTCCAAAGCAGCTGGGATCAGCAGTGGGATCAAGCTGGAGGAGGAGAGATCTGTGATTCATCAACAGCCACTGAGCTGCAGCAGAGCTGGCGCCTGTCCCTGCCCAGCCTTATGCCTGGAGGCCATCACATATCTGAGCCTGACTCTCATTTCCCTTTATCCCTTGGCAGCAGGACATCCAGCCACAGCTCAACCTGGCAGGCATTTTTCTTTGAGGCTTCCTCTTAGCTCAGTAGCTCTGGCACAGGCACAAACATGCACGTGCACCTCCCCATCCATGCCACAGGCAAACGGGTCGTTCTGAGACAAACAGACTTTAATATTAAAATAACTTTGTATAAAAATACTTCTGGAGACTGACGGCAAGCAGCTTTCCACGCACAACAGGCACCAGAGCCCTGCAGCCTGGTCAGACAGGAAGCCAGAGCAGAGCCAGAGCAGCAGGTACAGGAAAATACCAGCCCTCCTGCAGATCAGAAGGCACAGTGGAGCCAGCTCCAGAGATAGAGAAACATATTGAGGCTTGCACCAGCCACAGCTCTCTTACTGTTTCCCTCCAGGGAAGGTGAGCAAAAGGGGCTTTGCCTGAGCCCAAACAGCCCCAAGCCACCCCGGGGAGGAGGAACCCAGCTGGCACTGGGATGCCCAGTCCCTGCTGAGATAACAGAGCAGCTTATATCTCCCCTAAGTCCTCATAGAGAGGCGACAAGCTGTACTCATCCACACTCTGCTCCTTCTTCTGCAGCTGCTGGGGCTTCACCACCTGGCTGTACAGCACCTCTATGTTGTTGTTGTTGCTGCTGTTGAGGCTGGGTTTGGCGAGCACCTTCTCAGGGGCAGTGCTGCCCCATCGCCTGCCAGCATCCTCCACCCTTTCTGCCCCTTTGGGGTTGAAGGCACCCTGGGGCTTGGGGGCTGGCACTGGCTTGGGGTTCTTGGCCTTGGCCGGGAAGGCGGGTACCGAGTAATCGTCAGTGCTGGGGTTGTAGGGGTACTCGTAGCCACCACCGCCGTCATGGCCCTGCGTGCGCCAGGCCTCGCTCGTGGGCCGCGCCTCGTCGTAGATGCAGGTGAGGGAGCGCAGCGAGCGAGCAGCGCGGCCCTCAGGCTCGTCATAGATGTGCTCCTTGCGCCCAGGGGGAGCCTGGCTGCGACCCTGCCCCTCAGCCCGGCCCTGCCCCTCAGCCCGGCTNCTCGGCCCGACCCTGCTCGAATGGGCCCGGGTACGGCAGCACCGGCAGCCGCGGCTTCGGCTCCTCCACAGCCCCACCGGGCGCCTTGGCTGCGCTCATGGCCTTGCTGTCCACAGGGTCCGAGTACAGCGGGTCCAGCCATGGCTGCAGGCCCTTCACCGAGTCCAGGGGCTCCGAGTACACACTGGATGGGTCCTCAGCTGGCGGCACAGCACGGAGCACCTTGGGCAGAGGGGAGCGGGGTGGGGTGCTGGACACTGTGGGCTTGGCCGGTGGCACGGGCAGCTCTGGCAGAGTCCGGCTCTTCAGCAGAGATGCGGCATCTCTCTCCTCTGCTGCTGCTGCACCAGCCCTGGGTGCCAGCCCTGCTTTGGGTGCCAGGGCGTCGTCCCCCTCAGCAGGCAGCACCAGGTTCAGGCTGTCAGCCAGGGCCTGGCGGATCTGCACCATGCCAGGGCTGTCAGCTTCCAGCGAGTCGCAGCTCTCCCGGTTCTCCTCCACCTGCGCCTTCTGCTCCTGGATGGAGGCTTCCACCAGGCGGAAGATCTCGTTGCCCTGCTTGGTCTCAAAGGTGAAGTTGCCAGGTCCTGAGTCACAGCGCCTGCCAGCCTCAAAGGAGAACATCACCTGCAGGGGAAGCAAAAGGGTCACATCCTGCTCAGCAGCCGCTGACCCAGCGCGTTGTGCAGGCTGTGCTTCCCACCAAAGGGCGTGTGGCTGCAGTGCTGATCCTGCACATCCTGCAGGAGAGACTGCCCTGAAATCCTGCTCCTTCCACTCCCACAGCAAGGGCCAGCCAGTGCCCAGCAGCTGGGCAGGGAAAGGCCATGCTACAAGCTGTAGAACTGGAGCACGCCTGAGGGGACACCACTGTGAGTGCCCCAAAGAGCTGCAGATCCAGCTGGAGCTCTGCTGGCTTCCGTGAGTAATTCCAGAAGTTTCAACCACTGGCACCAGACAGTCTAAGAAATAACATTGAGTAGGAGTGAGAAGCTGAGTGCCAGTTCAGCAGGGGAAACTAGTATGGAACCCTAGGTAAGAAGGGAGCGATCTGGAAGCAAGAGATACAAGAGGAAGAACACGGCTTTCCACAGGAGAAAGCTCAGCAGCAGCTCAGTTACCAAGAGTAAGCAAAGCACTGATCTACCAGCATTAATCTGTTCATGGTAAAAGGTCCTCTAAAAGAGAAGTCTTGCACCAGGGCTGTGCTTCCTCTGGCCTGAACACACTCTGGTGAACAGGTTCCCACCAGCTGACACCCACACCCTTCCTGAGCCTCATTCCCTTAACCACGGGGATTTTCTGCCTCTCTCACAGACAGCAGCAGCCCCTTGCAGTTGCCACAAAAGTCTCTGGGGACAAACTTCTTTTTATGGGTCAGTGCTGCTGAACAGAAGCACAGTCATCCCCTCTCTGCTCAGGTCCCTGTGGGTGCAGCTCCCCACACCCTGCAACTCTCATCCTGCCCCCAGGATGAACTCTGCAGATGAGCTGCACATCCCCACAAGGGCAGCTCGGTTTCCACCTCTGTTTTGGGAATGTGCCACAGAAAGCACCGTAAGCAGAGTGTGGCCAACATGGTCACCGCTACGAACAGCCCCAGGGCCCCCTCTAAACAGCCCCAGGGCCACCACTTCCTTCCTGTCCAGCGTGGCCCAGACCTCCTGCACACAGGGTAGCAGCAAGGCAGATTGGGGACTCACTGCAGGATGACTCTGGAGAGGGGCAGACCTTCAAAGGTCAGTGAGAATAGGAGCAGTTCACCCCACAGAGTGAACAAATCCAGAGCAACTGGTGTCTCAAAGCTCCTCTGCTCTGGCCACCATCCTTAGGAGGGAGGGACTGAACCCAGGGCAGAGACAGGACTGCCAGGAGCCAAGGTTCCTGGAGCCTGGGGAGAGCTTGTGTGCAGCACTGAGAGATGTCCCTGCTCACGGCACAAGCTGGGAAGTGCTGGGATGGATATGGAGAGCAGCAGAGGCAATGGCCTCAGTGAAAGTGGGGACAACCACAGAGGGGATGAGTGTCCTGCCAGCCCACACTCCAGCATGGTGACACCGTAACTGAGGACAGTCAGTGTGACAGATTGTCCCCACCTTGTCCCGGCCGTATCTCCGGAGCAGCCGGTAGGGCCAGACATAGAGCGTCCTGTCCGTCCGTGGGTCCTTCAGGACGAGGCTGTCACGCTCAGCCTTCAGCACGTAGGTGCCACGCAGCTCACAGCGCTCCGCGGCCTCGGTCCGCTGCACCGTCACCCAGAAGGTGTTCACTGCGGGGACAGGGCTGCTCAGGGTGGGGGACACAGATCCCCACTGTGGGGACAGGGCAGGGGCACACACGGCCCCACTGTGAAGACAGGGCTGCTCAGGGCAGCAGCACACAGGGCCCCACTGCGGGGACAGGGCTGCTCAGGGTGGGGGACACAGATCCCCACTGTGGGGACAGGGCAGGGGCACACACAGCCCCACTGCGGGGACAGGGCAGGGGCACACACAGCCCTACTGTGGGGACAGGGCAGGGGCACACACAGCCCCACTGTGGGGACAGGGCTGCTCAGGGCAGGGCAGGGGCACACAGGCAATGCCCAGCATGGGCCCAATGATGGGGCAGCAGAAGGACAAGACTCCATGGAAGATGGCCCCAAGTCAGGGCAGCAGCAGGTCCCACCTTCATCTCTGGAGTAGTAGATGGAGTTCACAGCCATCTCCAGGGCTGGCGACTGCCCGCCGCCCTCTCGGCCATACTGTGACACCACGCCATCGCTGGGGCCATTTCCCTGGCAAAGGAGAGCAGATCAGACTCAGAGTTCTCTTCCCACATCAGCCCCTGGCCCCCTTGCATGGCCTGAGCCCTGCTGCCCTCCCCAGCCTCACACAGCCTGGTTGTCCTGCACCCTGCCCACCCCAGAGCCAGTGACAGACCCCCCTGAGCCCACATGAACAGGGCCAGGTAGCACAGGGGGAACTTCCCTGAGCTCCTGGCAGCACCCTGTCCCCAGCTGGGCTCTGCACTGACACGGTGAAGAGCAGCA
>VXBB01006765.1:29836-45183 GCA_013399915.1 Illadopsis cleaveri | reverse complement strand
CGGTGGAGACTCAGGATTTCCATGAAAACCGGACTTGCTGTAACTCATGGAGGAGGGAGGATGGATGGAAGGATATGGGGCGGGAGGGCTGGCGGCACTGGAAGGGATGATTCCTCGCCGCTGGCTTTTCGCCTTTCCAGCTGCTCTCAGAGGAGCCCGCAGCTGAGCCGGTCCCGTCTCCAGCAGGTCCAGGAAGGCTGGCTCCCTGCTCCAGGGTGCCTGGGACACCAGCCCCACCACCATCCCCGCAGCCCCCAGCCCCGCTGCCCGCCCCTCAGCCCCTGGGGATGGCTGATGTTTGCGCATTCCTCCGAGGTCTTTCCCTCCTGCCGGCAGCTGGTTCCTCCCAGGGCTGCCTCTCCCGAGCCCGGCGCAGCTCAGAGCAGAGCAGGCAGAGCTGAGGACCCTGCCGTGTCCTGGGGAGGCTGGGTGGGGGTAGGAGCTGCAAGAAGCTGTGCTGTGACCTGCCCTGGCTTAGGGGGTGACAGCAGGACATGGGGACATCAGCTAGCCCAAAGGGGCTGGACTGGAGTTGTCAGGGGCAGTGAAGCTTCAGCCCCACACAGTGTTTTTACTCTGCTGACACCCCCAGAGCCAGAGTGTCCCTTCTGCAGGAGGGTCCCTGTCCTTGCCTGGGATGGGGGCACACAGTGGGTGGCAGGGGTAGGCAGCAAGGGGCAGTGAGCTCCCAGCCACGGGAGGTTGTAGTTTTGGGAGTGACACCCATCCTGCCAGGGAATCCAGATCCCTATGGTGACCCTGGGCTGCTTCCTGGTGCTTCTGGGACCAGTTTGTGGAACGCTGCTCCCTTCCAGACCTTGGTGGTGCTTTACCCCGGAGCTGTGACCCATGTCAGGTCCCCTCCTGAGCAGGGTGAGGGTGTCGGGGCTCCCCTGCTTGGTGCACATGCGCTCCCGGCACTCCAGGGCTGCCGGGAAGCGGGAAAAGCGGAGCAGGCACATCCAGGCAGCCGGATTGCGAAAGGTCCTTGTGTGTGTGGGGCCCCGCTGCCCAAGGGAGGGATGGAACCCTGAAGCCATGGGACTCAGCAGACCTTGTCCTGCCCCGACTGCTGGGGACGTGACCCCCTGCTCTCAGGGATGTCCTGGCCTGGGACATCAACAGAGAGTGACTGTGTCACCCCTTAACCTTCTCAAGGAAGGATAAACAGAGCGAGCTTCCTCTCCCTTGTGCTGGCGGGTTTCCCAGGTCCTCGGTCTCTTGTGCTGCTCTTCTCTGAGTCCTCCCAGTTGTCAGTGCTTGGGATGCTCCATGTCCCCTGTGGGTGTGTCCAAGGCTGCTGCTGAGTGAGCATATCCCTGAGGGCTCTCTGTGGCCTGGCCCTTTCTTGCTGCTGTGGCTTGGGATGTCATCCCTGTGCTGCAGGGATGCCCCATGCAGATTAAATACAGACTTATCCAAGGACCTGCCTCACCAGGAGCTGCCCCTTCCCAAGGTCTGCTGGCTGTTCACTGGGGTGTTGGTGGGGCAGACTGATGTCCTGCTCTATGCCCAGTGAGTGCAGAAGGACACACCTGATTTGAACAGTCCTGGGCCTGGGGCACCCCCACCAGCACAGCTGACCCCTCTGGAAGGGGCAGCCTCTGTGTAAGATGGGGACAGTGACTGGCCATAAGGGCTGTAGGCCCTGTCAGGGTGACTCTGTCCTCTGATCCGTCACCCACTGGGACAAGCAGAGTCAGTGGGCTGCCATGGGAGCAGTTTGAGCAATGCTGTGGCTCCTGCTGCCATGTGGGGCTGTCCCCTGCCCTGAAGCCTCCTCTCAGCCATGCCAACCTCAGCAGCACACGGATGAGGACTGGAGGGAGCCCCAGGATTTTGCCTTCACAGACTCTCAGACACCCCACCACCAGCGCCAGCCGGCTGGGATGTGGCTCGGGGCCTCGTGCACACCCAGCTGGGACATTCCTGAGGTTTTCTGGGCAGTGGCAAAAACCTGGGCTGCTTCCTGGCTCCCACGCCCAGCCAGTCCGTCCTCCAGAGCCCTTTACCCTTACAGTGGAGTTCTGCTGAGCATCTGTGCCCGGGGCAGCACATCCAGAGTGGCACAAGCCCTGCTCCAAGAGGAGACTGTCCCTGGCTGGAGCTGACAGCAGGACGGTTGGGATGCTGGGGTGGGCTCCCCATCCAGAGCAGCAGGCAGGGCTGGAGCAAAGCCTGCAAAGCAGAACGAGGAGCTGGGCAGCAGGAGAGGAGCAAACGCACAGCTTGTGCCTCAGAGAATGGAAAAAGTGATGTGGACAATGAGAGCCCTGTTAGCCTGACTGCCCGGGACACGGACACGGAGCGTGTTCCGAGAGGGAGGTGGTACAGGAATGGGGAAGGAGCCGTGCTGGGCTGCAGGGAGCTCTCATGGCAGCTGTCCTGGGCTGGGCATGGAAAAGGCTTTGGCCTCACAGAGCTCAGCTGGGAATGTCACTGGGAAACTCTGAGGTGAGTGGCAGAGCTGAGGTGCCAGGGCAGAGGAAGTTCAGTGGGGATGAGAGATGCTGGAGCAGAGCTGAAGCAGGACCCAGGAGCAGGGATTGCAGACCCTGGAGGTTATGCTGCTGAGGCTTGGAGGGGAATCAATGATTTGCTGCACAAAGCCCAAGCACTTTTCAGGTGCCGTGTTCTGGTCTCTGATCCTCTGCGTTTTGTTTCTCAATGCACAGATTCAAATTTTCCTTGTAGCCAAGGATGTAAGCTGCACAATGCTGATTTACCAGGCTGTCTCTATTCCCATCTCTGTTTCCCCTCGTTTCTGTCTCTTCAGTCTGTACCAGGAAGGTACTTTGTTCCTCCTCCTGGCACAGTTTTGCTTTGAAAAGCATGTGATCCTCACCAGAAAGGCCACAGAGTGGTGATTTCCCCATGTAACCACATTTTAGTTCCAGCAGGTGACCAGTTTTAATCCACTTAGCAGAAGGTGCACTGATTTTGTCGAGTGCTAATTATTCATTAAAAGGTGGTGCAAGATGAATCGAATGCCTTGCAGTCCCAGCCTGTTATATCAGCACAGTTACTCCAATTAACAGGACCTGTGATCTCATACAAGGCCATTCCTGCTTCCTGACACGGGCTATTTCTGCCGGACCGTGGAGATTGGCATTAATTGTGCTGCTGTCCTTTGGGGTTGGACTGACCCCGTTGCAAAACTGCCCAGTTCTACAGCAGAGCATCTTGCCCGCTCAGGATGCTCCAATCCTTGTGCACTCCAGCTTTCCCTAAGGAAACACACCCCAGGGTGTGTTACAGTTAGCACTGTGGGGACCCACATTTCTATGTCAGGACAGCTCTGAGGGTTTACAGCCCTTCCTCTGAGCAGGGACACGTCTCCTCAGTGACCCTGGGGTGCAATAAGGTTTTGTTACTGCTGTGAGATGGCAAACTCATCCCTTTGCGGCTTCCCAGGCAGTGTGGAGATGAGGATGGAGAATTCCCATTCCAAGCTCAGAAATCCCCTTTCCTAAGCCACTGGCAGGGCTGAGGTGGCCCTTTGCACCCACCCTCCCTCCCTGCTGGCTGGGTAAAAGGTTCAGCAGAGCGTTTCCCCACTGTCTGCCCACAAACACACGTCCTGCTGAGCTCTGGCAGTGCCAGAACAGGCAGCTGAGGCACCAGGAGCCCAGAGCTGGCTCCTACCAACCCCAGGGCTCTCAGCTGCCTGGGCCATGTCCCCGCCAGCTCTGTGATGTCCCCTGTGCCCCAGTTGTGACAGAGGAGAGAGCCAGACCCACGCTGATGTGGTTGCTCTGAGGGATGTAATGTGCTTCATAGAATTATAGGATTGGAAAAGACCTCCGGGGTCATCGAGTCCAACCTGTGACCAATCCCCACCTTGTCAGCCAGACCAGAGCACTGAGTGCCACGTCCAGTCATTCCCACCACTGTGTCTGGTGTAGAACTGGACCAGCAGTGCTGGTCCTTGTTACTCCTCACTCTCTTCCTGAGCATCTCTGCAGGCACCAGGCTCATCCCGAGGCTCTCACTGCTCCTGGTGGCACCTCCAGTGTGAGGCATGCCCAAAGGGGCAGGGGGGCAGCAGGGCTGGGCCCTGTGGAGGTTTATGTTGGTGTTATGGTTGTAGAAAAGGGGCTGGCACTGGGCACCATCCTGGTTCATCCTTGCCTCAGACCAGGAAGCATTCTCAAGAGTGTGGACTAGGTCCTCATCATGTGGAAAAGTGAACCAAGCAGGAATGGGGCTGATTCTTCTGCAAAAACCCTGCCCTGGAGGCTGGTGGGGAGGTGGAGCAGCCGTGCTAGCCCCCAGCTCTGTGTGGGGTTTAAATCTGTTTCCCTTTCTCTGTGAGACTGCAGCTAAATATGGGAATTTTAAATCACCCCAGGAAAGCCAAAACTTGTTCTTTATAATGTTTTCTAATGGCAAGCACGGTGTGTGTGAGTGCAGCAGGCAGGATCTGTGCTCAGGGGGGACTTGAAGACAGAGACATCTTGCTGGGGGACTGCCCTGGGGGTGTTTTGGGGGAATGCTTTCCCACCATGGAAGGGCAGGAAGCAGTCCCTGATCCCCTGGGACTGGCAGGGATGGTGGCACGAGGCTGCAGTGGATGGGGAGGTGGGCTAGTGGCCGTGCTGGTGGTTAAGGGTGAGCATCAGTCAGAGCTTTTCAATGCCATCCGTGCAGAAATGCTGCTCCTGAGCTACAGGATCCATGGGAATAGCACGCTGGGAAGGAAGGGAGGGCAGCTCACAGAGAAGGGTTTTCACTATTGTTTGCCGTGGGACTGGTGCAGGAATACCACATCTCCCTCAGGTATTCAGGGAGCCACAAATATTGTCGGAGGAATGGAGGAACGCGGCACAGAGGAATGTGAATGCTCCGGCTGCCTCGCTCGTCACGGAGGGCAGGAGCATGGGCTGGAATCCCCTCAGCCTGCAGCCATTCCCTGCTCCTGCTGGATCGAGCTCCTGGCCGGTCCAGCTGGGCTTTCCCTGTGCCCTGAGCCTGTTCCAGCTCCCTCAGTTCTGGCAGCTCATCCCCCTCCTTCCATTCACCTCTCTGGGGTACCCCATGCCCATCTCTCCTCACTGCCCTTCAGGTGTGCCCAAACAGTGTGGTGGGAGCTCAGTAGGCAGAGGGAGACAGGGACCAGGGGCACTAGGCTGGTCCCTGATAGCCCAAGGAGTGCAGGGCCAGTGCAGGGGCTGTGTGTTGGGGATACTCTGGCCAGGACAAGGCACATGGCTGTGCTGGTGCTGGGCAGGGGGTTTAGCCAGCACAGAGGAGCTGGATGGGAGGGCTGGATGGGGGTTCTGGTGTTCAATTTTGGTCCAGTTTTGGTCCAGTTTTGCCTGTCTGCCCCTGCAGGGCCACACTGCCATGGGAGGCTGCAGCCCGTGGGCATGGCCGGAGGTGCTGGTGCTGCTGGGCAGCGCGTGGCTGTGGGTGGGCAGTGCCCAGCCCACCCCCCTGGGCCCCACGCCTGCCCCCGGGCCCCAGCTGAGGTTCCGCCTGGCCGGTTACCCCCGCAAGCACAACGAGGGCCGGGTCGAGGTCTTCTACAACGACGAGTGGGGCACCATCTGCGATGACGACTTCACGCTGGGCAACGCCCACGTGCTGTGCCGGCAACTCGGCTTCGTGGCCGCCACCGGCTGGGCCCACAGCGCCAAGTACGGCAAAGGAGTCGGTAAGAGAGGGGTGGTGGGCACAGCGTCCCCCCAGCACGGCCCCCACACTGCCTGGGGGTCTGTGAGAGGGACAGGTTCTGTGTTTGCAGAGTGCTTGGCAGTGGTTGTGTGCTCATGTGTGCACTTGTGTGTGGGAGCTTTCTGTCTGTCAGGGCAGCCCCTCAGGGAGGTGGAGACTCCCCATCTGTGGACTCCCCAGCCAGAACTTTACTCTTGGCATTTCACTGGCCTCAGCTTTTGTGCTACAGCTCCTGCTGTAACCTGAGTGATCCCTGGCCGTGCTCTGTGGGCACCTTCCCTGTTCCCAGGGGGTGCTTGGTCCCCCCTCACCTCTAGGCTGTGTCTGTCAGGGCGGATCTGGCTGGACAATGTGAACTGTGCTGGAACTGAGAAGAGCATCGGGGACTGCAAACACCGGGGCTGGGGGAACAGCGACTGCAGTCATGAGGAAGATGCAGGTGTTGTCTGCAAGGATGAACGGATTCCAGGCTTCAAGGACTCCAACGTCATCGAGGTGAGGAGGCTGCTGGCCAGAGTGGGCAGCTGGTGATGTCCAGGATGCCACAGAGCACACTGGGTGTGGAGCAGGCTGGGAGCTCTCCCTGGGGGTGCGGGAAAGCAGCACTGGCTTTCCTGGTTGTGCTCCCCGGAGATGCACCTGGGGACCCAAGGGGACAAGAGGCACTGAGTTCTCTGTGATGAGGTTCAATCCTTGGCTGCCCAGGGCCATCAGATGTGATTAGCAGGAATGCAGGACTGCAATGCAGTCCCTGTGCCCCACCTGTGACTGGGAACCTCTCTCCTGCATCATCCTTGGAGATTCCCTGGGAGTGGGCTGGCAGGAGGAGGGGTGATGGGATGTAATGTGAGCTGGGGCTGACCTGATCCCCGCAGACTGAGCAGAGCCACCTGGAGGAGGTCCGGCTGCGGCCGGTGGTGTCCGGGGGGCGGCGGCAGCTGCCGGTGACAGAGGGCATCGTGGAGGTGCGCTACAAGGACAGCTGGGCACAGATCTGCGACCAGGGCTGGGACAGCCACAACAGCCGCGTCGTCTGCGGCATGATGGGCTTCCCGGCGGAGAAGAAAGTCAACAGGAACTTCTACAGGTAGCCCACAGGGGTGGGGTGTCCAAGCAGAGCCAGGGGCACAGGGCTGGGGATGGTGCCAAGGGCGTGGGGGGACAGCACAGGCTGTGCTGTTGGGTGTTGTGGCTCCTAAAATCCCTCCCACCCTGCTGCTCATCACTCCAAGCTCCAGCTGGCCATCTGGACACTTGGAAACCACGCTGGGAGGCCGTGGGGTGGTTGGGGGGCCGTGGCTATCCCCCTACCACACACACTACAGCAAAGGCCATTCCAAGGGGAGCGCTTTTGCTCCCTGGCAGTGGTGTCCCCATCCCAAGGGGAGGTTTGCAGCCATCAGGGGATGCTCCAGCCACACCATGGCTTGGGCGAGGGGCACGGACACGCCGTGCCTGGCACTGTGTGTGCCCTCAGCAGGCAGCTCCGGTGTTGCTCCGCAGGCGGCTGAGGCGAGCAGCCAGGATGAAGGGCCACAGCCCCAGGCTGGGCAGCAGGTAAGGGGCCAGGGCGCCCCATCTGCAGAGCCGTGGCAGAGCTGGGCTGTCCGGCCCCACCAGTCTCTGCCATCAGAATGGATCCAGGCACAAACGGATCCGGATGGAGCAGACTGGAAGCTTGGGCTGTGCTGGCCCAGTAGGACCAACCCCACCCCAGGGGACCTGCCTGTGCATGCTGGACTCCTGCATTCCCCAGGAGAGATGATCTCTCTCCCAAGCTGGTCATGCTCAAGGCAGAGCAGCCCTGTCCTGCACTCCAGGCAGGAGTCCTGGCATGCTGGGAGGGGAGCAGGAGGCCTTGGAGCAGAGCTGTCTCTCCTGGTGGATGGGGAAGAAGGGCTGTGGAAATGGGCTGCTTTCTGCAGAAAGCAGCAGTGGGGATGCCAGAAAGGCTGTGAACCCCTCCATTCCCCACAGGATGGGCTGGTGTGAGCACCAGAGCCCGTGCTCAGCAGTGCTGATGGGCACAGTGTGGCACGTCCTGCCCCAAGTGCCACATCTGCTTGGGGTCTCTTGCATCTTCTGCCCACTCACTCTTGCTGCCTTTCTGCCAGGCCCAGGGGATGGTCTAGCTGCCTTTTCCCTCCATCCCTGAATCCTGCTGCTGGGTTTGTTGGTGGATACAGTGAGCCAGAGCCCATCCTCTCTGGTGGCATGGCACCTCTTTCCTGAGCCTGCTGCCATGATACTCTGTCCCCAGCACGGGGCCTTGCCCATCACCTTCCGTGGTGCTGAACGTGCCCTACACCCACTGTGAGCTCTTCATTGTGACACTCCTAGGTCTGTGCCCCCAGCAGTCATCCTTGCCAGCTCCTGCAGCTGGTGATGGGAATTCAGGCAGGGTCATTCCATGGTTTTCCTCACTCCCTACCTGAAGATCCTGTTTGCTCCAATGTGCTGTTTCCTGGCTGGTTTGGTGCTGACTGCCCCTTTCCCAGTGAGCAGCTCCTTCCCCTGCAGCACTGGGGGAAATGTTTTGTGTCTCCATGAGGCTGCAGTCCTGTCCCTCTGCCTCGAGCAGGAACTGGCTCCTGAGAGCCACACTGTTTCATAGAGGCTGATCTATTTGAGGCTGCAGAGCCACAGTCATATGAAGGCACAGGCTAATCCAGGCTGGAAGGGACCTCTGGGAGTCCTGGTCCAACTCCCTGTGTGGAGCAGAGCCAGCTGTGGGTTAAACCCAGGACTTCATCCAGCTAGCTTTTGAAACCTTCCAAGGAGGGAAACCCTGTGGTTTCTGCTCCAGTATGGAACAGCCCTCATGGGCAAAAGGTTTTCCTTACCCCGAGCCTGAACCCTTTGTTGTCAGTCACGTCTTTTTTCTCTTGTGCTCTTCCCTCCCTCCTGGAAGAGCCAGGATTCTCACAGTTCCCACCTCAGTCCAGGCTGGAACAGTCCCACACCCCCCATCTCCTCCCACACCACTGTCTTGCTGCTCTCCCTGGGGCTCGCACCACATCTTCTTGTCCTGGGGACCCAGATCCAGGTGCAGGATCCAGATGTGGTTTCCTGAGTGTCAATGGGCACTGATGCCCTCTGGCTGTCTGAATCCCAGCCCTGTGCTGTGTCCTGGGGCTTGCTGGGCTGTGCAGGCTGGCACCAACCTGTGCTGGCCTGTGGGGACAGTGGACAGGCTCGGTTTTGCCTGGTCCCTGGGGCTGTCAGTCCCCTGCCCTCCTTTGGGCCACTCTGCTCTTCACTCCTTGTGGGCTTTGGGGTTTTAGTTCTTCCACCCTGAGTAAAGCAAAGCATTTGAGGATGTTGAGATTGCACCTACACTTTGTGTGTGCTGGGCCCCAGGCAGCTTCTTCTCATGGCTCAGCCTGTGCCAGGGCCACTTCCCTCGCTGGCAGCAGGTCCTTGCCAGCCTGCAGCAAGTCCCTGGTGCCCCATGGCCCCAGGGCAAGCATCCTGGGGCTGCCTGTGCTACTTGCTTGGTGCTGCTTGCCAGGTGTCCTGCACCTTGGGGACATGGCACAGTGGTGGTGTGGTATCTGGATGAGGACAGAGACACACCTCACCCATACCCAACCGATCAAATGGTGGCTGCTGGTGTTTGATTTTTTGCAGTGTGACAAGGCAGAGCAGGATGTGGCTGTGTGATGTGGCTGCATCCAGCAGTTTCCTGGTGGGATGCATGTGGGAAACTGCATCATTGCTGCGCCGTGTGGCTGTGTCACACTGCTGGCAGCAGATGATGCTGTTGCACCCCTGTGTGACAAAGGGGATGCACATGAGTCTTCTTGGGGGCCAAGGTGCCCAGTTCAGCCTCCAGTGAAGCCAGGGCAGGCTGTGCTCCCTATGTCACTGCTGTGGGCAGAGGTGACACTCTGAGGTCCTGGGCTTTGTGATGGTTTTTTCTATTTTCCAGGCTGGCCTCCAAATCTCAGCCTAAACAAAAGCGCAGGGAGGACGTAGGGCCCAAGAAGAGGTAAATGGCTCCAGTGGAGAGCCAGAGACAGGAGCCCCATGCAGTCCCACCAGAGCTGTGCGTGTCCCCACGTGTGTCCCTGTGCTGCTGGGGGTGTGGGACAGGCAGTTGGCAAGGGGTGGGTGCCTGGCAGGCACCGTGTGTCACCCTGGGGACAGGGCAAGGGGCACAGCCAGCGCGTGCAGCTGCAGGCAGGGTGGCTGGTGACACCTCCGCTGCCACTGGCCACGCTGGCTCAGGGCTCAGGGCTCCTCTCCCCTCACAGGCTCTTCACGGAGCGGCAGCAGCTCAACTACCGCCTGCACTCAGTGTCCTGCACAGGGACAGAGGTGCACCTGTCCCTGTGCTCCTTCGAGTTCTACCGGGGCAACTCCTCAGCAGCCTGCGGGACTGGCATGCCCGCTGTGGTCAGCTGCGTGCCCGGGCCCCTCTTTGCCACTGGCAACGCCCACAAGAAGAAACAGCGCCAGCAGCAGCAGCAGGGCCAGGTGAGCCCCGCAGGGAAGGGGATGAGTCCTGTGGTGGCCCACAGCTGGACAGTGCCCCACGGCCAGGCTCTGTCCCCTGGGCTCTGGAGGAGGAGGTCGGGATGGGTGGGTTGCTGGGTGACTGGCTCTGGAGGAGGAGGTGGGGACAGTGTCCTGTCCCTGCACATCCCAGGAGTCATGGGCAGCACCGTGTCGTGCCATTCCACACCGTCCCACACCTGTCCCTGCTCCCGCAGCCCCGGATCCGGCTGAAGGGCGGCGCGAGGGTGGGCGAGGGCCGCGTGGAGGTGCTCAAGAGCAGCGAGTGGGGCACCATCTGTGACGACCGCTGGAACCTGCAGTCGGCCAGCGTCGTGTGCCGCGAGCTGGGCTTCGGCAGCGCCAAGGAGGCCCTCACCGGGGCACGCATGGGGCAAGGTGAGGCTGATGGGGCAGAGAGGCCAGGCATCCCCTCCTGGAGCTGTGGATGAGGCATTTATCCAGGCTTTGCTTGGCTGGAGTGTCCTGTGGGCATTGGGCTGCTGGAACATCTCAATGGGACCACAGCCACTCAACCACCCTGCCCCGGGCAGCAGCTGTGGAGGCTGGAGTGTCCAGCTCCCTCAGATCTGCCAAAAAGAGAGGGCACACTTGGGGACAGGGTGGCCCTGGGCATCCCTGTGTCACAGGGTCCTGATTTCTCCTGTCCTCTGGCAGGGACGGGCCCCATCCACCTGAACGAGGTGCAGTGCCGGGGCACCGAGAAGTCCCTCTGGAACTGCCCCTTCAGGAACATCACACAGGAGGACTGCAAGCACTCAGAGGATGCGGCTGTTCGCTGCAACATCCCCTACATGGGCTACGAGAACCTGGTGCGCACCATGGGGGGCTGGTGGCTCCATGGGGCTCCCAGCAGTGGGGTCTTATAGCAGGGGAAAGGCCCACAGGATCCATGGGACCCTCATCTCTCCTCCTCTGCACCCCAGACATTTCCCCCTGCTCTGGGGCAAGGGATGCCATGGGAGCTCAGGGATTTTGTGGGTGGGAGCCCCTGTGAGGAGGGGAGTGGAGGGGAGGTTGTGGGTGCTCTGGGTGCTCTGTGGGTGCTGCTCTGTGAGGGGAGGTGTGGGGCAGCTGCTCCCTGCTGCTTTTCTTGCTGCCAGCCTGTGCCCCCTCCCCAGCAGAAACACCAGAAAAAAATCACTGTGGGCCAACCGAGAGATTTTTTTTTACCTGTGATGAAACAAGCAAATGGAGCCGCTTGTTCCTGTTTGCCCTGGCCCATCGTTTCATCCACTTTGAGTTTTTTAAATGATCTTTAACTCTCTCACACCTGTCATTTTTGAAATGATGCCATTTCAAAATGAACTGTTTTCCCTGCGCTGGTGAGACGATTCCCAAACTCACAAGCCATTTCTTGTCCCGAAATCCACCAGTTTTGGGGAGTTCCCTGCCAACTAAAGCTGTGCTTCGCTCTGCTCAGTTCCTGGCTTCCCCAGGCACTGCAGCACAGCCCTGGCTGTGCTGGGACGGGGGCTGGGGACAGTCTTGCACTCCAGAGGGAGCATCACCTGTGATGGCAATGATGCTGCCACTGCTCTTCTCTGCAGATTCGGCTGAGCGGGGGCCGGAGCCGCTTCGAGGGGCGGGTCGAGGTGGCGGTGGGGGCTGGCGACGGGGACCAGCCCCGCTGGGGTCTGGTCTGCGGCGAAGGCTGGGGTACGCTCGAGGCGATGGTGGCCTGTCGCCAGCTGGGTCTGGGATTCGCTAACCACGGCTTACAAGTAGGTGCCAGCACCAGCTTGGCCAGGGCAGCAGCAGCCACCACCACTGCTCACAGGGCTGGGAACAGGGATGGATAGGGATGGGCGTGGGGCAGGAGGTGGCACAGCGCGGGGTGCCCGCTCACGGCCCCAGGGTTTCCCCGCAGATCCGCCTGGCCGGCGGGAGGACGGAGTTTGAGGGCCGCGTGGAGGTGAAGCGAGGCAGTAAGTGGGGCACGGTCTGCAGCGATGGCTGGACCACCAAGGAGGCCATGGTGGCCTGTCGTCAGCTTGGCCTGGGCTACTCCCTGCATGCAATAACGGTAGGTGCCAGCGGGGAGGGCCTTGGTGACACCCTGGCGAGCACAGGCACCGGCCAGCACTTCCCGAATGACCACGGGGCTGCAAGGGGACAGGTGGGGACAGAGGGACGTGGCTGCTCCGTGTCGCAGGACAGGAGCCATATGGGCAGCTGGGGGCCTGGGCAGCTGTGGTGGGGGGCTTGGCTGCAGCCTGGGTATGAGTGATCCTGGGCAATCCAGCCACCAGCCCTACCACCCACCGTGCCTCACCACCTCCCCAGGAGACGTGGTACTGGGACGCCAGCAACGTGACAGAGATGGTCATGAGCGGGGTGAAGTGCGCCGGCCACGAGATGTCCCTGAGCCACTGCCAGCACCACGGCGCCAGCCTGAGCTGCAGGAACACGGGCACGCGCTTTGCTGCGGGCGTCATCTGCTCCGAGAGTGAGCGGCCATGGGGGCTGCAGGGGGCCTGTCTGTGGGTGGGGGTTCTGCAGGGAGGGGGTCTGTGGACAGTGGGGTCTGCAGGCATGGACTCTGAGCAGTGGTGTCCGTGGACAGTGGNNNNTCTGAGCAGTGGTGCCCAGGGACGGTGGGGTCTGCAGGCAGTGGGGTCAGTGGGCGGTGGGCTCTGTAGACAACAGTGTTGTGGGGCCAAGGGCTGTGGTCAGTGGGGTTTGCAGATGGAGGTCAGGTCCCCAGCCAGTGGGGAAGGCACATGTTCCCCCTGGCTGGCTCAGCCCTGCCAGCACTGGGCACTGCCCCGTCCCCTCCACTCGGCCCATCCCTGCCGAGAGCAGGGCCTGTCCCTGAGCAGCCGCCTGTCCCCAGCCGCCTCCGACCTGCTGCTGCACGCACCGCTGGTGCAGGAGACAGCGTACATCGAGGACCGGCCGCTGCACATGCTGTACTGTGCTGCCGAGGAGAACTGCCTGGCCAGCTCGGCCCGCCTGGCCAACTGGCCCTACGGACACCGCCGCCTGCTCCGCTTCTCCTCCCAGATCCACAACCGCGGCCGCGCCGACTTCCGCCCCAAGGCCGGCCGCCACTCCTGGGTCTGGCACGAGTGCCACCGGTGCGTGCGGGGCACGGGCAGGGGACAGATGGGGCTGGGGGTCAGGGTGGGGAGAGTGTGGTGCTGCAGTGGGCTGGGTGAGAGCAGCAGTGGGTGAGGAGGGTGCTGGGCAGGGGTGATGCTGAAAGAAAGTGACGCTGTGCAAGTGTGACACTGAGGGAGGGTGACCCTGGATAGCCCCAGTCTGCTGCCCAGGGTCCAATTTTGCCTGGTGTGGCTTAGGGCTGTTCTTGGATGAGCAGTGTTGGGGCTGGGGTCTCCAGGAGGGCAGGGATGGGGCTGCAGGCTGTGCCCTGCAGCTGAGCCCTCTGCCTGCCTGAGCCAGCTGGCTGGGGACAGTGGTGTCCCTTTCCAGGGTAGGACACAGTTCTGCCCAACCTCACAGTGCTGCCACCTCAGAGCAGGGGCTGTGGGGACATTCCTGGCAGTGAGGGGCCAGGCAGGTGGCAGGGTGCTGATGCAGGGCAGGGTGGACTGATGCAGGGCAGGGCAGGCTGCAGCAGGTGCTGGCTCCCTCCCACAGGCACTACCACAGCATGGACATATTCACCCACTACGACATCCTGACTCCCAACGGCACCAAGGTGGCCGAAGGACACAAGGCCAGTTTCTGCCTGGAGGACACTGAGTGCGAGGAAGGTGGGTGACATGGGGCCCTGCAGCAGCGTCCCTGCCTGTCCCCATCGTGGGGCCAGGGTGGGGGTCTCAGCAGGGACGAGCTGTGTTTCCTCCTGCCTGCAGACGTGGCCAAGAGGTACGAGTGTGCCAACTTTGGGGAGCAGGGCATCACCGTGGGCTGCTGGGACCTGTACCGGCACGACATCGACTGCCAGTGGATCGACATCACTGACGTCAAGCCAGGCAACTACATCCTGCAGGTGCTGCACCTGACCCTCCCCAGCCGCTCCTGCCACCCTCCCAGCCTCTGTCCCTGCACCTGAGCCCTCCACACTTCAGCCACCCATCCCTCCCTCTCACTGGAGCTCAGTGGGGCTGGTGGGTGTGCTGACATGAGATAGTGCCTTGCACCCACAAACATGCAGGGCTGCTCAGATATGCTGCCACGTGGGTTTGCCAACTCTGAGCAGCACTGTTCATGGGCACATGGTGCACAGGGACAGGACCACCCCACATCAGCAGCTACTGGCTCCTTGGAGCTCCCCAGCACACCCACCACAGCTGGGGAGACACATCCTGTGGGGCTGGCGCAGGAGTCTCACTGTCAGTGGCCCACAGGTCGTGATCAACCCCAACTTCGAGGTGGCAGAAAGTGACTTCACCAACAATGCCATGAAATGCAACTGCAAGTACGACGGGCACCGCATCTGGGTGCACAGCTGCCACATCGGTAACAGCCTGGGGCACAGCACCGGGGTGGGGGTGGAGGGCAGTGACAGGGCTGCAGGAAGCCATGAGGATGAGGATGGGCTGGGATGGTGATGCTGGGGGCAGCTATAGTGGAAGGTGCTGGCACTGCACCAGAGCCGACAGCCCCTGCCCTCTGCCCACAGGAGATGCGCTCAGCGAGGAGGCCAACAAGCGGTTTGAGCAGTACCCAGGTCAGCTCAACAACCAGATTTCATAGGGCCCCAGCCCTGGGGAGACAGGCATCTCCCTCCCTCACCCCATATGGGTGGGAGGAAGCTGCTGAGAGACCGGCAGGGAGGCCTGATGATGCCCAGTGCTGCTGCCACTGTGTCCTGCCGAGGATTGCCCAGGACTCGCCACCGGCTGCCCTTCCCCACCTCGAGGGGGCTGGTGCTGGAGGCACTGANCGGTAACAGCCTGGGGCGCAGCACAGGGGTGAGGGTGGAGGCCAGTGACAGGGCTGCAGGAAGCCATGAGGATGAGGATGGGCTGGGATGGTGATGCTGGGGGCAGCTATAGTGGAAGGTGCTGGCACTGCACCAGAGCCGACAGCCCCTGCCCTCTGCCCGCAGGAGATGCGCTCAGCGAGGAGGCCAACAAGCGGTTTGAGCAGTACCCAGGTCAGCTCAACAACCAGATTTCATAGGGCCCCAGCCCTGGGGAGACAGGCATCTCCCTCCCTCACCCCATATGGGTGGGAGGAAG
>VXBB01006763.1:80282-179167 GCA_013399915.1 Illadopsis cleaveri | reverse complement strand
TTCTGCCTTAATTTTGAGGGGGGGGGGAATTTATAGTTAGATAGTTATATATAGATAGTTATAGATACATGTTTTATTTATATACTGTTTCACATGTATTTATCTTACACATGTCTAAGCCAAAAATCGTGCTTGTAGAACAGAAACAGGTATGATGCTGTTGGAATCAATATTTCAAGAATAAAACCTGTGGTTTCTATTCTGTAAATTACTTAAATGTTGGTAAAACTTCATTGACTTTAAGATATCAGATCCTGACTGAAGCCAACTAAGAGGTTTTTTCCATCAAAATTTTTCCATTTTCTTATGGTCTGTGCTTCTGAGATAGGCAAGAAGATTACCTGAGGGCCTTGACTCCGAAACATATTTCATAGAATTTCAAAGCTTTTGCACTTCATTCCAAGTTGGAATAAAACCAGATTTTCAAACATCTACATCCTCTGCAGAGTTATGTGACCTTTCTTTTCTTTCTGCTTTTCTCCTGACTAGCTTTCAAATTTACTTCCAAGCCAAGCTCTTTACATTTCAGCCTGTTGCATTGCAGTCGTGGGTCTTCCAGCACAGAAAGAACATCACCGTCTTTGCTGTGAAGGCATTTAGGTGTCCGTACTGCCAACTGCTAAGTTTGAACTGAAAGTACTTTTTCATTGTCTATTTAATCAATCTTCATTTTAATCTTGTTTAGAAAGTGGCTTCCAGCCTGCCATTACTGAGGATCCTAATGAGGCTTGCAACAGTGAATCCAGGCAGACTGTCAAACCAGTGTTCAAAGAGGACACAGAGAGCTGAGTGCTGTCGTCAAGCTGGCTGACAGACTCATGCAGGCTTAAGTGCACATTGAACAAAGGAGGAGGCAGAACAGGGTGAAAGAACTCATAATGTACTGCCACTTCCCCTTCACAGCCGTCTGATCACACCTGAAGTGTGTGAAAAGACAAAACCCCTCAGAATGTATTGACTAGCTTTGCCATTGCTTATAGAGATAAAGATTTATTGGTATTTATTTTCAGAAAACAGTATTGAGAAAATATGAAATTAAGTGATTTCATTTATTTTAAAATTAGAATTTAATCTCATATTGTCACGTCTGTTCACTGTCCTGGTTATATCAAGAAGCTAAATCAGAGGCTTTGCAGTATATTGTCTGTCAGTGCAATGACTTTCCCTGAGGTATAACTGTTACTGTTTGCTCAAGGAGTGTTTTGTTTTTACAATACTAAAAGCAGTGCACATTCTCTAGGTTTTTGATACTTCTAATGTATGTTATAAAAAGTAGGGGAAAGGGTTATATCTCAAGGGCACAATGCATTCGCTTGGGATAAGAGGAATAGAGACCTAGAATTCCCCTAGGAGAAAGCACTGGAGCTGCTTTCAGTTATGACAAATACTTTGTTTGGATTGTGAAATAAATTTGACAGAATTAAATTTGTTGAGTTGAAAAATACCAATATGTAGTGTAGGGTGAGAAATACACTTTTTTTAGCCTGGTACAAATGTGCATCCCCTCACAGGAATTACAAGTAATATAACTTGATGAGAAATGCTGCTTTTTTGATTGAGCTACTCTGATGCAGAAAGAATTGAGAAAGTGGAAAGAGTCAGTGAATACCAAGGAATGGTTGTTGAGGATCAAAGAAAGTGAAAAGATTCAAAATAAATGTATTTCCACAGTTTGCTTGCATTCACAACACTTGATGTAGTTTATACTTCAATACAACTCATAGAGTTTCCACTTAAGAGCATTTTATTCTTTTGTCTGCTCTTCTGTATATATTTACAGAATATACCTTTTTTAAAGGTAAGTGGAGTATACTGATTTTTCTTTTTACCATGATATTTTATGAAATTCCTTTCATATTTAGCCTGATGAATCTTCCATTAAGCAAGATTCTTGAGATACCCTGCATATCAGTTTTTACTTAAAAATGGGTGTATCATTTCATCCTTCTTGCCTTGTTGCCTTTGTAAGATTGCCATGAGAACATACATATGCTATGGCTATGGTCTCGTTGTTTTTAAAGTTTTTTTTGTTACCCTCTTAGGACTACAGAGTTTGTAAAGCTCTAGGCAGTTTAACAGTGGCATCATTTGCAGACTCTCAGTCTTAGGATTCCCTGATGTTTTGGATAGATCCCTTTCTGCACATTGCTGCCTTCTTTCCACACATTGCTGGTGCTCACAGGGACCCCAGGCAGCAGCTCGCTCTCTCTGTGGGGGTCATCACGTACTGTCAGAGGGAAAATCTGCGTGCAACTCCCACTTACTTTGCATCTGACAAAAACATTTTTCATAAGGACACAGTGGTTTTCATGGGGTGACTGAGTCAGATTCTCATCATTTATAAGATGATCTGGTGTTCACACAAAGTCACATTTGTAGTTTGGGGTTTTTTAACCTTGCCAGGAGTTAATGCTTTGATGGCTTACGATGCCCTTCCACCTTTATTTTAGTTAGTTTATTTTTTTTAATTTTGTATCCAGTTCACTCAGTCTGACTTTGACTGGTCTTGAAGCTTGCTTGCTTGAGGCAGTCACACCTACTGCACTCAGTAATACTAAACTGGAACTTCAGTTTCTGGTTGCTTTAAAATCTTTGGTTTTCTTTGTTCCACCTCTAAAATTTGATGTTTGTTTTCATATTCCCCAAATCAAGACACAGAGCCCCATAACCTCCCCACAGCTCAGAGTAGTATTTCCAGTGCAGTCATCTGCTTTTCCTTTTCCATGCTGACTTAAGCTCATTCTGCAGTTTGCTTAGTCCAGCACCTTTTCTTGCTCAAGGGTTTCAATTCTTGTCCTGATGGGTTTTGCAATTTTGGTTTAACATTGTGATATACAAAAATACCAGATTTTCAGAAAATGCAGCACCTAGTGGTGGTAGTTTACTCTGATGCAGAAGACACATGATGAATTTAAGACAAATAGGGCATGAGATGTTTTTCACAAGAACATTTTTCACACCAAAGAATATTTGTGAAAATCAGCAACATTTTTCTACTTTTACCCAATTAATGGGGTTTTTTTCCCACAAAAACACTTTACTGTTTCTTTTTGTGTGACTTTTGACTGATTTTCCACGTGGTGTATATTTTTTCAAGGAGCTTTTATCCATGATAGCTGTAGGGTGGATTTGTTTGACACAACCCATTGTGGTTAATATCTTTTGTTCAATGGGATTGGTTCATTTGATTCTTCTGTCACATTTGTGGACATTCTGCACAAAGATGTTTCATTCTCTCTCTGTTGGTGATATGTATTATGTTTTGCCATACTGGTAATTCCCATGGATTGAAGTTCTCTGTTTATTAATGGTAACAAAGGTATAAATATATAGTCACACAATCTCTTCCCTACAGGATAATTCAGGATGGAAAAGGAAGTTCTTTTCTTATTAATATTTTGATGGCAATAGTTACCAGTCAACAAAATTTATCACCATCAGTAAATACTTGTCTCTGCGAGGTTGTTATGGCAAGTTTATCAATTGAGTAGTTCTTACCCAAGCTTTCGTCCTATGGATGACTCTCACAGTGGGGATGCTGGTGATTTGCAGTTGGGGGTAATTATTTCCTGCTGTCTTCTCGAAGTCTGTAATGCCTGGAAAATTATGTTTGGGAACATAAATTCAGAATCTGCTCCGTACTAATGACTGCTGATAGGTCTTTCTGGATTTTCATGCAACTTAAACGTGCTCCCTGTCTTTTAGACATCTGTTTGATGTCTAATCACATAAACTTAGGCAAGTTTTAACCGTTATTTGTTTAGTTATTCTGGCCAAGCTTCTATATTCCCATTCATCCCTTATTGCTCAATTTTCCCTTTCCTCAGGATCTTCACATCTGCCCCACGTTTCAAAATAGCTGATTCTGTTTAGGAAGTAACTTTCAGGTGCAGACTTTCTCAATAAAAGGTGCACAGCTACAATGTGTTGCAATTGCAAAAATCTCTTTCTCTGCTCTTGACAAATACAATCTCACCCAGCTTGAAGCTCTTCAAAATGCTGAGAAAAGGTTGTTTTCTAGCTTGTTGCTCTTCCTGTTCTTGAGTCTGCCTTCTTAGTGGTGTAGAACACAAAGCTTTTGCTTTTTCTCAGAGCCTTTTTTGAATTATTGAATGTTGCTTTTTTTGACTTTTAAATAGAGTTCAGATGTCAGCTCTTGTTTGCTTTGCCCATCTATTATTGTTCACTGCTTTCTTCTGAGCAATCTCTCTTCTTCCATGATTTTTCCTTGCATGTGGAAAGAACGCGTTACTAATTCACACTAAACCTTATCCTAAATATTATCCTGCTTCTGACCTTTCCTCCAAACTCCTTTGTCACTTCTCCTATGATTAACTTGACAATCTACAGGCAGCTGTTATGCTGAGACAACTGTCTGCTGTGGTGACTAATATTACCTTTCATCTTTGCTCCTCTTTCACTTGTCCACCTGTCAGTCTGTCTACTTACTTAATTGATCTGTCTTGTTTTTGCACTTTGGATACCAACTTTCAGAAGGCAGGACCTCGCTCATCTTTATCCATGTGCCCAGTGGGTTTTGGCCTATAGGACTTCCTTGTGGAATGTGCAGTGCTGTTAAGGATTTATTTGTGCTGAGGTCCCACACTCTCATAATTTCCTGCCTGCTTCCCCCTTTCTCTGTGTTCCAACTTGCATGTTGTAGCACCTCTATGCCAGCTCATTCACTTGTTCAACTGTTTGCTTAGTTATGAAATGTTTGCTTTACTGATATGTCTCTATGATTCTAACTCCACTTTTCATGTAAGATAGCTGCAATTTTTCTTTTCATTAACAGTCTTCCAATAAATGAAATGCATTTTTTACTGCATCTATATAGCCAATTAAAACCTGAAATATGAAGAGTGTTTCTTGAAGTCATAAAGCCGTGAAATAATATTTAATATGGCTTTAATATCAATTGGTCAGTACAACAAGTTGTTAAAATGGGTGTAAAAGTCACAAACTAAATTATTACTGAAACTCTTATAAATAAACTTGATAATCAAAAAACATATTGGGTGACATAAAATATGACAAATACCATTACAGCTAAAATGCAAGGGAATTCCAATGTAACTAGCAGCTGAAATTATTTTATCATTGTGAAGGAAGAATGAGGTTTCAATTCCCATAGTCAATTCATTCAGAGATTTTGTAACTTAAAGTATGATGTCTAGAGGACCTGAGTAGCTCTGAATGTGTAAGTACAGTTGTACTGACTGCATCCACATCTTGCATGTTGTGTAATGTACTAAGGTTTTATTTCATTCACTCTTATTTCACTGATACCTGACCTGCTCATATCTTCTTGTCTTCCAAGAGCATACACTGTCAGCTTTGTTCCCTCTGGAATTTCAAATGTAGTGTTTGTGGACTAGTCCTCCTGAGTGTCCACTTGTATTAGATACTGTAAAAGCATAGGAGGGATAAAACACCTCTACTCTTAGTTCAATATTCAGTCTAAATCAGGGTTTTCCCTATTTATACTCATCAGGACATCATATCTGGATTTAAACTGTTATTCAATGCATGTGTGTCCTAATTTAATTGCTTGTGCTGTTTTACAGCCATAGTGTCTCAGGTGAAAAATTACTGTCCAGATCTTTTTTCTATACATTGTGATTACTGAAATGGAAAAAAAAAGTATATAAACACTTGTTGGGATTAAATCCTAGGTGTTCTTAATAAACACAGCTATCACAGAGAGTTTCTCAAGTCATTGGTAAAAGTAACAACATCCAATTTTCTGCAGTTTGAGCACATTGGCTTTTTTCTGTTGTTAGTTGCATACATTTTGATTTATCTAGTGCAACATTACCTCCACAGTTGGCCTTCTGTGTAATACATTCTCTGGAAAGAGAAATTAGCCTTTTGTGCTCTTCCTTTTAACATTCTCCAAAAATGAGTGTGTCCTTCAATATTTGAATCTTCCTCTAAAGAAACAGCAGTGTTTATCTGGCTCTAAGGTTGTGGTTTCTTTCCTCTGTCATCCCAGAGGAATTATATTTGACATTTCCAATTTTGGTAATGATGGAGCCACAAATCTTTCATTTTTAAAGATCAAGTTATCCATAGCAATTAGTTTCTCTGAGAATGTCAGGAACACTGTGTTTGTGTGACAGATGGATAAATATTTTCCCTTGGTTAACCAAGAACAAATGTTTCTGGTAGTGTGGAATGCTAGGGCATCATTTGATTAAAGTCTTTAAATCAAACACTTCTGAGACATATATTTATTTCATGTTGGTAAACCTTCTATACTGTTTTCATGTAATGAACAGGGTGGAACTGTCATAGCAAGACTGTAGGAAAAAAATTCAGAACTAGTAAGATGTTAAGGACTAAGACCTAAGGACTTTAGGTGTCACTCAAAATGTGGCAAACATTTATCCTTGTAAACTTCAGCAGTGCTGCAGTAGACTGACCATCTCAAATACCAAAGTCGCCCTGGGAGAGATGAGAGGTGGGCATCAGTATCACAAACCACTGGACATGACATGCCAAAGCAGAGGACCATTTTCTCTCACACTGCAGTTTCCACTAGTGTAGCAGAATATTTTCCATTTTCATAAACAAATTATTTTCTTATATGCACACATAATCCCCAAACAGTTTAACAGTAATTATGAAATTGTTTTCAAGGAGTGTGCCTTTGTTTTCAGTAACAATTAAGTGCTTTCAATTTATATCAGTCTTGATAATGTTAAAGCAGTTTCTTTTTTTTAAGTAGGACAGTACATTGTGAAATTAACATATCAATTAAAAACATTAGTGATGCCAAGCCATACATAACAAAAAAGAGAACAATGTTAGCCTGTGAAGTTCAGGTAGCATGCGTGGCTTCAAAATAGGCTGGCTCTTTACCAAAAAAATACTTCTCTCAAGGACATGGCAGTGAACTGACTTTGCTAAAGGTGCTCCCACACTGTTCATTGACAAGAGATCACACAGTTCTTTTGCTGCTGCAAACTTGAAGCTGTGTTAACATATGCCCATTCACACTGCAGAGGTGACTGCTGTTTCTGGCACTAGTTTGTGCCTGTTAGTGTCTGACACAGGGAGCCCTTAAGCTGAGGAGGTTATTCAGACAGTGGCCATCTCTTGGAGGGAGTTTGGTTTATTGTGTCCTGTGATGCAATAAAAAAACTGGTTTTGTTACCCGTGCAGGTCTAAGCACAAAGGTTTTCCTTTTAGATAGTGATTTCACAATGTCTATCTCTTTTGAAACAACTGGGTGTACAATAAGAAAATATTTTTTTTATCTAGTGGCACTATTCCTTGCCCTTTCATTATTTTTAGTAAAATCACTTTCTATATCCTTGGCTTTTTACATTTTCAAAGCACTTCACAAACATTGGTATTTTAACTAAGAAATCCAGTGTTTTGCGTTGCTGCTGTAGCAGCTTTCGTGCTGCATGATAGCTGCTGATTTTAGATGCGATGGGGAAAAGAGTAAAAAGAGAGCAAGAACAAGTGACACAGCTACTTAGAAAATGAGAAATTCATTTTAAAAGCAGCAAACATGACATTCCCATTGTTTCAAATATGTTAGCTCAGAAGTGTATCAAATTACCTTGTCTTGCTAATTGAACCAGTAAAAAAGACCCCCACGATTACAGCAGTAAATTGTGCCCATTACCTTGTATTAGACACATATAATCTCTAGGCTGGAGCTGAGACTTTGCAGTTTTGTTTTTTAGCTGCCTCAGAGTGGATTCAGAGAACAATTAAATGAAAATGTCTTTTCAATTTTTCAGAGGTTTTTTTTTTAATGAGTCTGGCATAATATCAGAGACAGCTTTGCACATAAGTCTGTTTGAAATACTTAGGAAGGAGGTTACTCTGGCAGGTCTCATGCTGTATATGGTATTTCATAAGGACATTCAGTTTATTTGCTGAAGCACATTGCTCGTTGCTTGTCACTAAGTTTATGCATCTCTTGTTTCTTTTTGGTAGTTAGAATAACACATACAAACATAGACAATAGAAATAGTAAACAAATGTAAAATGGTCTCTGTTTTGATTAATATGGATTAGAACTAGTTCGTAAATGAGTTTATTGGCATTCTAATAATTTTACTTTGCCCTTCATATAACTGTTCTGCAACATAATCAAAATTTACTAAGTGTCAAACATGACACTTAAAGAAGTACTGAAGTGTGTGTCCCTGAGATCAGGTCTACTGCCCTGAGAGGTGTCCTGTGGGAAAAGGTCATAAATGTTATGATTGGTTCGAGTTGTACAGCAAAAATATGGAGACTCAAACTCAAATTCGACATTAAAGTTAACAAACCTAAGGAAACGAGGCACCAAATTACGACAGAAGTTGGAAATTTACCATAAAGTGCTTGGGATTCTTACAAGAATCTGTTCTTCACTGTTGGAAATGATGAAGACCTCTGTCACACTTCTCATTCATATGATTTTATGTACATTATTTGTAATAAGTCTAGAAAATATTTAGAGCTGTAAGAAAACACTCATTATAAAACATCAGACAATTAATTCAACAAGCTTTTACTTGGCAATAGGAAAATCAAGACAGGTTATGCTTTTAGTTTCAGAATCAAAAAAGGACAAACTATATTCCTGCATGTATTTGGCTCAGGGAGCGATGGGATTTCCAGTGTCAGTGTTATCAGTCCTGAAGGTAACTGCTAGTCGACAATGCAGACAAGGAATTAAGCTTTGAATCTAAATTTAGATGCCTATGGTTGGCTCCTGAAGTTATGAAATGGAAATATTCCATTAAGCTATTCATACAGATTGGACTAAATCATCTACTTTCAGAATCTGAAAGCAGAATGACTTGAAATGCATGCCAACATTCAGTTTAAATTCTTAAGCATATTGAACATTAAAAGTGTTATTAAATCTATATTGATGCCTGAAAATCTATCACTGACATATAGGGAGGTTAAATATATAAAATTCCCTTTGATTTTTAATCCACATTTTTTCCTCAGGAGAAATTTATGTGATGTAGACCTTTTGGAATCCCAGCAGGTGGGCTAGTGTTCAAGTGTGTGCTTCGGTATTGCTATAACTACACTCTTAAAAATGTTTGCCTTATGGTACAATATTCTGATACCCATAAAATGTAACACATGCCTTAGGTATCTCTTAAATATATTCTTGTGTTTTATTTGTTGTATGTAATTATTTTAAATATATCATACGTGTATGTTATGTTAATGCCACAATCACCGTTGAAAATTCATGTAATGTAGGTATAAAATCCAAGGGTTAACAACTCTCAAATCAGAAGGATAGATGTTCAAACTTCCACTGTTTGAACAGTAGAAGAGATGGCAGAGACTGGAGAGACAAAAGATGCTTCAAATAATAATAGGCAAGTTCAGCTCTCTGCATTATAAATTACTCATTCAGAATATCTGAGAGTTCCATTGCACATTTAAGTGTATGTAAAGAAGCCAAAATTTTCAACTTTTGCTGTAAAAGTACTTGATCAGAAGAGATAATTCTTGGGACCTTTGAATTTTAATGAGCTGCAGTGAAAAGCCAGAATTTGACAGCTTCTTTTGGAATGTAAAGTTCAGGAAAAAAAATACTTCTGATGCATTTTCTTCTCAAGATGCTAAAATATAACTATAAATACAATATAATAATAACTATAATAATAATGAGAAAAATAACAATAATAACATGCAGACATAAAATCATAAATCCATAACAACAGCAGTATCAAGAAGTTATGATGAAGTGGCTGAAATGAGAAAATAAAATTAAATTTCCTGGTATTTCACTAGAGGGAACATATGACAGCTAGCATATTCTCATAAACCTGTGAGTTCACACACATGGACCAATTTTTGCAGTGCAGATGTAAGGTTTGACTTTGTCTTTGGGATGGGAAGTGGGTAACAGATCAATTTCCAATGAGTTATGCCTATTGAATACATTTTGAGCAGACATGAGCTTTCTTTGTCCACAGTTGGAAGGGTGGGTAAGAAACTAGCCAAGTTCAGATGTTATAATGCTGAACATCACTTAATTATCTCTGCTGACAGGAAGCTTTATATTAATATGGACTTGTGTTTCTCCTGACTTTCATTCAGGTCCATGCGTGGGTGGCGCCAGCTCGTATTTGTTCATGATATGTTGTGCAGATGCAAAACTTGAAATGAATGAAAGTAGCATTTGGAATTATTGCTAGAGTGCATGTGGCTTTGGGTTACTGGTGTCATGATCAGATTAAACAAATTGTTGAGCAGCCATGTTATTTTTCAAGAGAAGTAAAACTTGATCACAATTCCTGCAGGATTTTAAATCTCTCTTCTAGGTACAAGAAGTATATTTATAATAGAAATTTCAGTGGCATTTTTCAGGAGTAGAATGTTTTTTAAGTCTTGATTTTTGTAATACTTATTCATCCATATTTACAGAAAGGATTGTAGTCTTCGGAGGTAATTTGTTATAAGAGAAAGTGCATTTCCTCCTTTGGTTCCTTTTGTTTTTTATTATTTTTGAATATGTTCTAAAGTTTTTCCCATGAGAATTTTTTTTACCATCTTAAGAGCCATGATCTACTGTCCTCATCTCTGTGTTAGACATACATGCTTTTCCTTTTTTTTTTTCTTGACTTCTAAGTATTAATATTTTAAAGAGAGACATTTGGAGGAGAGGAGGAAGGTCACAAAGTATTCAACAAAGCTTAGGAAAACACCAAATCAGTTTCAAGGCTTCAGAGAACACAAACCATGCACTATAGTTTAAGCCTTTAAAATTATAAAGTAGTTAAATTGGATTTTCATGGAAATTTCACAGAAAGGCTTATATTTCCAAACACCAATATAATGTCTGAATTGAGGTGAAATCCACATGAGATTTGTGGACTTTAAAATTTAACACTTTCATTTTATGCCATTGAAGAAAAAAACCTATTTTTTATTCATATTTCATAAATAGCAGAATGAAATTTTACCCTCTGTTGACTGGCAATACCTTGCTTTCACCAGGATGAAGTCATTAGAGATACATTATAGCTTTGCTGCATTTCAGGGTCTGCTGATGTTTCTATTTACAAGACCGGTCTTTCAGACTAGCATAAAATCAGAAGTTAAAATTTATTTCCAAGGAAAATTGATTTCTTCTGTTATCATGAAAACAAGGGGTTTTTACAGTGAAATAGAAAAAAGAAGCCTTGAAGGTCTTTGATAACTTCTTGCATTTATTGTAGGGGTCAGTAATCTTAACTCCTATGCCTGCTGATTACTTGATCTCTAAAGGTGGCCAAGTCTCTTCACTTCTTGCCACAGCTTCACCTCTTTGAAATTCAAATATTTGGGAAAGGATCCTTTTGCTATGGATTTTTGCCACTTAGTTTAGTTCAGCCCAGTAAGATGACCTAATAACAAAGCTGTTAAGTGTCGTGAAATGCAGGAGCAGGCTTCTGTTTTCAAGGGTAATTGAAGGTGTAGAAGGTAGATTGATCTTAAATGACATTTGCTTGAGTCATTTCAAATTGGACTGTATCCAAACCCATCAAAGACAAGACCCTCAACTGCCCCCCCTGCTGAATAAACTGTGTTGGCATAGGTGACTTACCGAATTTTTTGTCGTGCGTAAGAAACCAGACCAAGATTAATGCCAAACCTATTTTACACTCCAGCAATGTGTCCTTGTCTTACATTTCACTTTCAGGTGTTTGAATAATACAAACAGGAAATATAATTGGTCTCGTGATAACTTATCTGACACCTTTTTCTCATGCAGTTTTGAAGATTTGTGCTTCAAATGAGGCAATTTACTGATACACGATCTTTATCACTTCAGATACCTAAACAGTATTTGAAACAGGAAAAAAACTGTTTAAACTCTATAGACAGAACTTTGTGGTCCAAATGCACTGGTAATTGTTTCTTCTAGCCAGGAGACAGTACAATCATTTGTTGGTTTGAAAGTTACTGAATAGCTGCTTTAACAGGTTTAAGTCAACGCTGTAATTTAGGAACTTTTTTAGCATCTTTTAACAAACTCCCAGAGGAGTGTCTCATTAGCCTAGTGTCTGAAATTGATTTTCTAAAGTGTAAAGAGCATTTGAAATATTTACTTGGTGATTCAGGCTGGAATGCTGGAGAAATTAAGGTGTTTTGCTCAGTCTCTAATGTGTTTCTAGCAGCTACAGAGTGAGGAAAGAAAGAAGGCCAGGGCTTCTCTGGAAAGGTCCTTTCTGATTCTTCCCTTCCTTTCCTCTTGATTAACGTGGCTCCTACACTACAGAGCAACTAGAAAATTGGGAGAAATTGGTCCTTAAGCTCTGTTCTGGCAATTCTGTTGTGTTCCTATTTCTGGCTTCCTATTTTTGTACGGGTAGAACACAGGGCTCATGCTCCTATGAGCATTTGAAAGGTCCTCTCAGAAACAGTAGTAAGGAGAAGATGGAGAGCTGCCTTTTTGGGAGAGGTTTAGTGTTTTAGAGGAAATGCAGGAGTTCAAACCTGAGTGCTTGGCGGTGACAGTGCCAGCAGCTTAACTGTTTTTCTGTATACTTCTGTTTCCATCTTAAGAAAATACTGATGTGCAGTAATGGAAGGTCGAGGTGAAGGAAAGCCCTGCCGTGCCTTTATCTGATAGGTGGCTGCTTACAGTGAAGAGCTTAGCAAGAGGGGGAAGGTCTTCTGGCTCTCCCCTTTCTTTTATCTGAGTGTAGCGAGCACAGTTGGCTACAAGAAATGGTCATGACATGCTCAGACATGGGAGATGAGACACAAGCATGAGCCTGGGATGGGTAGAGGAGTCCCTGCTGTCCTTGCCTAAACAAGAAGTGAAGACACTCTCAGTAAGTTATCGTCACTTTTGAAGGGTTCTCTTTTCTGTTTGTTTTGTTGTGTGTTGTTTAGGGGAGGGGGATAAGTTGGACTAGGAATTAAAACAGTCCTTGTTTCTTACTGATATCAAGTGCTGTGGATAAGCTATTAGAATTTCCTCCTGTCTTTTATACTGTCAAAGGAAAGGTCATGCTATTGCCACTGTGCACATTAAAGGGAGAAAAGAAAGAAGTGCAGAGATCCTTCTTTCTTCTTTTGTCCAGGCTGTGTTCAAGGAACAGAGGTCTCTGAGCAGAAACAGTCCCTTTAGGATGAGTCCTACACTCATCATCTTTCTTCTGTATGTCTTCTGTTTCCCATCTCTACATTAGTGAGTTGTCTAAGCTGGCTGTTCATGGTGGGTAATATCATTAACTATTGTTTTTCTGCTGCTTCTAGCAAGTGTAGTTAAGCAAAAGTAAAAAGTTGAGTGGTTACGCACTTTATTTCTGAGTATAATCAAAATTTCTACCATTATTGATATTATTTGCTTACTAAATACCCTGAACAAATCCTGTAAACTGGCAATGAATGTCATGCAAAGAAGTTTTCATTGATGGTACCTTGGAAAAAATAGAACAGAAATTCAGAGCAAGAAATTAATCCCCTTGCAGTAGTCACATAACAAACTTTTGCAAGCTGAAGGCTACTAAGTTACTATCAATAAACGTTTTTAAAAGTAAAATTTCTATATTTCTATTGTACATGTTATATTTTACCCCAGAAACCATCTTATAATAAATATTCAAAAGAAAGAGATTATACTATATAGAGTCTATAATGTTGAAATGTCAATATGCTGCCAGCTGAACCAATAGTTTTGCATGGAGTACTGACGTATGTATTGTCATTTTTTCTCACAAACACAGCAGGTAGATTTAGGAGAAGTCAGACATACAGTTGCCTTCCTGTCTGAAGAATACAAATCAACCATATGTTGCAATTTCAGAAAGCAACATAAATGTATTTATCCTGAAAAAAATTCTAAAAAAACAAAGTAAAGAAGCAACATATTCTGCCCCAAGAGTGGTTTTCAGCTTGGCTTTATTATGATTTACGTTTTAAGCTCGGTTATTGGCAAGTTGGGCAGTGGAGAGGGAAAAACTGAACCAGCAACCAGACACCCGTAGGAAACTGACACTACCTCTTGCTTTTTCATATTTCAGTCAAATAATTTTGGAGACTAAGATGTAAAGAAAAAAAATGTAGGTGCAAATGACCATTAACAGAGTTGGGATTTCTGTTTTCTTTGAATTAAACCTGTCCTTAGACATTTAAGAAGGATTTGTTGGCAGAATTGTTCCTCATGTCAAGGGGAAAAAAAATCTTTTGCACAGATCTGGACATAATGGATTTTTACTGGTATCAGAATGTCAGGTTTATATAATTGTCTTTTTTAACTGTTGGTAAGCTGGGAATGGTTATATTACTGTAGAAATTAGTTAGCAGGTTCTCACAAGGTTTCCTTATTTCAGAAAGGGGCGATTCAGGTGGTACAAACAGCTTTCTGCATTCCCAAACAGATAAATTGCTCTTCCTTGCTAGTAAGCCAAGTGTTTCTAAATATCATTTGAAAAATATTTGGTTGTCAGATTCTCAAGAGAGAAATGCCAAAATTAATGCAAGATCTCTCATGGCTACACTTGAGACACCAGAGCTAAGCAGTGATTACTCAGAAATTGGCAATGCTTGACGTGAAAATATCAGCAGAAATTGAAATTTATACAGTAAACACCTCATGAGAGAGTAGATGTGAATCACTTTGAAATACTTCACCTGAGGAATTCAAGTAAGGAAGAGTACCAAGACTGGAGAAGGAGTTGCTGTGTGAAACCATTTGAAATAGCTTGTTTAAAACATTCAGAGCTTAATTAGAAAATGTAGCCTCCCCCTTAAATAGTGTTGCAAAGGGGTATTATCTTTAGGAAACGATCACTCTTGATTTTACCATCATTCTCAGGCTACCATCCTTGTTATACATGGTTGATTTCTTACTGTCCCTTTGTAAATTCTCTAGTGTGATTAGAGTGGGGAAAACAGGACAGGGTTTGGCAGTTTGGGTTTTTGGCTGGGGTTTTTTGTTTGTTTTGTTGGGAAGGGTCTTTGTTTTGGTTGTTGGGTTTTATTTGTTTGTTTGTTTTTCTTGGAAAAATTCAGGATATGGCTTTGGGGAAAAAATATAAAAGTGCACAAGCAGGAGATCTGCTCCAGATCTAGATAGTCAGATGTCTGTGAGCTTTAAGATGATATTGTGCCTGTTGGAAATAAGGTACTGTCCTGGGATATTTTGTTCAGCATGCCAGTCCCCCATCTCACTCTCCCCCTGAACATCAGCTCAGTAAAGTAAATGCAAGAGCACCTGAAGCGCCCTTTTCACCATTCCGAGTTTGTGTCTGATTGACAAAGGAATGATCTGGGATTTGTCAAAACCCTACAGAAGTTACAACTCTTTCTTGTCTTCTCTTTCTTCCTCTTATCTTTCTTATCTATTTCTATAGGTATAGTTAAAGCTAAGAAATACTTCTGACAGGCATGTTCTGTATTTTTATGTCCTGTCATTGATGTCTGATGGCACTCTGCTTAGTTTTACTTTCATATTCCATATTTTTACTCAGTTGAGAGTGAAAATGTAAGAAGGGAAGGTAGTGTAATAGTTTAAATGAAAGAAAAATGAGGATTTTTTTTATCTATACTGTTGTTCCAGAAAAGCTATTCCAGAATAATTGCTCTATAATCTACTTTTCCACCTGGAGCAGAATGTTTTATTCTGTTAAAAATTAATTCTCTGGGAAAGCAAAGGTTTCTGATGAACCAACAATGAAGATATATCACAGGCTTAACTCTTAGAGCTGTACAGAGATATAGCATCTGTTGTGATTTTTATAAAAATATAGAACCCATTATTAGTAGAGTTTGAGATATAATGGCACTAATTTTTATTTTCCTGAAACTCACTTTTGTTCATGGTTGGCCATTTCATTACTTTGAACTGGGTCAACTTATCTTAAACTGGAATGAACTTTAATTTTAGGTTGCTTTAGGACTTTGACTGTGGAAACAGATTTGAGTCTTAGAACATGTGAGAAATTAATGCCTGTACATAAACCAACTTTATCAGTGTAAGTGCACATGACATTATCTCATCCTATATGAAAGTTTAATGTCATTTCCCAACTTTTCTTAGCATTCTCTCAGTACTGCTTTTTAAATTACTGTCTTCCTCTTCTTATCTTTTGTGGCTAGTACTTGTGCTACTACACTGCTTCTTTCCTTCTGACACTAGTCTCCTTTCTGAAATCCTGGAGTTTTTTCCACTCAGCTTTCTAAGCATTTTATAAAAGTTCTTCCCAGCTTGCTTTCACTGCAAAAGCTATGACTTAGTGAAATGAAATTCTTGAGAATATGGGAACAGACTTTGACAATTGCTTTAAATTGTGTTAAATTGGCCAGCAAACAGAGCTTCTAAAGTGCCCTGTCCTTAAGATAGAGTTTAAACAAGCATCACAGGATTAAACAGAATAAAACCTTTGAAAATTTTTGTTTGCTATTATTTTCTTCAGAATTCTAATAGCTTATGGCTTCTGATTATAGAAGGTCCTAGAAATCATTCTAAATCACTCTAAATTCCAACAGCAGACTGTGTGGAAATTGGTCACATGTAGGCTTCGAGGCACCTTATTAACTGATGTTACAGGAGCTCTGCCATCATTTATTTTAAACTCTCTCTTTTTAGGCACTCTCCTGAACAGAATCTGTGGGTATTCAGAAAAAAAAAAATTAATTAATGAGTCAAAGAAATCACTGTTGGTACAGAGGATTCCTCTTTGTTTCTTGGAATAATAATTTTTCTTCTTGCTGGCATTTATGATTCAAGCAGCGTACTAAGGAAAAGGTAGGAGAGAATAGGAATTAAGGTGAACTTTGATAAACATAAATTAGGAGCAGAAATTTTGCTGGTCCCTTGAATTTGAATGACTTATTTTTATCCCAATTGCAGTTCTGTTTGTTTTCCAGGTGTCTTAAAACAATTTAGCTTTAACACGGATTGTATCAGCAGCCTCATTAGGAAGGTATCAGCTGAGAGAACAAGGCTATGAGATGTGTATGATCTCTAAAGATAGCACCAGAAAATTAAAAGAGGTGTTTTAAAGTGAATGTTGCAGATGTGGGGTTAGTTTGGTTTTTGTTGGTTTGTGTGTCTGGTCTTTTTTAACAGGAGAGGTTATTGTTGTGGTGAGGCTTTTGATAACAGGTGGTTTTCAACATCCTCTCTCTGTCCTTGTACTTAATTTACTGCCAACTTCAGGTTTTTCAAAATGCAAAAAACAGCATAGTCTCTGCACTGTGACAGCCCTTTAACCTTAAAAATACAAGTAATGTCGAAAGCAAGAGACTGAAATCAGTCACCAAACAGGCTGTGCTCTGCAGTGGCTCCTGTGTCTGATGCTATTAACTCATTTAAGAGAAAGGAGATGCTCAGCTGTCATTTTGCATAATAAATTTGATGCAACTTTTGATTCTTGGAAAATGCAAACAGTCCTGAGAGCAGACAGTTGAGTCAGCAGGTCTTGGTCACTTCATTCCCCCTTGCCTGTCAAGGGAGGGCCACGTTTCCAAGAGAGTGTCACAACCCACAGAGGGATAGAGCCATGCATCAGGGATTTTGCATTGGAGGACCATGAATGGTTCCTTTCTTGCAGGTGAAGAAAAAGAAACCATAGAGTTGAAAGGGGAGATAGACTAGTAGGGAATTTGGTTCTTTTTCCTCATTACAGTGCTGCTGGCTAGACCTTCCAGAACAGCATTGACACTGATATTTGGAGTTGGGGTGGTGGTGCCAATTCAGACTGCTTGAAGGACTTGCAGGTTGGTAGCCTGGCAGAGAACAGTGTTTCATTTTCAACATGGCAAGGTTATTTTAAAAGAAAAAATTTAATTCTTCGGACTTAATCCTGATTTATTTACTTAGTTGTTTTGGTTTTTTTATTAAGGAATGACAGATTTGGCATTCTGGCTCTTTTCCCTACCCTGAGAGGTAGCACTTATTCTGTCATTTTAAAAGTCTGTAGGGACTTGCCCTCTTGTCTACAGCATGTAAAGCAAGCCAGAAAAACAGAATTGCTACTCCTCATTAACCACTTGTCCCTGGTTTGGGGATTTTGTCTTTGTTCACCGGACAGCAGAGATGCCTCACTAACAAAGGTGTGTCTGTGTATTTCAAAGCAGAATAGTAAGAAAATGTTCCTTGTACTTAGTAAGGCAACTTGTTTTGAAGGGAATTTATCCATTACTTGAGAGACATATCCATTACTTGGAAAAAAAATGAAAGGGAGAAAATAATCTGTATCTGAAAAGGTTTCCTTCCTTTGTGACTAATGACCACAAAAATTGGTTGTATTGTTTGTTGTTTCAGCTCTAAAAGCTGTGGTATAGAGAAATACATGAAGAAACTCTCACTCCAGATGAAGAGACTTACCTATTGCTGGATTCCTGCTTTTGATTGACTCCACTTCTCACAGTGCTGTGTGTTCATGGAACAGTAGAAGTTCCATGTGGTGTAGATCTATACAGAGGAATCTGTATATACTGGGCTGGTCTGCTCTTCCCTTTACTCCTGACCTCTGCAGTCTCTGCAAGCACCTCTTGTGTAGGGAAACAGTGAAAAAACCCACTGCGACAACAAGGAATGATTGCTTAGAAATTGCACATGAAGAGTTCTGTGACCATTTCAAACCTGAATCAGTTTTTGTGCCTGTTCAGCAAAGTAGGATGGGGGAGGCGCTGCAGGAGGGTCTTTCTCACAGGTGAACAGGGTCAGTTCATGGGCAGGTGGTGTTACTGAGACAGAGGAGCCAAGTGAGATCCTCCACATTCCAGAATTGTCAATTAGCAGCAGGATATGTGTGTGTGTGTGTGTGTGTGTGTGTGTGTGTGTGTGTGTGTGAGGCACGATCAAGAACTTTCCACTGACCACCAGAAATGTCTATTCTTCAGAGAGAAGAAAAAAAACAAAAAGAAGAATTTTTACAGGCAAGTTCCATTGAGTGTCTAAAGCGAAGCACAAGAAATAATTTTTCACTATTGTCTAGTCCAGCAAACAAACTTATATTTAAGCATTTGAATTATTTAGATAAGATTTAGAATTTTTAAGTAACCTCCTAGTAGCCATTCTATTCTTTTTCCATGTTTCTCCACTGAATACCAACTATGTTTGATATAGAACTGGTAATGCAGATTGTACATTAATATGGACTTTGAGCTCTCCAGAATGCATAACAGAACATGGGCATAATTGATTCCCACCCTGAAATGGAGCTATTAATTACCTAAAACAATAAAACCATAATAACATTTTCTGTGTGTATATATTTTGGAGGGGAATAAAATGAAGAGAGATAAAGATACGGTTATTGCCTTGACATTTTGGTAATGAGATTTTATGCTGAGCTGGAGTTCAGGAAAAGCACAGCAAAGGAAACTAATAGAAAAGAGTAAGGAAAAGAGCAGAGGTTGGAGGGTACTAAGGGCATCTTAGAGGTGCCACACAGTTATGCTCATCTCCTCTGTTGAGCTTCCCCTGCTTGCCTGTCTGTTTCTAACATCAGCTCTGAGGTGGAGAGGGAGTATCACTGCAGTGATTAAAGGCATCTAGCAGTTAGAAGTCATCTCCATAAATAGAAAAGTATGCGTCACTGTGGACTACCTAACAATATTGTTGTTTATTAAGAAACATTGCATGGTAGTAGATAATAAAAGTGGAAGCTGATCCTCTTCCTTTTTAGTTGATCAGTGTCACAGGTGTCTCATATCTTGCTTTCTTACCGGTTGTTGCTTTGCTTCTGTTGTTCTGTGTCTTCATAGTTGATTTTGTTTAGGCTAGCTGAGGGGGAAAGGGCTGCTTTTTCTCCCTGTAGCTGAAGAGTTTTCTTCACAAGCATACAGCTATAAAATTAAGATTAAATAGTTATGATTTATCCTGGGAAAGGTCGGTTTCTCTATATTACCTAGAAACATAATACTTTGGTTTGTAAAACAAAACACTTCTTCTAACATAGTTTTGCAGGACCATTGTACATACTGCCTATGAGCAGGTTCTGAAAACATACTCATGTGCTTGTGTCAGCAAACATAATTATCATTAATATGTTCAGTAATGGTTAGTTTGGCTATCTTAGGTATTTCTCTGTAGCCTGATATTTTTCCTCTAATTATTTTATTTTTTCCGTAAATAATGAACACTACCGATTTTAAAGGGAATGAGTTTTTGAAAAGAATTTTAAAGAAACATTTTATTAGAAGAACTGTTGATTGTCTGTTTATTGGATTCATTAGTGTTGTATCAAAGTAGTAACCGAGAAAGAAGTAAATAAAACCCCCTATTATCCAAAAAGTTAATTATTTCCTCACTAGGACTATGTACAGTGGCTTAGTCTTAGTTACATTTATGTGTATAGCTCATTTTGCACTTGAAATGTAAAATTTCCTCCGTAAGTCATTCATGGCTGAATTTTAGATCTGGTTGTAAAATTTCATGCTTTGTATAAATGAAAAGGAAAAACTGTCTTAATAATGGGAGTGAAATGGGGCTAGCCACTATCGTTGATGTGCTAATAAGCTGGGGGGAAAAAAAAGGGAATTAATTTGTCACTATGATAAACTGTTAATTTGAAAGCAAGACAGATTATACCAGTTCCATAATTGCTTCACCCCAAGGACTTTGTTTAGCACAGGAACTGACTGAACAGGAAAGATGGAATAACTTCAAGTAAATCAGGTCTTAAAGTATCTTCTGCCCAAACCTCTCCTTTCCTTGTGTCTCCCAAGCCACGTTGCATCAGTAATTAACATCTTTAAAAGGAGAAGGTGTAATCTTGATTTATTTATTAAGATTTGAACTGGTGTATTGATACTGCTCCAGGCTCTGATGTGGGACTTCCCACAGTCCATGAGTCAGAGGGTTTGTTTATTGAGTTCAAAGTTCACATCCAGCTTTGGCCCTTATCGATGAATGGTTCAGAGGAAATATCATATTCAATCTGGGGTCTTAAGTTCAGGCTAATTGTGGTCACTGTGAGAAAGCTATCTTCTTCACTGTAGCTCTTACAGGTGATTTGATTTACATATAATAGTATTTTTTGGATGATTTTCACGATTTTCTATTGGAAGGTGGGGAAGGGTGAAGTTATACCACCATTTATGTTGTGCATTGGACCACAGGAATTTGGTGCCTTCTACATGAAACTGGATAAACTGTGAAAAAGCAAAAACCTAATAAAATGACACAGGGTCACGTGGAGATGTGTATGCCTGAGACTGTTCTATTTATTTATTTATTTATTTAAAATAATCTCAGCTGACTTTTCTTTGTCAGTATTTGTTATGTGCTTTACCTGCCTTAAATACAGAGCTAGAGGCACTTTAGGAAATTAATTCTTTTTGGTCCTTAGTCATCTGCATTAATATTCATCTAGGAAGAAAAGACACACTAACACAAGGAAGGTGTTTTTCTCAGAATGGAAAAATATCACTGTCACCAAAGCAAGGGTAGAAAAGAAGCCTTCACACTGAAACGATTTCTTATAAGATTACTCAAAAAAGTCTTTTTAAGTATCTCTACATCATTATTTCAGAGACACTGTTGCTTCATTCCTATGAGTAAGTTGTGCTTCTGCCCTGATAAATCCCTAAAATCATCCTATGTTGGAAATTAACTGAGAGCACTGGCAAATAACAGCAGCTGGCTGAAAACAGCTTTCACTGCAGGAAGCAGGGCCAGAGGTCCTGAAGCTATAGATAAAAGTTTGTTTCTACCTTTAGGACTGAGGAAGCAAATAGAGCTTTAAGGGAAGTATTTTCTTGCATGTACTTTCGAAAATATTAAATGAAAAAATAATTTTTAAAAATCTTAACTCATTTAACAGCACCTATAAAAAGCTGGGTGTCAAAGACTAATAAGTATAAATTGGCAAAGGGCTGCTGACTAGGGCTCTTTTTTGGGGCTCAGATTGAAAAATATTAGTTTATTGGACCTATTTTACAGCATAGTACTGTGGTAACGATTAAATGAACATTACGCAGCAGTATTCCAAATTATTTAAGGACAAAAGCTAAATCAGTTTATATTGGCTTCATTATCTCACTAGCCAGCATAGATCCTTCACTTCTAAGTTTTGGACACTGTCATAAATAATGCACATAAACTCCTTTCACTAGGTTTTTTGTGCTGTCATGGAAACAACAAATTTTTTTTAGCCTAAATAAAAGCTTTGTAAAATCATATTTATAAGAGATGTAATTTGGGACCAAATTTACTATGGTCATATATCCTTTCTCTATTATATTTATATCATCATTTTGAGCAAAGAGGAAGGCAGAGGTTTGAAAAAGAAGGTGCAGACTTAAAAGATTTGTGTTCCCTTAGTGAGATTGAAACACAATGCAAAATAAGCCAAGTAGGTGTAAACTGCAAATTCTTCTTCTCTGAGTTTTTTTCGTTGTTTGAGTCTCAGAGCTCTACAATTATTATCCACAGAATTTTTCTGTCATTTCCTTCCCTTTAGGAAGATGTCCTTTTTGCTTCATTTTATAGGTCACAATTCTAAAAGGAGGTAATTTTTTTTAATGTATTATTTCATATCCGTAGTTAGTAGCACTTGCTACAGATACTGAATAATGGTATTTCAATAGTGCTTATACAGAAAAGCTCTTGGCTTCATTAGTGTGTCCATTTAATCCAGAGGCAGCTTGGTGACCCTGTGGTCATTTTCCTCCTTGTCCTTTTTCTCACAGCTTTCTTCAGGTTTCTTGTATGCTTATACATCAGAGATGGTAAAATTAGAGCTAATTAATATGCTTGAGATTATAAAGGAAGCTTTTCAGACTGAAGTGAAGAAAAATGTGTTACAATTGCATCAACTTGGTCACTTCATTATCTGATTTAGTCCTTTTGTAGGTGCATTCTAAGAACAAAACTTGCTCTGTCATTAACAGGCCTCAGACAGTGTTCAGTCACCATTAATAAGGTTTGAATGCTGTTTAAGTGCTTACAGGCACCCAACCAGCTCAGTTGCACAAGTGTTGGGCTGAATCAAGGACCAGAAGCCTATTGAGGAAAAAAACTGCATTCAAAATTATTTTTAAAATTTCCTGTTACATTATATTCCGTGTACTGTTGTAGCACATTTCATAATTGTCCCTTTTGATATTATCTCCTCCTGGCAAGGAAGGTAGAGCCATACAACCTCCTTCCTCTTACCCATTTATGATGTTATGTAAGATGTGAAAACACATCTTCTCTATATTTTTCACTGCTCCCTATTACCAGAAGAAGACCATTAAAAAATGTGATCACAATATTTTTACTTGTAGGTACTTCAGCTTAGAGGTCTGATATGCCTTTTCAGTGCCTTCATCTGCCCAAATACGTATGCAGTTGCCAAAAAACAAGAAGCACACGCCCACAGGTTGAACCCTGAAAGGAGGCTTCTTTTTCAGTTAGGTGATACCAAAACTATTAATGCCCTTTGAACAAGTAAAACATATCTACGGGGAGCCTTGGTGTGTGTCTGAGGCGGTACTACAAATGGAACATAATGAAAAGCCTGCTTTCTCCAAAAAGAAGTTTTGTGCTTAGAACATGAAATATTCCAAGATGACAACACTTATTTTAATTTCATTAGGTGAAGGACTATGAGTTTTCTTTGTTTTCCATGTATCCCTTCCCACACTGAACCAAAGCAGTAGTTCTTGTCATGACCCCTCTAATCCTGTCTACTCTCAGATCAAGCTTGGTTTTGGGGTTGGGAAATACTGTACCGTGTATTTAATTCCAAGGTTTTTTGTTGCATTTGTTCTCAAAGTGAAGGCAAAATTATAGTAATTTCTTTAAAATGTCCAAGTATAATCATAAAAACAGTGATAACTTCTTGCTAGAGAAGGTACTCCTTGTGGTTCAGTTATTGCTCAGTCATGTGCCAGGATGCCATTGTTAGACAGCATACAAGTGCAGAACTATAGTGATAAAAACATCTTTTATTGCCATAAATGTAAAAAAAAAAAGCATGCCATCTATTAGATATTGTAACATACATCCAGGAAGATTCATATTTTGACAGCACCATGGTATTGCTCTGCTTTTATCTCCTTTTGCCCAGGGGAGAGTGAAAGAGATACACATTAAGCAATTTCGATGGCATCTCTTCCATTTTGAAGACAGGATATCTTGTGCAGAGGGTCATGGATCAAAGTTAGAATCTTCTTCAGTAGAATGAATTTTCTATGATGTTTGTGAAGAAAATTTTCTCTTTTCCAGGATCCTGTAAAATGCCTGATTTGGGAAATAAATTTAAGGGCTGGATTATAACTCACACAGAGGACATTTTCACATGCCCAGATAGATCTCAGGAAAAGCTGACAGTGTATAGGATAAGATATGGTAGATGAAACAAATAGGAATAAATTTGTGGTGCATGCATGTATGTATGCACACAAACTGTGTGTTGCAGGACAAGAGGAAAATTAGGAAAATAACTTGTTTTTTTCCTATTTTGTTTAGTTTTCAGATAGCTGTATTTGTAGCCTATGTTGCAAACCATCAGGCACTGCAATAATGAAGGTTTTTAATATGTTTGCAGGATGCCAGTGCAGAAGATGATCTGAACATGAATTTGTCATGATTCCTTAGAGCTCTTATCTCTCACACGGAGCTTTAATTCATATCTATCTCTCATGAACATTAACACAAAACTGTAGCAGTCCCTTCCTTTCCCTTCTCTGAATTTCTGGTTGATTTCAAATGAGATTTTACTTTGGATTTTTTATCTTTTTTACATTTTTAAAACAATTTGCTTGACTCCTCTAGACAAAATTTTTAGTATGAACATGAGAAGAAGTGCCATGAAAAGATGTGATACTGAGGCACTGGCTGCCCAAGTGGCAAGCAGTGGGATAAAATGGATCACACCATCCCTAATTACTCTTGCTGTGACATTTGTGTCCCTGACTTAGCTTTGGAAATGGCTCCAGAAGTCACCTTACATTTGATACAGCTTTACTGAGCTGTACCAGCCTGTCTCCCTCAGGTAAACTGGGATTTAGTTGGACTTTCAGATGGGCCATAATTATGTTCACACATTCAGAATTCTACTTAGGTCTTCGTGACAGATGTATATCTCTCCTACTTGCTGCATAATAGAGCAAAAAAATATCTTCCTATATTGTTATAACCCTTTTTCAATCTGCTTTTCTTTCTTTTTATTTATTTTTATTCTTCTGTCTGGATAAGCTTTCTACTTTGTATACATGGGGGCCCACAGAGGACTTCTGATGTACTTGCTTCCAGTTGAAAATATAGCCTCATAGCCAACTTGTTTTTTCCTATCAATCAGTCTGGAGAGAATAGTGCTCTATCTTGTTGATCATCCTTGTGTAAAGCTCATGTATCACTTCAAGGATTGTCTGGATATTGGTTCTGTCAGTTTGCTTCTATCACCGTCGAAAAGCAAAGACCATGTGGCCATAATATTAATAGTCGGAATAGGTGAGATATATCACTATTCTGGTTCAGGTTAGTCAAAAAGATGATTGAAAGAATGCTACAAAAATGCAGTGCTTAAAGGTAAAAAGCTGTTTGACAGTACCTGTGGGAAAAAGGAACGTGTTGCTAGAAAATTTATGACACTCTGTAATGTGTCTTTCATAATTTACATTGAAGTACCTGTGCTAACAGTCTCTTATACATATGACTTATTTTCCTCACATGAGTAATTTCATCAGCTGAGTAATCACACAGACTTTAGAGGAATTGTTACCATGAGTCAAGTTACTGCTGTTTATCTATCTAAACTAAAAAACAAAACAAGACAATTGTAATTATGTGTTTAGCTTTTTTTCCATTTGAAAAATAAAGTTGTAATATGAGCTTAAATGGAATGGTCTTCAATACTTTTTTTATAAAAGTTCAAAAGGCTTTTATTTTTCTATACAGCTCATTTTGCTAAGGCTATAGTTGCTTTCACAAATTTAAAATGCAGAACTAATTGCATTTTTAACATAGTGCATTCTATTTTTCCTTTTCTGGAAAAAATCCTCTTAAAGTTCTTCCAGTCTTTTTACTTCTCTCCATCAAAGCTTTCCAATTTATTTTTAAAAGATGATAGCAAGGATCTCATTTAAGCCTCTTTGTTCAGAAAGCCAAAAGAAATGGGCAACTATTCCACAATGAAAATTTGAAGAACAATTCTTAGCAACTTAATCCCTGTAAATTATATAACCTGAATAGAATGGCTCAAATTAACGCTGCGTGTTAAATGTTTCTAGTTTTCTGGTATTTTACGATTGCAACATTTGCCTCTCCTGCAATTCCTCTGTGTTTTGTTTCTGATAACAAACCAGAAGGGATTTACAATAACCGTACTTGATGACTAGAAAGTTTTCTCTTTTTGTGTAATAGGACACATATTGCCTTCTTGTTCTATTCTTTCACTGGTAAAGTTATTTTCAGTCTGTTAGGATCTGCCCCATTTTAGAGCTGATCTAATGTTTCAGGTGTGCTTGAGCCTGTAATTTTGGCACGTTTGTATCTCCAGTGTCTGTGGGGTAGGTGTTGCTTGGACTCTTTGGATCCAGATGTAATTACTGTGTGGAACCAGCTTTTAAACCAGCATCAAACAATGATGAAAACCATATTTTTTCTCTCTTTATAGAGCTGGAATATATTTTAACCTGTATCAGTTTCTGCTGAGTTGTCTTATTTCTGTTAGCTTAACCGTTAGCTGCTAGAGAGTTGTGGTAATACAGAGAGTACTTTGTATTCACCTTGAACATTTGTTTTTAATATCCTTCAATGACATATATGAAGGGTTTCAGATTGAAGGTCTGCAAACAGATATCTGCCCAAAAGTTTTTTTCGAAAAGATGAATCTGAACTGTGCTGCATGGTCGATGTTAGGACACACATTATCAAAATATTTGATAATCAAAATATTTAAATTATGGTCTAGGTTCCTGTAGTTGACTGGCTGAACTACTTTCAGAAGTTATAGCTGAATTTCCCAAAATTTAGAGGTACTTTATTAGGAAAATTTAGAGAATTTGAGAATGAGAAAAGACTACTGTTTTGATCCATGCCCTCAGTAAAACTCAGTCCTTGTGCAGACCTTCTGGGCCTGCAATGCCTTTGGAGCTTTAGTAGGAGTGATCCATTTTGTCCATCTCTTGTGAAGCACAGAAGCAAAAACGGCCACTGGGCTTCACAATTTGGTGACCAGAATGTTTTCAATATTTTTAGAACAGATTTTGTCTTTGTACATGTGTTTTTGAGAGGATGTTTTTCATAGGGAGCTTCAAGCCTGCAGCCAGTTAGAACTCTATTAAACTCCTCCTGATTCTTGAACTCCTATTACCAGAAAAAGATGCTTTCAGCCTGTGTGCTTGGAGAGGAGCTGAATGCTAAGTTTATGTGCAAGTCAGAAATGAGGGCTATCTCACTTGAACCTCTGCCACTGTTGTTCTCTACAGATATGTGAAATGACAGGAGAGGTACTGCCATGAAGCTGAAGAGCAAAAAAGAGCTGATGGCTTTAGCGATATTTTGTCACTTGAACAGTGACCTTTGTTAATAATGCCTGTGCTAGGAAAATGAAATACTTTCTGTTTCAGTAATGCCAGTCTGATGCTTGGCAAAAATTGCTTTTAAGGCAGACACCAAAGAAGAAAAAAGAGCAGCACTGCTATATTCTGTAGCATATAAAGTTTAATTTTCCCTGATATGCAGTCAGACTAAATCTTGAGTTTACTAACAGATGCAAAAGGAGTTGAAACCACATTTCCGTATCACTAATAAAATAAACAACATGCTGCCAGCATAATCAGGGCTGGATTTTCAAGGCACTCAAGCTGTATTTTAAAATGGAATGGGCAAGTTTGCAAAGGCACTGAGCATCCTGCAGCCCCTCTTGAGGAAAATCTGAGTAACTTACCAATGCTGAGCAATTCAAAGGGTCTGGCCCTAAAATATTCATGTGCTATTCTTGGGGAAAAAAAAAAAAAGAGGAAAAGGTGAACTAAGCCTTGTGTTTTCAGTTTGGAGACATGAATTCAATTTATGTTTAATAGTTCTTGAAACTCTTTCAAAACTTTAAAAACAATGGCACCCATACTTAATTTCAAAAAACAATCAACAAGAATGGGCCAAATTGAGTAGCTTAATCTGTGTTTTATTAATTTGGATTTCTGGTACCTTGCTTGGACAGGAAGCTTTTTTAAGCAAACTGTTGTTATTCTTTGGTTTTTCTGTTTGCTTGCTTTTAAGTACTAGCAGTCTAAAAGTATTTGTTCACACTACCAAATAGCCCTCTGAATCAGACACCCTGTTCTGCTATTTCTGTTCTCTACTTCAAAACTTTAAGTTCTCCCTCAAAGTCCATATTCTTCACCCTCTTTCTGACAGTGGTTTTCATCCTGATTGCATATTCTTTTAATTTAAACTGGTGTATACAAGCTATAGAAGTACTGAGGTATAAAATTGAGTATAGATGAAAAGGGAAAGGTTATTTAAAATACAACCTTTGTAAGATTCCTTTACAAGTTTTATTTGAATAAATTTTCCTTTTGCTGAGTGCAGTCAACCCGGTAATGCACACTGGGAAAGAATCTTGTGCCTCACAAGTGTATTTTCTCTTCAGCCTTAACTGGTCACTGCCTTTACTAAACTGGTGACTTTGGTTAATCACAATTCTCAGCACTAGGTATAAGTTTAAAGAGGAAGTAAATATGAATTTGCAAATTTTTACATGAGCTAACAAAGGAGCATATTTGAAATCATGACAGATACCATTTTATCATCTATATTTTTTTTGTAGCCTCCAAAGCTCTCTTCACTAGCAGACATGATATTAAGGCAGACATTAAGAAGGATCTATTGTCAATCTGGCATTCCTTTTTCCTCTGAAAGTGAAAGCATCAATTTGATGACTGTTTGTCTCAACTTCTCTTGTCACATTAGCAGTGTGAAAGGGTTCTTCATATTAATAAGACTTGGAATAAAGCAGGTGCTGCCTATAAAATCTGCAACAGGTTAAAATCAGGAACTGAACTTTTTATTCTGCTTAGAAAAATAGTGTATATGTGCAGATGGAGTAACTGTAAACCTGTGACAAAGCTTCATTAATACCTGACTTTCACTGTTGTGGAGACATTCCGGCCTTGGAGAAGGTGGTTGCAAAGGAATCAAAATCAGCAAGGCAATTATTTTCCATCTTTTGGAGGACTTGTCAACAGCCTTCAATCTAGAGTGAGTTCACTAAAAGGGTAGCTCCTGAGTATGTCTGCGTGTAGGAGATGGTGGTGTGTTTAAAACAAACACCACAGCTGGGAGAAGTCTCTGACTCCAGCTCTTAATCCATAATGATGAGGAAATTTTGATACTGTAGTGTAGACTCAGGCTTCTTATGTTTGGTTCTTCAATTTCAAAGGTGCTGACAACCAGTTTGATTCAAAGCCCTTGTCCAAGCCAATACTGAAGTTTTCTGCTTCAATTTCCAAATTGAATTCAGCTAAAAAAAAAAAAAAAAAATTAAGATATTCAGGAATCAATTTAGAACTGTCGCTATAAACAAAATCAAGTTCTTAAAAAGATAGACAGGTAGAGGCAACCAGTCAACAGTAATGAATCTGAATTTCTGTATTTCCATGATAATTTGAGTCACTTTTTTACTTTGGAATAAATAGTTTCTAGGTGGAATGTACATTATTGTTCATTAAGAATACCATTATTCTGCTTTCTCGCAGCTGTCTTGCAGTACGGGTAAGAGAACATGCTCATAGGTTTGAGTTAACGCCACGTAGTTTCAGAACTTGTGAAAAAAAGCTGTGGTGGCTTGTTTTGAATTGGTTTTTTTGTTTGGTTGGTTTTTTGTTTGTTTTTTCACAGAGTGGATATTACCAATACTTTTCAGGGGAATAATAGGAATATAAATCAAAGCATAAATTTGGAAGTAAGAAAACCAACTGTAAGAACTGTTTGAATCCTTAAAAATGAAAGGATATTAAAATTGCTTATAGTTATTTTATTTTAAACCTACAGTCTACAGGCTGACCTCAGAAAGATTCATGGGTTTAGACACCTATAAAATATACATTATTAGCTTTTCTCAATGATTAAGGAAATGAATAATTTTTAAAAGGCAATTTCTACCAGACAGAATGTGTTTGTATTTTGTGTTCTCAGTACAAGCCTGTGGTCAAACTCACTGAAATATTAATGCTGTCTTTATTTACTTTTATTGAATATTTAACTGTTTTCTTTTCTTTAGCATGGGGCTGATTTCTGTAGTTTAACAGCCTCCATCTCTTAAAATCATAGGGCAGAAGATAAAAAGTGTTCTGAAGCTTAACTCATTTCAGATGTGGTTATGATGGCAAGCCAAGTCAATATAAAACTAATTATTCAGTGGAGTAACCCAGTACTTTTAGTTTAAAAGTATCATATTTTGAAATAAATCTGAAAAAGTGGAAAACCATCAAGTGCTTCAACTATTTATTTTTAAAAGAAATGCATTTTCATGAGACAAGCAAATGAAGCCATGTCAGCTGTACCACCTATCCTTAGGAGGAGACTCAAAGAAAGACAATTTCCACCTGCCTCCCCCAAATGCTGTAAAAGCTTGCTTTCTAAACCTTGGTAAATGTCTCTGTCAGGTTTCACCCAATGGTTGGTAGGGTTATTTCGGTTTAAGTTTTTGGTATTGTTTTTGGATGATGGGTTTGTTTGTGGGTTTATTTGCTTGTTTGTTTGCTTTCTCTTAGAAGGAATGCCAGGGAAAGGAATCCCAGAAAGAGGTGATTGCCCAGAGGAACAAAAAGAAGTATTGCCATGTGTGGTTTGGTTTCTTCCTCTCTCAAGAGTAGAAATGGGTAGAGATTAAAATTAAATTACAAAAACACTGCCATTGGTGAAAAGAGTTTTTTATGAGCTTTAGTTTCTGGTGCATAAGCATGAGCTTTATAAATCAACAACTGATTTCCCTACTGAAAAGCTCAAAGGCTAAGAGTGGAAGCACAGAAAGAATTTGCTGTGGGACCAGTAGGAAAAAATGGTGCTAACAGCCTGATAAAATGGTGGTGGTTTGATGAACTAGGAGCTAGAAGGAAGAAAAGTAAAAATAAACAAACAAACCTACCTGAGGATCTCCATGAACAAGTCCTATGGTGTTTAATATAGTACAACATACTAAATAGTACAACTCCATGCTTTTACCTTTCTAAACTTCAAATCAGTTAAGTAGCCTTCAGTTTATCACTTAACTTTCTTTGCTCTTTAATAGTCTCTAACTTCTGTATTTTGCTTTACATACCAGTCCTTGGTGAGACATCTGTACTATCAGAGACTGCTCTGAATGCTCACACTAGTCCAATGACATCTCTTTAGTTAAAGGTGATGTTAAGAAATGGCCTCTGACTTCTTCTGTTTGATTGGTTGTTGGTTTTTGTTGGGTTGTCCTTTTCCTGAGAGGGAGAGAGCAGGGTTGAATTGGAGTGGCTTCTGTCTCACATATGTGTACTGGAAGCCTGTTTTTTATCATATCTTAGTGATCTACAAATTGCTGTGCCCCTGGGGGAGAAGATTAGGTTAAGGCATGTTCACCTGTAAAACAGCAGTGGTGACTCCAAGAGGCTGCTCTATGAATAGACATGGACAGCAAATCTAGAGGTATTGGATGAAAGCATTTTATCAGTCTTCCAGTTGGAAGAATGCAGTTCAGATTGCAAAACCTCATAAATTGGACATATTGCAGGCAGACAATATTTGGGAAAGGTTAACAGGAAGTTGATATCCCAGCTCAACTCTTGGGAAACTTCCTAAATCACTTTCTAAATTATTCCAATATCAGCCATTCCCAGAGCTATGGGCTATGCAATGCCATCTGGCTTTTGTGAAGGAAGTCAAATGGAAAATGTAGTTTGCTCTGTGGTGCTCCAGCAGAAAGATTCACAGTCAGTACTGCAGCTCCTGGTGGAGCAGAAAGTTAACAGGAAGGCAAGCTCTAGTTTGAGACACTTCCCTTCAACATTTTGAGAAAGAAGCCATGGCCTCTGGGCACCTAGTCACAGACCAGTCCCAACTGTAGCGCAGGTGAAACAGAAGGTGGAGAGCTCTCCTCTGTGTTTCAAACAGCAGATACTTGAGATGGCTTCATCCTGTGAGGATCCTTCCTCACATGCAACATTACTGCTCACTTGGGTGTTTGCAAGGCTTGTCTGACTAGTTGCATATGTGTGGAGCTGAATTTTAAAAATCCAGAATGATTTTTCTGTTTCTTTTGTAAAGGTTATGATCTGTATCTTGCAGTTTTTGCCCACACTTGTGGGCCCATATCTACAAGAAAGAAGTGATGTAGGTAATGTTTGATGTCATTTTTCATTAACTGACTTGTCCTTTTTTGTCAAAAAGCCTTTTGTCTTTCTTGCTTACTACTGCAAATGGAAAAAGCTTTTGCATGCTGGCACTACAACTGTTTTATTTGCTTTAGATTGTCTTCCTTTTAGGCCATTTGAAGGTTCGAGTGTGAACAAGAGAAATAGTTATGATAAATTGTCAAGCTCTTCCAAAGATTCAGAAGTTCTGGAGTTACTGCCAATGACAGATGATTTTTCCTTGCTCATCACTTGTCATCTTGGCAGCATTTTTGTGCTCTCTGCTAAATCTCCCTCAGTGTGCAGTTGAATTCTTTAGAAAAAGAAAATTAGTTTCTGTTTCATCCATGTTCATGCTCATCAATTCAATAGCATCCGTGTTTCACTAAGTGGAACACCTTTCTCATGAAGCATGAGTTTGATTTATTTTAATAGGGTGTTAGCAGAACTGCTGGAGTTTGACGTGAACGTATTTCTAAAGTTACAAAGATGTTAAGAATGATCTTTTGTATCTATTGCTGTGGATTTCTATGACTGTGTATGAATGATGCTGCATACTTGACAGGCTGTATCCTTTGCTGCAGGAGTTGTGCAACTAATGACAATGTTTTCAAATGCTCCAGTGTGAACTCTCTGTGTCTGAGAAAAGACTTGAGTGAGGAGATAGTGATTTTCTTTTTCAGTTTTTCCACAATTTCACAAGGTCTATTTCCTAACTGGCCTGCTAACTTGCTGCTTTGAATCTTAGTAATGGAGAAATATGTGATATGGCATTATAAATAATTGAATACCAGCAGTCTATAGATGAAAAAATGCTGAATTCAGAAAAGTAGTTTTCTGAAGGAGCTGGTTAATAGGCTGTCCTCTGCTTGTTCTCTGACACTGATTTAGTTGTCTGAGACAGGAAGGGGTCTGTGGCAATGGGCATTAAACTGAAACACAGCTCCCCAGTTCACCCTGGAGTTCTGCCTACAAATGGAGGTACTCAATGCCATGGTAGACATGACACCTCAAAAGCACAAAATGCTTTTTTAGGGTGGGGGATTGTTTCAAATATTTTCCCTTTTAGTAAATCAATGCAGTCTGAACTGCAGAACAGTCAATACAGAATTAATAAATTCTGCTTCCTTTAGCTAGTGGTAGTCCCATTCATCACAGTTACGAAAGCAACTTATATTTAGAAGCTCAAAGGCAGCTGTCTTGGGTTAGACCAAGGACTATTTCAGTCTTACCTCCAAAGGTGGCTTGAATGCTTAAAGGAGCAGTAATAACAGGGTAGGAATATATGATACTTTCTACTAATGCTCTCCTGGCTAGCAGCTCTGCTTAACTTCACAGAGCTTTTTGCATTGCCCTATAGCTTGGCATGTTTATTAACCCACAGCTTGTACAATTTCCCCTAGAGGATGTGTGAAATGAAAATTTGTCAAATAGGGGCATGGTTTTCTTTGTTTTGGATTGTGTCAACTTTCCTCTATTTAATATGTGTGTAGAGTTTTGGTGTTCAGCCCTCATTATGAATGCACACTCTAGTTTTTCTCAGTTTTAGCTTAAGAGGTGAGCTGCTGTAACGACGGTTTCACCTGCCTTCTGTCTTGTATGGAAATTTCCAATCTGTCCCTTACCTTTTGGGAGGGAGCAGCACTGCTTCCTGTCACAGAGCCAGCAGAACCAGTGATGAATCTGAAACTTGCATTGTATTCAAATGCTTGAGGTCTTGCAGCCCCAACCTCCTACACGCCCCAATCAAGTTGCTTTATTGCTTCTAAAATACAGGATTTCAAATTTCTTTTTCATTACTGCCCTTATGCGCTAGCAGGCATTATTCTCTACATTCATTTTTCCCTGGCACAGACCACAAGTTCATGCCAGCTCACTTGATATGCATGCAGATATGAATTTCAACCAGAAAAAGATCATCACCCAGATAAAAAACTACTTGTTTTACAATTCTGAGCACATTAGGCATAGAAACCTGCTGCACAACTGCCTTTAATGCTTCTGCTGTTTGTTCTTTTTAGGTTATGGTCAATTTTAAGCAGACCCAGCCATGCTCTTTCTGGTTTTTTTTCACTTCACTCTTATTTGGTATCATCCCTTCAAAGTGAAAATGCAATGGTTTTTTAAAGTAAAGAGAATGGCAAATGCAGTAGATAGACAAGGGCATTCTGGAGCATTGTGTCATGGCTGTAAAGGCCTGCTGTGTGCAACTAATGACTGCTGTACTGATGAATAATTGGGTCTAGGTTGTGTTACTGCTGGCTTTAGACAGTTTGGGGTTTTTTAAAACTGATTTATTATAGCCTTCTACTTGCAAACTTGTGCTTAATAGCTGCTGATGGAGATAATCTTCTGATGGTAACAGTTATGCATATGATTACTCTTAGCATTTGAAGAAAACTTCAGGATTGAGAAACTTCTTCTCTCAAGCATCAAAACTGAAGGTGTACATAACATTGCATTTATTTATCCTTTGTAAAACAGTGGATGTACCAGTGTGTTCACCTACACTGAAAAACATGAGCACAATAATTGGAAAATATGGGAAGTTTATTAATGATGATGATAACATTATAGCATCCTGCAATTCCTACAGACATACTCAAAATGTGCACTGCCAACTTTAGGGTCAGTTAAATGGACAATAAACGCCATACTGGCAGAAGAGATGTTAAGAAGGGAGAGATTGTTTTGATGCTGCTGAAATGAGCAGCTGTTTTGTGAAAGGTAAGGCTGAATGACCCAAGGATGAAAATATGGCCCTGAAATCCCAGCCTAATGCTGAGTCCCAGTTCAGATGTAAATCTATCTTAAAAATCTAGCAACTTTCTCAGGGCATTATCAGTCATCTTTTTAAGCAACTGTCAATACCAGAACAAGCTTTGGGTGGATGGGATGAGGAAGATGCCAAAAAGCACCTTCTAGCAGACTGAAAGATAAAGTGAATTTTTAAATCAGGGGCTATTTGCAGCCCATCTAAACTTAGAATATGTTGGTTTGAGTGTCTCTGAGTGCACTTCAAATTCATCCCAATTTGATGTATGCTTTTCGAAAATGTTTTTATTTATAAGTAGATTCACGAATGCATAAACTTTAATGGATAAAACATGATCTTTCTGCTGAGGAGTTCCAACTGTAACTAAAAAATGGGTTCATTTCATCTTGTTATTTGTAAATTGTGAATTAATCTGTCACAGGTACCCTGAGCTGTTTGAAATAATGCAAGTGACTTGTGAGACCAGTCAGCCTCTTCCAGTGACTGGCTTAAGTGGTCTGTGAGCTTTACATACCAGTGACACTCAGGACCATATTCAATTGAAAAGACATTCTCTGATTGAAATCTGAGAATCTAGGCAAAACAGGTACTCCAAACCAAATATTTATTGAGAAACTAAATGAACTGAAACAAAAATGGGAGATACAATACATGAAAATCTTATCAGCTGAAGCTTCAGGCACAAAGCAGTTATCTGGCCCACTTGTAACACTTTAATAAAAAATGAAGAGAAAATGTGAATTTTCATTTTTCTGAATTTTTGGTTGATTGCCATTTGGAAGCAGAGAAAGAGCTTAGGAGCCCTTTGTGAAACACAGTTTTTGTAATTTTCCTACCGCCACTGGGAGACTTGACTCGAGGGTGTCACTGGCAGATTGCCTTGGAGCCACAGGAACCTTAGGAGACCTCATCTTGAGCAGAGCAGTTACAGCAGGGCAGACATTCCCGGAAGGACATCCCAGAGCCAAAAGTTAGGAAGGACAAGGTTGCTAGGAACCTGACAAGAAATCAGAAAACATGCCAACTGTGCTGCCCTTTTTCTGTTTTCTTTTTTGTATTTAATTCTGCTTGCATTCAGTAGAACTGTATGTAGATTGACTAGCAGAATTGTTCCTGCTTTAGTAAGGCTTTGATTTGTTCTGTTTTATGGAAAATTTAAATGACAGCTAATGTTGTAAATGGGATAAGCTTTCTATGCTTTGGAAGTTTATATAAGGAGCATATGCTCCATTGAGAACTTTGTTACTACTCTACCTCTTTTGACCTTTTTTGGTTCCTGGATATGTTGGTATTCCAACCTGTTTGTTGTGAGCAATCTGATGAGAACAGCCATGTTCCATTTCAAGCGCCCTGGCTCAGTCTGCTGTGCTGCCTCCTATCACAGTTACTCAGTTTCTATCCTATTCTTTTATACGTGCTGTGGGAACGCCTACAGTGGAGAATGCAAGAAAATGTCAAAGCAGCGCAAAAAAAATCATGTTGTTTTTAAGTATGAAGCTCCACATAAATTAAGGACCCTGATTCCTGCTAATGCTATTGAGGTTTTTCAGAACCACATTTGCAGCTGTGGCTTTCAATCTCCATCATTTCTGATTGGTGCTTTGAGTTTCAAATAAGGAATCAGCAATATACTGCTGCTCTTGCTTTCTCCTCACCCGAATCCCTACGGATCAGAATTCACAATCTTGCCTTATCATTCTGGTAAATAAGCAGTGACCCCAATTCTAATAGCCTTTGAATTAATAATGAGGGTTATAGGTGTGAGGTTTTTTGATGCTCTTAAGATTTGTGGCCAGTTAAATTGTTCTCCTTTGGACATGGCACAGTATAAATTGCCACCATACTTGGCAAGTGCTATTTCTGTTGGTTGTCATTAAAAGCCAATGGTCAAGGTAATAAGAGCCAGCACTAGTCATCTAATTGAAAATTTAAATACTATCAGTTCCAATATTTGTTTCTGTTTTTCTTTGAGTTTTTTTCTCTGTGTTTTTAAAGGCAGTATTCAATACAGTTTTAAGCATCCAGTAGTTTTGAGTTGTGAATTGAGATGAGCATGGTAACTATACAAATAAAATGGAATTAATTTGTGTTTAGAACTATTTGCATGTTAATCCTAATTCAATTTCATGTAGAAAAAAAATGGAAGGTGTCCAGCTTTTTCCAGAGTTTGTTTCTGGCCTCCCTTTTGTGAATGATTTTTTTCCTACCTAAAGAAAGCAGAACAAGTGTATTTTTGTCTTCTTCATTTGCACTGTGCAGTCGATTCAAAAGTGACTTGCCACAAAAGTGTAGTGGATTCAAGGAGGGAAAGGACTGAGTGAAACATGAGTTAGGAAGCACATGTCCAGTCCAGCATGAAGGCAGGTCATGGAAAAAATTTCAGCAAAGGAAAGGAGAAGATGTATGAGAGGAGGATGAGAGGCTTTCTGTGCATGGAACCTGAGACAGGCTACAATTCATCATCCCCGTGACAGCCCTCTTTCACAGGGGAGCCCTTTCCTTCCTGCTCTTTGCACTTCTATGAACTCTAGCATTTGTGATGTGGGTTTTTTTAGTTTGGGTTTGTTTTGTTTTTCTTTAATTCAGAGGCTTTCAGGGTAGGTATACACTGGAAAGGCCTTAGAAGCTGGAAATACAGAAATCTGACAAAAGTTACTTGATATTCATTTTCTGCCTTCCTCTCTGTTGCTTCCTCTCAACACACAGTGCTAAGGCAAAAATGTTTTCATTTTTCTCCTCAGTCAGCTGAAACATATTGTTTTCTGTGATGCTGGCAATGAAATGTATTTTCCAAGTTTAATTGGCAAGTCAAAAAATAGTACAAATGCTTCTGCAGCATGATGCTAAAGGTTCTCTATCCTCAGTTCAATAGCAAAAGTTCTAGAGAGCATGTGCTTTGGTTTTTGTCATTTGCAGAGAGCATCTATTTCATTTTTTTTTCTGGCTTTCACAAGCAAGCTGACTGATAGCTGGTTTGTTCTCTATTTCAGGTCGTGGAGACTAATTTGGTTGCTTTTGACTGTCACTGGATCATTATAAATGAGGTAACTGTCAAGTGAACATTGTTGTGGACCATGAATCCTGTTTTCAGGCTTACTGACAATATTCATGCTGATTCTCACATTGCCAACAGGAAGCAGTAGCAATGACAAAGTTCAAGCATGCTGAGGGAGTAGATGTTGCTTAATAAAAGTAGAATGACAGGTTCTTGGACTTTGCTGGTTTTTATTGCCATCCCTCTATGAATAAATGGAAAATAAAGAGAAGAAAACACCTTTATTTCTAAATATCTCAAGAGTTCATGATTAAGCTGACTCTTTTCACAGGATTTTTAAGGCCTTTTTAAATATGTAATGTTTTGTGTTGGAGTTCTTGCATTTTGTTTATATTTTAATGATATTTTTCTTAATAACAATAATAATAATATCCCATATTTCCCTTTCCTTTATGAATTCTCCAAATATTCCATTATGGTTGATATCCAAACCTGTTGATATAATGGGAGGCTCTTTGGTAGACTTCTAGATTAGGTCATATATAAATGTTCATAAAGGGAAAAAAGAAAGTTAAATTGAGATTCTGCTTTTACACTGTGAAATAAGTTTTTCCATGAAAGCTTGTCAGCTAAAATATGACAAGTCAATATGTGAAGTAGTTTTGTATATGAAGTATTGAACGCTGCAGTTCAGGTTTGACAGCATTAAGGTTTTTGAAAAATAATTTAGGTCTGAAATAGCTGGATTCCCTGAGTAGATGACTATGTCCTAACATGTTAATCATGCAATTCCTGTTTATTCTCAGGATAAAAGACTGCATGTAAATTCCATGTTATACTATCTGGATTTACTGTAGGCTTCTGTTTTCCTGCTTAATTATTGGTTTTTCATTAATATGCTGTGCTAAACCAGTGGATTTTTAGCCAGTTTTCTTTGAAGAAAAATATGTCTCCATAAATGCTGTGTAAACAAACCAGGTCCAGCATAACCATTAGTTTGGGCCCTGCCTTGCTCCTGACCAGTACTGTGTGTATTTTCTAGCACTGAAAAAGGCTTTCCTGGGAGAGAACCCAGCTTTAATCTACAGGTGGTCATGTGAACAACATACATGTTTCCTTTTCATGTCTGATGAAACTAGAATTCACTTCAGAGTTAGCGCTGAGTATTTTAAGAAGAGCTTTAACTGAATCTAAAGCCATCCTCTTTAATCAGTAGAACAGACAGCAGTTTCTTGGACAAAGCTCAGATTTTGGCTTGCTGTTAAAGACATTGCCATTGATTTTTTGATTTAAATGTTACATACTTTCCAAAAGATCTAAAGAAGGTCCTTGCTTTTAGCTGTTTCAACTCCTTCACCCTCAAAAAAAAAACAAGACTGAGGATCTATTCCTAGAGTATATGCTTTCTCTTTACTTTTTGTTCAGAAATTAGCGTGTCCATGAAAAAAAAAAAATCTGCTTTTTTAAGCATTATTATTTGCACATTGCAGCAGATGAAATGGCAGAGCAATCAAAGTGGTTACCACTCAGCTACCTTCTCTCCAAAACTCTTTCTCTGGGCTGCAGTCCCAGGAGCAGGAGAAGCTGAATGATCTGCACAGAGAAATGTACATAGTCCCTTCCTAGTCTGATAGTCTTGTGTATGAAAAGGGCGAAAGCTGTGATTAAGTTCATTCCAACAAACTCCTCTAAACCATCGTCATTACAGTGTCTGCATCTTGTTCAGTAATTCCTCATTTCTCTTTCAGAGAAGGTGAATATGTTTAGTGCTATCTCAGCTTAATCAGCTTCTGGACCTAAATCCATATTCCCACTTAGGTAGCTTTCTAGCTCTGTTTGTTTAAAAATGCAAATAATTTCAATATTATGTGGATGCAGAAATCTTATTAGCAATAAATGAGATTGGTAGATAATACTACAGCAAGGGTTCTGCTTTGCCCAATTTTTCCTTGTCACTATGTTCAAATTACAGCAGAAATCTACATGTTTCCTGAGTGTTTGATGTTGGGTAATTGCTTATTGCAACGTTTTGCCAGTTCAGTAATGAGATTACAATGCCTCTATTTGGCAGTGCAGGACTTGGAAATGCAGAAATTTGTGGGCCCCTTTCTGTGTGGTACATAAAACAGTTATCTTTACATCCCAGTCTATTTGGAGTGGTCATCCGTTACCTGTTGATGGCCACGGTACCTCCATATGACTGGGAGATATCTCAGAGGTCTGCCCATTTTGTTGCTTCTGTGAATCTTTAGTGACAGCTTAGACATCTTTGCTTGAGTGCCTGTATTGGCTAAATGACATTGCCAAATATATGACTATAACACTGCTTCTCTGGCCTCCTAATTTGAAATTCTAAGATGACCTATGGCAGTGAAAATGCATCGTTTTGCAAATTTTGCATCTGGTTCAAATAATTCCTTGCCTTGAGATACCAAAATAAGTTGGAATTCTCTTTTCCGTCACTGTGCCAAGGGAATACGACCTTCTTACCAACTATAGTAATGCAGAAGCAAATACCACCTTCAGTTTTGTGCTCAGAAATCTGCATAGGCTTTGTGAGGTAACATCTGCTATTTTAATTGCTCACTCTAAATGTTATAATGCCTGCAAAGAGTTCCTTAATTTTTATTGTCCCATTACTTGCTGCTTTACGCAATACTGCAAATTTTCTTGAAGACTGTGTATCATAATGTAAGTGTGGGAGGAGGGGGTTTGTTCCCATAAAATGAGAATACATAATTTGCTAAAACATAACGCATCGTACTAGACCATAGCAAATAATGCAAATCTCTTCTGATCAGTATAGTCAGCTGAGGAAATGCTCTCCAAATAAATGTTCCTGTTTCTTCAGGGCCTTAAAGCAGATGTTACAATTCTTTATTTAAAATTTGCAGGAGTCATGTATTTGAATGTAGTCATGATCAAATATGCCTTAACAAAATGTGAGAATGGATTTCTCACACTCTCTCCCCCTCTGTCTGTCTGTCTTTGCTTGCTTCATTTCCTCTGCACAATAGTAAATATAGCTTCAAAGTTCCAGGATAGTAAATTATATTTCTTCCATTCACAACTGTACAGTAAACTTAGATTTTATTTAGTGGAAGCGAATAAGGGGTATTTGTATGATTTTCATCACTTTCCCTTGCTCTTTTTAAATGCAAGAAATGTCCTTTTTTTCCATTTTGAATCATGTCTCTCTCAAGCATTTTCTTTTGTTAAAACATTCACGGTTATCTTACAATTATCTTTTTATACCGAAGGCTGCCACCAGTTCTTTATTGCTATTGTTTACTCAAGGACAGCCCCAAACACTTTCCACTGCCTAGAGTTGCAATACAGGAAGTGAAAATATTAATGGTACTTTACAAAGGATTGTTTGGATTTCATCTTCTCTAATGTGGTCAGTTATGACCAGATCTGTTAGAATTAGAATGGAATGAGTGCACAGAAGAGCTGATTTGTGTAAGAAGAGACTGGAAAGGTTGGCTTGGTTGGCCTATGAAAGCGAAGACTGAAAGAGGATGTGCTCTCTGTTTATAAGCACTTACACTTAGAGTGTGCATAAATGCATCATTGTCAAGAGCCCCAGAGGACAAGGCAGACACAAGAACAAATGAGTTCAATTTGTGCATGAGTAAACTGAGGTCAAAAGTTGCTAAAAAGTTGCTAATTACCAGAGGCAACAGAGTCTGGAAAAACTCCTTCTTGATGAAAGACTAAAAAAAACCCTCCAGACTCTTTTAAAGACCAATTTATGGGAAAAGGTCCAACAGGTTTGCCCAGCATAGCACATAAGATTGGGGGACCTGCAAGGTTGTATTCAAAGGTTGTATTCTTTCTGATGAAGACATTTTTCCTAGGAGAGGGCTTGTCCTTGGCCCTTCATCGTGTTTGAAACCCGATGCACTCTACCATGAATAAGAGTGTAGAGCATAACCATGTTTCAAGCTTAAGCAGTTAGATCAGGTCCTATAATCATAGCTCAGTTCCAGGAGCTCACTTAATTCAATATTTTCATATGGATAATGATGGATAATAGCATTAGAGCTTCACTTGAATCCTTACATTTTCCACTGGGCTGGTGGGTCTGTGTGAAATGACACCCTCTTTGGAACAGGTGGGCAACCAAGTTGATAGCTCTGGCATTAATGAGAGCTAATGCACAGATGGAGTGAACCCTGCTTTCTTCAAGATCTTGGATTTATTTTTTTTCTCTGCAAAAGCTTAATTTCTCCTTGTCCTGTCAGGTTTTATCCATCCTTTTCTGCAAAGCCTAAGAAACCTAAGGGAGATACAAAGGAGCAAATTATGATGCAGTTCAAAATCTCCTTTTCCTTGTCTTGAAGCTTCATCCAGCCATGTCTTTCCCTCAACTTCTCTTTGGAAAGTGCTGAGAAATTCAGGAAGGGTACGGCACAAATGTGCTCTGGCATGGGCAGTGGCAGCCCAGAGGCCTTAAGCCACCCTTTCCTCCTCTGCTGAGTTTTGGAAAAGGAAGAAACACTCTCCTCTCTGAGTGTCAGTATTTTCTGTGATGAAGTCTGGGCATGCACTGGAAAATAGTGTATGTCCACTATATTAGAAATGCTGGAACCATCTTCTTGGCCCAAAGTTAATGTTTCCATAAGAAAAGGTATTGTTGCCTTTGTTTGGTGCTTAATACAGCATGTAAATAAATTCTTTCCCTCCATGTCTCTCACTGCTGGTACAGTTGCTCTGTGGCAAATAGTAAGTCCTCTACCGGGGCTGCTTATCTTAAAATAATGGGACAAATATTAGATGTCCAGTGTGTACCCTTGATTCCCACTGGAGTCTTGCCTTATATGTCAAAATGATCCTCTTCAGTTCTTGTTTCCTAATTCATCTGTAAAGAGTTTTTAATTTAAAACCACAGATTTTTTTCCTTATTTATTTGCCTACTTAGATGAAATGTACATCTAATTTTATCCTTGTTCCATTTGTGACAGGACAGTCTCCCCTTAATTCCAAGTTCAGCACAGCAAAAGAAAGGCTTGGAACTATATATTGAATTTCTGGTGTAAAAAAGGAAAAAAACCCAACCAAACAAACAAAAAAAAAGCAAACAAAAAAAGAAAACAACCTCGCATAACCTAGCCTAAATTTATTCAGGTGCCAACTCAGTTCAACTTGGCCAACTTTCTAATTTTTTTGACATTCGACGCTTGTATAACAGATCATCTGCCACCCTTATATCATTACACTGTATCCTCCTTCGAAGTGCAAATGAAAATTGTTTCCTCTCGTACAATAGTTGCTTTATATAGTTTTCTTAAGTCAGATCCAAAATTCAAGAATGAGAGATGATATTGGAGAGTCATTATATAAAAGGCTTGTCACTCAGTCAATGCCAAGTATTTAAAAAATGACAAAGAAATACATAGCAAATGACTAATGTTGAATTTGGGGTTGCATGTCATTGCTTTGTTGTCAATCTAAAATCTGGATTTATGGTATAATCAGCATTTAATATAATAGTTGTCATTAATCTATAGATGTATATACATCCTTGGCCACCACACAAAAATGGCTTTGGTGTTTGAATTCTGTCATTATTTCCCAGGTGATGTATAAAGACATGAGGTAGTAACCTAGAGGTTAAAATGAGAACATTCTGTTTAAAATGCACCAAAAAGTGCTGAATACAGAAAACATAAATACACTTTTATGGCAAGGAAGATAAATGCTTGAGGATTTGAAAGTCAAAATCTCTTTTAAAGTAGTATTTGGCAATATAATGTGGCCATACAGGTATCTGGTTTTAGATTATTAGAGTGAGTCTAATAATCTTGGTGTTACAGTTTGGGCGTGCTGTGTAATGAAACCAGGCAAACTTTTTTAAATCCTCTGAGAAAGTATATAATTTAAAATCAAGATAAGAAGTTTCTTGAGCTCTCCTTTATGATTATATTGAAAGTATTATAAAAAAGATATATATTTTGCTAAAGCAGCATTATATATGGGGGTTTTTTACCTCACAGCTAGTGAAATGATACAGGCTAAATGAAAAGACAGCATCTTAAGCTGACATAAGCCATTATCTGTGGTACATTAAGAATTAATCGACCAGAAATGCAAGATATGACCCTGAACACAGCTGATGCTCTGTGTTATTTTTCTTTGAAAAAAAAAAAAAATCTATATTTCATATAGAACATTAATAACAGATGAATTCAGAAACTGTGATAATCTGTGAAGGTAAATAAAATACTTTTACTGTAGTCAGGAGAGCAGGAGTTATAATTTACATCTCAAATGTATTTCTTTCAAAATTTAAGGACAACAAACAAATACGAGTATGTCCAAAGTAGTTCCTTCAAGAAATGAAAGGATACTATACTGGAACAGCAAAAAAAAAGTGAAAATAACTGGGATGGTTGTCGTAACATTTAAAAAGCTGCTTTTTCAAAAAGCTTGGCTTCATTTCCACAAGAAAGGTTCCATAATTTGAGATCAAGCCTATCCTGATGTTTCCTAAATTCTTCAATATGGTTATAGATCAGGAAGCTAAGGCAGAAGAAGATGATGGCATTTCATCACAGGTATTAACAATGCAGATGTGCCGTATCCTTTGAAAAGTGACGAAGCTATAAATACACAAATGAGAATCAAAAATATTCAATAAACTGTTGCTGTATGCAAGGGAATATTAACTGCAGGCTGGCAATAGGAGCCTCTTGATCCACCTCCCTTCCTGGGGGCATATTTGGAATTTTTAATGTTTGGAAAGTTTGGAAAGCTGTAAAATTACAGCCCCTGTAATTAAAACAGATTATGGACAGACAGTTCAGCATGATGAGAAAGAGATCATGGTTAAAAAGACTGTGCAAATTTTAGATTATTTCGACTATTTTGCAGGAAAATACAGATACAGAATTGAAAGCTACCAGCTATTTGAATCATCAGGAAAAAAACCCCATGTTTAACTAAAGTTCAAGTGCTTATGTGAAGCTTGGAGTCAGTTGCTGTTGCTTGGGCTCCCATGTTCCTCTTACTCAGCTTCCCTGAGGGACTCATCATTCAATGGTGTAAAACACTGTGTTGCCAACCTGCAGGAATTCATGCTATGTAAAAAGCTATTTTTCTGATTTCCCTAACCTGTCTTAAAGTTAATATTTTGAGCTTAATATTGGTGTTGTATTTTTTCTTTAAAGTATTTGTCTGTACAGCTGAGTGTTCAGCTGTAAGCCTTAATAGGTACCCTATGGAATAAAAATTTGGTTTTAAATTAGGTCTTGCTATAAACAAGCACATTTACACCTGGAATGCTCTTACCGATTTTCTTTGCTCTTTTGGTAGAGAATTGCTAACTTGCACATTGTTTATAGGTTCTTGATATTCCGTTTCTAGGAAATGAACACTTAAGGCCTTGAAACATTGTCTCTACCTTCACAGCTCCTAAGCAATGCTACACTCCGAAATACGTCAGGCTATGGCTTCCTACTGATTTACACATTATCTGTCAAGGATGCTGTGAAACACTTTTAAATAAAAGATCAGAAGAGGTAAAAGGAGAGGCAGAGAAAACCCCAAATGAAACAGCTAGAAAAATACAAATATTTGGTGAGGTTTGAGCGCAGTACACTTGGAACTTTTGCAGTTAAGGGTGGTATTTTAATACCACCAGTTATTTTAATGAGCATGCACATATTGGTTTTGAGGCTGCAGTGGAGTCTGGCAATAGCTGTGTGTCAATCAGGGGCCTCTTGGTCCACTCAGTTTATTTTTTGTTTATAATTTGGTGGTCACGTTTCTGTATTTTGACTCTCATGCATATCCTCTCCCTTGCCTTATTTTTCAGGAAATAAATGACATGGATGTGCAGGAGCTGGTGAGAAGGTCAATTGGAAGGTTGACAATTATTCGACAGACATTTCCAGTCCCCCAAAACATAAGCCAGCGCTGTTTCCGTGGCAACCACAGAATATCTTCATCACTGTGTGATCCAAAGGACCCTTTCTCCCAAAGCATGGAGGTAGTTCATATACCAATCTATCCCCACCTGGGAACTGTCTTTCTAGATAACTTCTAAGTTTTCCCCCAGGAGCTTACTGTAACTTATTTTTCATGTCTTCTCCGATGTGTGGTTTAATGGCTCATGTCATGATAAGGAAATTCTTGCAGTTGGGGAGAGTGTGAATGTGTCTGATGGAGAACAACAACTTGCCTGGTCCACAGCTATAGAGATAAACATCCAAAAAGGCAACCTGGTCTCCAGGTAGTAGGGTAATCATTTTGTTGCCCTACTAAATTTTAATTTTTGTCATCTCACCCAAAAGAATTTCCTCCCTGTAATCATTGTCTCCCGAGCTGCTGTGCTTCTCTGAGCCTCAAATATGTTGTCAATAAGAAAGTCTTCCTGGGAGCACCCACATCGTCTCTTTCAAGTGCTTTGGTGTATACATCTAAACCTCCCTCTAAGTTCCAAGGAGGTCTTATTTTCAGGGTTGTTAATCACAAATTACAAGTTAACCATAACAGGTTCCTACCACATGAATTCAGCAACAGGATCCCTAGCCTCCTGATTTTACATAGTTTTTCCATGAACAAGTCCTCTGTCTCGCTCGTTAGGTTTCATCGTGACAAAGTTTAGGCGAATCAGGAGTGTGAAATTGGCTTAATATGTTGATTTTACTTTTGTTTTGTTTTGTTCTTCTATGAATATTTCTGCGGTTGTAGAAATATGGCTGCATATTATTATTTTTAGCAGTGGAGAGAGTAGCTTATCTGACCCTGCAGCTAAAAGCAGCCACCTCATGATTCTGAAAGAGAAGAGTGAGAGAAAACAATGGGAGGAAAGCAGCGAGGTCTTGAAAAGTGTCTGATTAAAATGAAAATATGTAAGGGACAAAGTGTGAATAGTCTTATCCTGTTTCAGATTAGCTATAAGAGCCATTGTGTCACTAATTTTAGTTCACAAAGCAGCCAGCCAGCAATTATTGATGACATGAAAAACTGGCTGTAGCAGAGTGCACAGTGATCCTGTTAGAGTTCTCAAAGCAAGCAAGGCTGTGTGACGCCCATTGATGCATAGGATATATCTACAGACTGTTTAAAAGTGCAAAAATCCTTTAGGCTGTGCCATTCTGTCGTGGCAGCATGGTGCTAGAGAGAACTTTGGTAGTCTAGGGACAGTGTGCTCAAGATGAGAGTGTGATCACATGCAGGAGCCAGAGAGTGCAAAGAGCAGTTGTCATGAACAAAGTTACTGACTACAGCAAGGCAGAAAACAAGAGTCACATGTCAATGGGATGCTTTACATTTTGATTTGTCCTTCTCTTCAACTTCACTTTCATTTTCACTTCAGCAGTTGGCTGAATCCAGGAAAGATAAGTTCTAGAATTCAAAGTTTATTCTCAACAAATTCCATTTAATTTGTTAGATTGGATCTTATACCTTAACCTGTGCGTCATGATCTACTTATAGCCTGGAAAGCTACAATGGTCCTACTGGAAGCTTTCATAGTATTTTGGTTCAAAGGAATGATGGAAGCTGAACTGGTTTAATTGTTCCATGCAACTGAGTTGCTTTTATCATGCTTTCCCTGAGATGGCTGTACTTCATTATTTTAGCAGGGTGAGATAGACAACGTTATAAACTGAAAAGAAGGAAAGCTCTGACACAATTTCCCCTGTGCCTTCGTATGATGCACAGTTCTTTGAGTAGCTGGGGGTTTGTTTGCTGCTTCTTTGTTCTACTCAACAGTATTATAAATTAGTTTCTAATCCAGTGGGGATTTGGAACAGTTTATAAATTGAAATTACTAATTCTTTTTTTTTTTTAATGACATCCAAGTGTGACTAATCAGAAACATTCTCCAGAAATTTTAAGGGTGAATTTCTTGATTTATTTTTTTCTGAATTACTCCTCCTAAAGTCTGTGTGAATAATTAATTTTTTTCAGCATCTTTATTAAAACACTGAAAAATATTCGGGTGAAGATGTCTCACTGGGCCTTTGGAACTGGTCTAATTGAAAAAAATTCTATAAATTTGTATCATTTTGAAGGCAGAAAGTTAAAAACTGGATTCACAGAAGAATTTAGTACCGTAGCCTTTTTGTCTAAAAACTATGTGCGGTATTATAGGTACACATAAAATAACCACTGATAATCCAGATTAATCATTCATCCTTAATCGGATGCTAAGTACCTTTCTTCCACACTCTGGATAAAATAATCACATCTGAATTTTAAATTGCATTAACAGGAAGTTATGCAGTTAAATACTTCTTGGTAATGCAAGTGTCCAGCCCTTAGCCTAACAGACTTACAATAAATAAGGGATTAATAAGGGACATGCAATGCATTAAATACCCCAGTAAATTTATGTGGGAAATTAATAAAGGTGTAAAGTGACTTTAAATTACAACCCCCTTCTATTAATCAGGACAGATACTAACGAAGCATACTTCTGGTAGTGACAGGGAGGGGTGATTTTGAGAAACAGGAATTAATTGTAGGGTCTTTATCATTGCATTATCAGTGATTGATTGCACTAAATGTTAAGCTCAGCTATTAGTGAAGGACTAACAATGCTTAATAACTGCTGAACTCTGGCCTCCTGAGCCCTGTTAATACTTGATGAAGGCCCAGCTATATTACTCTTAGATTAGTGAGTGCATCCTTCCTCATGAACTGTGACAATTGCCTTCTATTCCCGTGGCAGTAGGTTACAGAAGTTACCTTGAAAGCAATGTCATTTAGTTGGGAAATGATGACTTGGCATCCACAGCCCTTCATGTACCAATGTAGTTTCATTAGTGACCTTATTCCCTCTGCTCTCCAGAGCTGATGTGGGTTGTTTTTGGTTTTTTTCCCTTTGGCAAAGACTTGTATAAAAAAAAGCTTGCCTTACAGCACAGTGATAATTCCTCCCCTCTCTGCTCCAATAAATGTCTCTCTAGTGCTGACATCATTGGGGAAACACAGTTTTAGCTGAAATACTTTGAAATCTTTGTAGGTTTACAATATGCAGATAAATTATCCCAGTTGTTCTAAAAACACTTGATTAACCCAAGCCCAGATCTTCAATCCATGCTTTTAATTCTGTCTTGCACAGTGATGCCTGGCCTGTGCATCTGAAGAAACTAGATTTTGTTCCTGGGTGAATACCAAAATAGAAATGTTCACAGCCACTGAAGGAGCTCAAGGGAAAAAAAATAAAGAAGCACCCTCTATAGAAGAAAGACACCGGGAAGGATCATTTAAAGAAAACGGGCCCTGAGGATCAGAGGTTCTGTGCTACTAACAGAGCAGTTTGTGGATGACACAAGCAAAGCCAGCATAAAGATAGGATTTACAAAAGGAAATAAAAACATACAAAAGATATTATATGGAAAGGACTAATTAGGCAGAAGAGAGCTGTCTGGAGTTTTTCAAATGTTTTTCTCCCTTTTTATAAGATGATGTGTATATTTGCCTATCAGTATCTCAGATCTTCAGCATTATTGTGTTTCCTTGCCATATACCCCCTCCCTACAGCTGCAGGGCTTTCCCAGTCTTTGGATATATTTAAAAAGTAGAATAGGGCCACTAAATTCCCGTACTTTCCTCAAGCACACCACCTATATATGTGTAAAAAGTCCTTACAGAGAGCAGCCAACATATTCCACAAATCTGAGGAAATGTCTTTTGACTTGTCTGTGACTGATAGTGAAAAATCCCAGCAACCTTGCCTCAAATTGCCACTGGCTAATTTGTTGTCAGACACTAGGAATGCTCTACAGAGCCCTTTATCATGCAGCTGAGGAAACTGTGTTTCCCTCAATAACTTCAGATGACCAATAGGTTATCTAAAAATAATATTCCCAAAAGTCCTTTTCATTTCTGAACATAATTTTTCTTCATGAGAACCTCTGTTCAGGACAGCTGAGGTTTCTTTTTATGATACTGTCAGTTACTTAAATGTTCCTGCCATTTGAGGACAGAAAAGACAGATACAAAACTATATTGAAAATTAGTTGTTTCAAAAGTGTTCATGAGTCCTGAGCTTCGGTTCTTTTACATTTAACTGTGTCTTTCACATCTGGCTTTGCACTGTGTGCATTTAAAAGCACATACATAGAACTAGAACATGGTTATGTGGAAGTGGCACACAAGTGATTTCTCTTCTTGAATTCCACTGTTCTGCCTTTGATCGCAAACTAGAACTTCCTCACACTGTATGCAGCTGTGCTCACAGTGAAACATACACACATTTACTCTATTAGGGTTTTGTGCTGCAAAGAATTAACAGCCAATGTCAAACACTCTGACAGTAAACACTATAGATCACAGAATCAACATGCAGTTGCACACTGACAAAAATTTCGTTGAGTCTTATTTCATGCCAGAAAGTGCCAATCAGAATTGACTGCACAGATCAGGAGCAAAAAACCACTATGAAATCTACTCCAAATTTTGCTTTTCAAAAGAACAAAACAGCCTTGAAAATAACTTGATGGTGTCCAAGTATCTGGTGACTGAAAAACTGAGTCTCAAAAGCAACTGGTTAAAAATAAAAGGAAGTCTGTTTACGGTCATAAGTAAAGCTGTAAATCTGGCACGTGGAGCAGTGCCAGTGATTGGGCTGCCTGTACTTCTCTCGTGTGTGTAGTTGGTTGCTGCAAATCACTTTTAGCATTACACCCCCCAGCTGCAGATTTTACCAAGCCCAAAGGTGTGACATTTTGCCTCTCACAGGTTCTTCTAATACCAAATAAAGTGTTTAATTACCAGAGGATTATGGGTTAGGCAAAACAAATGATAAATTCTGGCTGCTGGCAGGAGACGACAAATAGTAATGCCAATGCATCCCTTTTGGTCTCTTTACAGATTTCAAACCTGTATATATATGACACTGTCCTCCTGTTGGCAAATGCCTTTCATAAGAAGCTGGAGGACAGGAAGTGGCACAGCATGGCCAGCCTCACCTGCATCAGGAAAAACTCTAAACCCTGGCAAGGAGGGCGATCTATGTTGGAAACCATCAAGAAGGTACTTTTTCTCTCTATTTCCTCATCTTTGATTTCTAAAATACTCATATTAAGCAGTATTTCCTCCTGAGGTGCATATTACTCTTTATCAATATAGGTTTTATATATTCACACTTCCTGAATGGAAGTAGTCTTTGTTTGGTTTGAGTTGTTGGTTGGTTGGTTGGGTTTTTTCCATGTTATAATAGTCATATTGAAAAAAACCAATAAGTTTGTTTACCAAAACTACCAAACCAGTTGGATTTTCAAGGAAGGAAAAGTGTCAAAGGTGAACAAGCGTCACAGTTGAAAAAGTTACACAGGTTAGAAAACAAAGAAAATAAACTTACTATTCTGTTTGTAAAAGAAAGGAGAAAAAGTTACAGAATTACACTTGGGTAATGTTCTGCAGAATTTGCCATTGTTCTGCCTTTGACACTAATAAAGTGAAATCATAGAAGTAGGAGTAAGGAAACCCCTAAGTTACCTAGGCTATGTTCTGCCACTGCAAAACCATCACTCTAAGAAGCTCCATAGAGCTTTATCCAGTGTTGCTTCCCTGTATTTTTTTTTTTCTGCCTTGGTCATGCTCATGCCCAAGATGCTGTTCCTGTTCTTCAGTCTTTAAAGATAATTTCTCTTAGTTATTTCATTTCTTCACAATATATACAGCCTCCAGATACCTACAAATATTGCAGTCTTCCAAGTTAGTATTTTGTCAATATGAACAGGTTGAGAGTTTGCCCTTCCCTGTAAGTTATTTACCTCATTTTCTTTATGTTGCTGGTGTCTTCTGTAAAACTGCCTCCTCATTTGTCTGCATACACTTCCTGGTAATGTATGCTTACATTTAAAGTGCTGGCTTTGTAAACACAGAAAAAAAAAATGGATAGTAAAAAAAAAAAATTAAATGGTGTTTTATTTTTGGTTTCCACTACAGAAAAAAAAAAAAATTTAAAATATATTGTCTTGAGAAGTTACCGTTCTGCATTAGGTATTTAGCTTTACCAGAAATTATGATGATGCAGGCAAAATGTAAGACTCCTTTGAGCACTGCTTGTATTTTAGCCAGTCCCAGGTTAATCTGCATTACCTCCAAAATGATAGTGCAAGGATTTCTTTGGTATCTGTTTCCGTTTTCCATTCTAACAGTTTGAAGTCCTGAGACTGCAAAAATAATCCAGGACACATTTCTTATTTCAGGGGCAGGATAGATCTTCAAGGGACTCCAGACCGTATTGCTCTTAACCTACCAGAGTAATTTCACATTCACATTTGGCAGACCCATGTATTTTGACCAATGTTTCAGGCAAGGCTAGTTCTCCTTTTCCCCTTGGATTTTGAAAATACTGTAGCACACTTTTCCATTTAAATGGCCAGGAGAATTATGAAAGAATTCAAGAAGGCAGGAGCAAGTGGAAATTCCAGAGTTGTTGTTAACTTGCTAAAAAATTAATCAAATGCCAAAGAAATGCTTGATCTGTGCAGCTAACCATGCTTCCATCCTGTCACTTTTGGGTTTCTCTGCTATTTCAATTAGATGGCTTTGATAAGAAACTATTTTATTGGTGTAAATTGAATAATCCTAATACTTCTTACACTGCTTTGTGCTGATAGAGATGAATTTCTAGAAGTAACATGCTAAAATTGAAAGTCAAAATTTAATCCAAATGAAATACAGAAATTTTACTCAGTGTGGATGTCAATAGCATTTCAATTCGTAGGCAGAGGAAAGCTAAGTTTGCAGCTGAGAGCTGGAATTGCATAAGAACAGAAATTCTGCTTTAGTTTTGTGGCCTACTTTCCCTTTTCTTTCACTAAAGCATTTGTGTAGAAGAACCTCAGGATCACAGATGTGTACTTTTGAAATTACAAATTTTGCATTGATGAATGCCTGATGAGGTACCAGAAAAACAATAAAATCCAAAAATAATGAGGGGAAAAAAAGTCCCCCACTTAAATCTCTCTTCCTGAGAATGCTTCTCTTTTCTGTCTTGCCTTATTCTTTAAACATCTTTTCTCTCCTGTTGTCCTGGAGGATCCTCTAAAATCAACTTTCTCCAAAGCATACCAGTTTCCCCTAATTTTGAAAGAAAACAGGAGGAAATTACCATACACTATTTAAATAGTACTGAACTAAAAGTTCTGCATTTTCATTTTGAAATCACCACTCTTTCCAGTGGTGGTGTATAGTGGAATATACACTTCATACATAAGATGTTGATATAATTCAGGGTGAAAATGCATTCTGAGATTTCTTCAATACTCCTGGGAAAAGAACTTCCATCCTCTGCAACACCTTAATTTTCCCTTCAGGGTGACCTCATTGCAGAGCCAAAATCATCACCTGGTCTCAGGTTGTCACTTCTCTCAGTGTAACTTCACTGGGAGTCAATTTATACTCAAGTATGATTTTGAAGAGAAAAAGAATTGAGAATTTTTCTAAAAAGATGCAGAAACAGGAACATCTGGCTGTGTTTTAGCTGCAGAGGGAAATCTTTCTTTGATTTTTGGGGGGGGAAATTAGAAAAGTGATGGGAAATCTTTATTAAGCTACTCACTGAAGAAAGTAAGAGAAAGGGATGCTGATGTTTTACCTACAGCAGCAACTGTTAAATTTGTTAACCTGCTGGTAAATAAACTGGTTTCTTTATAGTTAGTGAGCTAGTTAAGGAGAGTCAGCAATGAGAGGAAATTAGAGTTTCCAACATTTCTTAGAATTGCACAAAAGCTTTCTAAATCATTCCTTATTGTCATTTGTTACTTTTCACTCTTGAGTATTTGGCTCATGCATCACTATTTCTACTATAAAAGCAGTTTTTTCCTTGTGAATTCAGCTGATTGGACAAAGCCTAAAGAAAACATTTTGAGCCCACCACAATTACTTAAATCTAATATCTGTTTCTGCCCATTCTAGAACTGAATAAACAGTTAAATTCATCAGGAAATACAATCCTTCTAATGAATTTGGCCAGCTTCAGCAATTAGTTTAAATTCACTTTTGTAATAGGAACTATCCCTAAACACATGCTCACTTGTTTATTTCTCAGTAAAGCTATTTCACAGTTGGAGGAATAAGTATCACCAGGAAATAATTCTACTTTGGGAAAAATTAATCTTCCTGAGTAGCCTGGGAATAAATGTAAGTAGGATTATAGGGAGGTTCAACTCAGCAAGATGGCATCAAGATTCTGAATAATACCTTCTCTCACATGTCTCAGGGATCTTCCCAGTCACATTTGTTTAGCTCACTAACAGGAAATTTTTGGTGCTAGCAGCAACAGAGACCCTGTCCTTTTCTGGAAAATGATCTGTACCTTGTGCTGTTTCACGTGCTGAATCACAGGTGGAACTGTCAACTAGTTCTGGTGTCAGAAATGTCAGTGACTCTCAGTGGTGACATGCAAAAAACACACCAAATTGTTTTTCAGGTAGTAGATTGGAAAGTCTGTGCTAGTTGAAAACTCAGCAATGTTCTCAAGATCAGACTTTTTCAAGAATAAAATGTGAAATGTGTATTTATTGTTTATAGCATTTTTACCTGCCTATAGCCACATTTTTTATCCTTAACTGCAAAATAGCGGGTACCTGAAGAAAAGAGAAGAGGAAATTTGAACAGAAGCTGAGAGCAAGTGCAGTATTTTATAGCTGATGATTGGCAAGCTGACATTCCCAAGTGAGGTGCTGACTGCTAGGGTAAATAGTGCTTTCTTCAGGGACTTACAGTATAGTAGTGCTTAAGCATATATAAACTGTAGTTTATCTTGCCAGTCTAGATGGGACTCAAGTAGGCTTTAATTATTTTGCCAAGCTTTATAACTGCTCTGCAAGGCCCAGGGCAGTGATCAGAATCATAAGTAAAACATTTTTGGCCTAGCAACTGTCACTTCACTCTTCAGTTTTATATGTGTCAGGAAATTGCATGGTTGTGGCTAAACCTTAGAAGAATTAAAGAAGGTAGATAAATATGTCTTCATTTTCCCCCAAATAGTGTTGTTTCTGTAAGCTATATGGAATGAAAAATTTCTTTTACTCTTGCCTGTTATCTTGATTAAAAATAAAATCACTTGGAAAAAATCTCATCAGGAAGTCACTGCATCAGTAGCTGTCATACAGATGGTCATTTCCTCTGTGGTCTCCTTCCAGTGTGCATTAGAGATGGATAAAACACATGCTGTGAATCAAGTGTTTCAGACAGATCTATACTGTGAAAGGCTGCTCACAAAAATTGGAGCAGCATCCTGAAAATCTTCCTAGGCAATATCCTGCTCCACTCTATCAGCCCTAAGCAACTACCACAGTTGTGTAAACTTTGTGAAAAGGCTGTGTGGGACAATAAGGGGTAGTAGAGAGCAAAAACAGGATTGCATGGCTGCAGGTCCAACAAGATCAGTCCCAGACAGGGAGGAGAAACCAAAACCTCCAAAAAATTTCCTATAAATTTTGTATTGTTGGTACTATATGGGCGGTTCTTTGCTGTTTTGTCTTTCTGCCTCTGCCCTTCCCAAGCTGGCAGCATTCCCATTCTAATCAGAGCTCCTATGACACTATGTTCATATATATACAGTCCAGGAGAGGAAGCTCTGTAAGACACTCCTTAATGAGAAATTTTCAAAGAATGATAGACGAAAATAGATAAATGAGAAATAACGTTGTTGTGGTTAAGATTAGATTCCAGACAAATAAAGCTGATAGACTTAGAGTTTGTATCTTGCCCTAACAATTGCAGCCATTCAAAAATCAAGTTAAACAAACTTATACAAAGTTTCTGGATAGAGATCAAATTCCAAAACATCTTAGGTAGCTCTGTTAACCTGTACTGTATGTAAGGGGACGTATATTTCAAAAGAATCCTGTGTTTTCTTAAGAAATTCATTGATTGATTACTTCAAGTATCATTGAGGTTAAATGATTCTTTGAATTATTTTTAATCATATCTGCTCAAATAAGGACAAAGTTATAAAAATAATTTTAAAAGTTTGTTAACGTTTTAAATTGCTACCTCAAGTCTCAAAAAATCATTTACATTTTAGACATGATTCTATCTCATGTTCCTAAAGTTTTGGGACAACTCTCAACCTGGAAAATAAAGTCACTTTAATTTTTTTAGATTGAAAATCCTATATTCTTCACTTCTGTTTCCTACTGTACAAAGCATCTGTGTGAAGAGATCGTAATTTTATTTTTTTTTAAAATGTTTCCTTTCTTTATTCATTTTGTTCCAGAGTTTTCCTTTCCTTTTTCTAGGTTCTGCTTAAAGCTCACTTGAAATCATGGTGCTGCTCAGGTCATCTACAACAGTTTGATTAATTTTCAGGCTTTACCTACCTCAGACCCACAGGTTAATACCCAGTGTGAGGGAAAGTTTTAGGAAGCAATATAGGAAATATATATATAAGTATAATATAACCAAATCAGTATCTGGTAAGGTACTGGAGGCTTTGATCGATCAGCTGGGCATCCCAACTCTTGTGCCACTTCTCAGGCATTTCTCCATCACATGTTCTATGGAACTGTGCCTGAGGTATTCAAGAAGCCAGATAAGAACCTGTGAGAGAAAAGGTGTATGGAACAGGTTTCTGCTTCTGGTCCATGAGTAGGATGATGTCAAATTTAAGTTAGAGGAAAAGGTTTGTATTTGTGAAAGTCAGTATTTACCAAAGGATATAGTCAAGTGATTTTGTGGGTAAACACAAGTTCACTCTGTCTTTGCCCTGAACTAGCCAGAGATGTGCCTAACCCCAGTCTAAAAGCCACGAAGGTCTGGTAGTCAAGGCAGGATGGAAGTCAGAGTGTCTTGCTAACAACATCATTTGTCGAAATTGTCTTGTTTGCAGTTGCCAGAGTCCTCCTGCAAAAGTCTGTTTAGATGTACCCTTAATCAGGCTACTGGCTTTTTACCTTTCTTTTTTTAATATATGTATAAACACAAAGCATTTGATTGGTTTTAACTGTAAATGGCACTCATAAAATAGTTGTATTATTATAATATTTGTATTTTTATTTTAATATATAATTATTTCTGTATTATTCCTTGATAGTACTAGATTCTAGTAGTCTAGTAAATTCTAAAGGTATCATCTCAATAATCAATTCCATTACTTTTTTATAATCCCAGTAATGTTTTATAAAAGTAAGGGAACATTCTGTTATTTCACAGCAATCTCCAATGGAGATGCAAATTTTGTGTTCCTTCCTGGATTTTGTCCAAACTGAAGATGTAAGAATAGAGCATTTAATATTGTGGTTCAGCAAGGCTCCTGTGCTTAGCTAGGTAGTTTATATTGCAAGTTTTTCCAGTTTAAATTAAAAAGCTCCTAAGTGAAACAGCAATCACAACAAAGTTCTTGCCTTATGTTTTGGGGAAAAACTATGCATTTCATGAGGTTTTATACCAGAGGCAGTTGTTTTGGTTTGTTTTTTTTTAACATATACTAACATATTTTTTACCTCTTTTATGAGAGAGAGGGCTAAACATCAAATTTTTATTCAGTCTGTAAACTGAAGAAATTTTTGAAAGGTAAAGGTTTTCATCAGCAGCATTTCACATGGCTGTGTTGATTTTATAGTTCAGGTCATCACAGTTCTCATACAAAGATGAAATGTGTGTCATGTTGAATTAACTCTGGAATAGATTTTGAGTATGGCTGTGGCATGTATAGCCCTTTCAACTCTAATTCTTTGTGGGGATTATTCACTCCAGTGTTTCATCTCTAGTATTTTAACCCCTTCCTGCAAAACTGTAAAAACATTAAAGCAAGGTTGAAGAGATGCTACACTGTTACCCATGACATGTATTCTTAGTAAAGGATAATTGGGAAGAAAAAGAAAAATCACTTCATTCAGCCAGACCTTGAATGAATCCCTTCTTCATTTGTGCAAATCACATACATTGAGCTCAAAAAGCATGTAACTTTGTCTAAACCTCAGCCTGCCCTCATGTGGAAATCTTTCATGAGGGAGAAACATTTGAGTGGAAAAAGAAAAGGTCAACAAACATAACTAATTTTTGTGCAATTTCTTTTATATATTTTGTGTTTAGCTTTGCTTCCGTTAAACTTGTTTGTAATTTTTTTTTTTTTTAATATTTTGGAGTTAAAGTGTCAATACATATATGCTGATGGGTCAAAGAACAAAAACTGGAGTGCAAATGTGCTAAGAGTAAGACTATTGCTTCTATTGCATCTACTGAGCATTGTTGAGTTTAATTCTTCTGTAGAGAACAACATTAAAATGCAAGAATAATTTAGCTTCAGAATTTTTAGGGAAATGTGGTCTTTGGAAAGCTATCTTCGTTCTGCATAGTTAGTGCATGAAGGCCTTTGAGAAACTAAAAGTTGCTACAATTACCCACTTAGAAGTTTTCAGTCTATTTTCCTTTTTTTTTGTCCAACAGGGTGGAGTGAATGGCTTGACTGGAGAACTGGAATTTGCAGAAAATGGGGGGAATCCCAATGTGCATTTTGAAATTTTGGGGACAAACTACGGAGAAGATCTTGGCAGAGGCATCCGCAAGGTGAGACTACATATGTTCAAACAAGAGATTACTTTTACTGATTTTTTCAAAACCTTTCCTGTGTTCCATGTTAATAGAAAAGCATTTGATGGCAGATAACATGGTGTTCTGTATTGTTAAAGGAGTAAGAGATTTGATAAAAGCTTTGAACTTTGAGATACTCATCTATTATTTCAAATAGGTCCTGGAACAAATTGTGTTGATCAAGATACCATTTGTAATGCAGAATGTGTTAAGCTGCTGATGGACTGTCCCAAAACACCAGTGAAAGCTGTTGTTTTGTAACCCTTACAACTCCTGTCCAAAGCAGCAAATTTTGCATAGAATTATCTTTAGAGCACCCAGACTGGTCCCTGATCCTTGGTCAAAGTGGGATGCTCCACCTGCTGGATGGTTAAAACTCATAGATATGGAAAGAGAAATTCTCTTGTAGAACAGATAAAATTTCTATAGCCTCTTCATGAAATAAACACATGGTGTTTTAATAGGAGTTAACTTTTACACAATAAGTTAATGCTGTGTATTCAGCTGCCAGACACAGTCCAAAGGCTTGGACTTGGATTGTTACAGGGAATGGCATATATGTCCAGCAGAATTATTCCTTCTTGGTATTTGAGTTTTTCCAGACTAAAACTAAATATAAGACCTTGTAACAAATGGTGGAAACATGCCTCTATTTGCAATGAATATCCTTAACTTTGAACAACTGCTCATCTAGTGTGACAAAAATCATATGACACTTCACAGGTAAACAAAATACTCAAAGGCTTTTCCAGGAGCAAATCTTCTTCAAAGACAGGCTTCCTGAAAGATACCAAGATCTCTTCATTTAATGTATCACATCATATTGGGTTTTGTATAGGAGGAACATGAAGTGATTGAAAGGAAATGAGAGAGTTTTCTTAATATATGCAAACTGGTTCCATGTGTCAGTGTCAGTTTATGATGAAGTGCAGCATTTGTCTGCATACCTTCTGGAGCAACAGATAAGTGCTGTGAAAGAAGGAAGAGATAAATAAGAAGACTAAAGTGTCTAAAAACTGAACTTTCTCCTCCACTATCTGTCAGAATTGTTTTTCTGTTTGTGCTGTTTCCTCTCTTGTCACTACCCTAATGTACACATGGGCCTATAGTTATGTCACCTTGAGCAGAGGTCCTGACAGATGCTTCAGAAACTAGACAGAACTGGATCTGTTTGGTATTTGGAGGTATCTCTCAGAGTCTTTGGAGACCAGAATGTTGGATAAGTCTTTATTCCCTTACATTTAAATTCTGTCTGTTTCAACATATTTTGATGTATTTTCTACGCTATGCACTGAGGAGCTATTTATTCTTTAGAGCTACCTTCCTCAGACAAATCTGTATCTCTTCATTTAATTTATTTGGTTGACTTTGACTGTTTTGTTGTTTTTTTTTTTACTTCAGGCCTGTCTAGTGAATGCCTGAGTGAGGCACTAAATTGTTTTCTTTCATTCCCAAAAAGATAGAAAAGAAAGAGAGACTCACAGAAAGATCTTGGAAGTACAGAAGTACAAAAAGATTTCCTGGCAATTCTAACTCTTTTTTGATGGTCTGATTTAGAACTGTACTGTTAATTTAAGATATGGTAGATTTTGATTTTAGAACAGATATTAAATGACTGTGGGCACACCTAACTTGTGTAAAACAGTGGGGTAATACAAACATGCTTTTTGAACCTTCCTTGTTTATTTTTATGATCGTTCAAAACCAGAGACATTCGCTGTCTTCAGAGGGAAATGGATTTGAAGTTGGTAAAAGAGAATAGAATATAATTAGAATTGCTCAGAATGTAATTAGATGATGAAACTCAGCATCATACAATCCTGTTGAGGAGAAAACCAAAGTTTAAAATTAAGATACTAAAAGTATGTGAGTTGTTTTACATTTGCCAAGATAAGCATTTAAAATTAAGTATAGACATTATAAGAAAATTTTCCTGTTGAAAAAGATAGGCAGTAAATGCCTCCTGGTAGAGTTGTGTGATGCATTGCAGTTGGTCAAAAAGAAGGGGTCCAGAGCAGAACAGATTAAAACTTTCAATTTTTTTTTTCCTATACAGCACTCAGTAATCCAGAGAAGCCTTTAGAAAGAGGTGTACAGAAAGAAATTTTCTTTAGAAAGGAAGTTCTGTGTATTTTTTGAGAATGTGATAATTGTTCTCAGAAGTTTCTTTAAAAAAATCCAATTAATTATTTCAAAATTTTGCAATAAATTGAATTTTAAAAAGAATTTAAAATTGTAATGGTATTTCTAGTCAATGTCACAGAGTTAAGAAAACAAAGTAGCTTTCTTAAAACAATTGCTTCAGAGACAAGAAAATTTTTAGGGGGTTTTAATATTTGACAAATTTACATCATTTATCTTGGATTTGGATTTACTTTACAGAGGATGAGCTACTAGTGTTGGAAGCAAATCATAATAATTACAGGAGTCAGGTACATTTTTGCTTTATGCACTAATTAAAGTACGCTTCAGATTTTCATGTATTTAGTGATCTGACTGTAGAACTACCTAAGCATTTTTATTTTTCAACTCTAGTAGAAGCTGGTGCAATTAACAGATTGACTGAAATTTCTAAGCTAATGCATCTTCCCTAATCAACATATTTTCAAGTACTTTTATAGGAGATAATGAAGGGTAAAATCATTACAAAAGGCCCGTTGAAGTCATTGGGACCAGAGATTCCCATCAAGTGAATTGTGCAAAGAATTGCTATTTTATTTTCTTGAGGAGGAGTCAATTGATTTTAATAAAGCAAGTAAGATTTTAAAACCCACTTGAATTTCTCAAGAGTGCAAATTCTGCTTAAAATCTGTTCTGCTTGGGTTCTGGAGTCATTTATACTTCTGCAAACATCAGTTATATTCATAGGTGATTATTCCCAGGACTGAAAAAAAGCAAATAGTTTAGAATACACCAAGAATTCATGTTTATGTTTGTTTTATTTGGACAAATTTGGCCATGTATCTAGGAAAAACTGTCTTCATGTCCCCTCCTTCAGCTTTCATGGGCTACTGTCATACCTGGAAAGCAGTGGGAGAATCCATGTGAAAGGTCATTGTGTTCGGTTCTGTCATTTAGTGACGAGTTAGCGAATCCCAGAGTGGGATTTGCCTGAAACAGCAATTTTGTACCCTTATGACTGTAAATGTTATCCTTCACCTTGCAGACTGTGGATCACTTAGCCCGCACTTTTTGCCAGAGCTGGCTACTCGGAGTAATACACTCAGATTGCTGCCAGCTACTGATTTTATTGACACCAGTGGTATTACAACCCCAAAGCAACTGAAGGAAAACTCCCTTTTACACATCATACTGTGGCTTGGGCTTGTGCAGATGTAGTTATATTCACTGCAAGACATGGGTGTATTTCTGACATTTCTCTGTTGGCATTTGTCTGTTGGTATTTGACATTTGAGTATGTATTCTTTGACATTTAAATTTCGGTGCAATACTTTTATCTACACTGTGAAATAAAAGCTGCCATTCCTGTGAATAACCATCCAACAAACAAACGAACAAAAGGGAGTTGATAGCTCTGAGCGCTGTCCTACATCTTAGTGTTGTAGAAAACAGTACCACAGAACTAAAGTGGTTTTCATGTTTCTTACAGTGCTCCTTGTAATTCAGAATGGGCTCCTCTTCAAAGGTTCTGTTCTACATCCTTTGAAGTTTAGAGGACTTTCTTTCTGTTCCCACGCTGGTTTCCTTACCACATGTGGGCATTTGAAGATCATAGTGTGTTTTGCTCTATCTCCCTATCTATATTAGCATACACCCACCTCCTGTATGTTTCTTTTCTCTTCTGAAGATGTTTTAGATTATTTTCTCCCAGTGAAGGGAGCAAGATGATGTACCAGGCTCTTGCCTCAATTCTAGTCTGCACCAAGATGTCCATGTCAAGGTTTCCTTTGCTTTCAGGACACCTAGAGATGCCTTGGAGGAAGGATAGAGCTGTGAGCAAGCAGGAAAACAGGTAGCCTTGGTGGGGCACCAGGGTAACCCAGGATGCTTTGAGCCATCTGCATTTGTCCATTGTAGGGTTCAGTACTAAATCATTTTGATTTGGTTGTCTTAAGGAGGAAATGTTACATATTTTGATCCAAGGGAGATCTTTGGTGCCAGCCTCTTGTGTGAAAGGGACTGAAACCTGTCCAACAGATAGATTGTTCCTCTCAGCTTCTGCCAGACTCAGCACCTTCCCTGCAGAGTCAATGCATGCAGGTTTTTATTTCACAGACTATTAAGAGTTAACACTCCACAGTTGTGCTACTTGTTCAGAGATGAGAAAGCTGGTTTGCATTCTTTCATTCCATTAAAATAATTGTTATTTTCACTTCATCTGAAAACACTTGTTGATCACAGTATTTGGCATTTCTTTCTAATACACTATATTTTTTTCTTACACTTGCATCCTGGAGCAATGTTCCAAGCATATATTTTGATCTTCAGGAAGTTGATGCCTGTTCTTATAAAGTTAAAACTTATTTTCTGCATCCATTATCTCGTATTCCCTTTTGTGCCACTAGGTAAAAAGAGAATTTATACAGCTTTGCCAACACTTATTAACTAACCCCACTTAATAACCAAGAGTCTAAGAAGTATTTCCTACTTGGTAAGCTACTTGAGGTAAATGATGTATTCCCCTGTTCTCTTTGTGAGTCATGATCAAGGAAGGTAGAGCTGTGAAATGTGACTTTAAATATATATTTCTAGCAACACCTGATACTTTAAGCTGTGACCTGTGCAGATGTTTCTAAAGGTTTATTTGCAATTTATGATGTGACTGAAAGATACTCTTGCAATTTATTGATGGTTTATTTTCTGATGAGTTGAAATAATAGTTGTTGTGTCTGACTGCTTTGCCTCTAATACTGATGGAGAAGGTGGACATGGCACAGTACTACCATGGTAGTCTTTCTAAAGTGACTTTAAATGCTTAATCACCCTTCTAGAAATGAAATAAACTACTTGATACTAAAGATAAAGATGTAATTAAATACCTTGGAGAACCAAGACCTGCTGTTTCAGTTCAGCACAGTACTTAAATTTTGCTGTAAGCCTGCTGAAGAGTAGCATTTCCTCCCTTCTTTTAATGCTATGCAATAAATAGATTATGACACAGTGACTAATTCTTTACTTTCTGGTAGCTTCTGCAAATCTTTTTTCAAATCTCAGTGAAATTCAATTTGGCTGCAAAGTGTTTGGGATTTGATTGCCATCACAATGAAACTAGAGTTAATAGAGAACTGTGTTTTACTTGGAAGTATGTTTCTGCTTAGCTTAAAATTCAAACCAAATGCATATTTGAGTCTAACAGAAAAAGAAATTAAAGTATGCATCCATAATTGTATTTCAGAATTCAAAAAAAATTTAAAAATTTACGTTCTGCTTTTGAATGGAGTGTTTTATTTTAAAATCTGAGGATGCAGAAGGAGAGGCAGGCTGACTCCAAGTAATCAGTAGTGTATCATCTGGAGAATTTCACAGCTTTTGGTCTCTCTGATTCATATGGAGGGAGTGAAATCTAATTTTTGCTACTGGATTGTCCAGCTGTCTGCCCTGACCCTGGGCTGTTTGGATGAGTATTTCATTGCTTGTAATACGTGCAAAGTAAAGAACCCAGAGATGGTTTTGGTGGCTTGATGGATGCTGCCCCAGGAACACAGAAGACGAAGGTTCAAGTCATCCTTCTGATAAATGCAGAGGAGAGTTGCTACAACTCAACCCATTCCACATGAATTATTCACCTGTGGAGCAAAGCATGCATCAGGAATCCGTAAGAGCCAAGATCAGGTGTATGAGCAAAAGGACCCAGAAGTCAAACTCCAAACAATACCCACAAACCCAATGCAAGCACAGTGCACTGCAGAGGTGATATCCCAACTATTTCTTCCTAGCAGAACCATCAGCCATGTCTGCTGAGCTCCAGTGTGTTTAGTGTGTTGTAAAAAAGAGAAATTATTTTAGGCTGTACTACTAATAGGTGTCCAGATTCCCCAGTCTAGAGCAATAAGGATAAGTGCTCTCTGAAAATTCAACTCCAATAATTAAAACCTGGGTTTATCCAGTTTCCAGCTCACAGGTTGGATGGCCCTTAACAGTGACTTACAGAGCTAGAGATGATTTTGAAGAAAAAGTTTTTCAAGCCTCTGAATAACTGCAGCAGTCTGGAGTTAAGAGGGGCATGCTCCTGCATTGGGGAACTGTGTGAGGAGAGAGGGAAAATGCAGGTTGGAAAAAGGGGAGAATGCAATCAAACCCTAGGGAGAAGCATCGATGTCAGACAGAAATTCCCCTTGGGACCTTGGTCCTCTGTGGTATTTCTCTTCACAGTTTTGGCAGGGATGAGCTTGTCTCTCTTTTGCTCAGAATATCCAGTCCTGTCAAAACTGATAAGAAGGTTCTTAGTGAAAAATATTTTCAGTGCATTGGGAACTGCCTATTTTGACTGATTGCTTTCATCAGAGAGAGACAAATCTTTTTTATGCACTTTAAATTATATAGTTTCATGCATTTTATTCATTCCTGTTCATCTGGAAAAGAGGTTGTATTTTACCCATCTCCTGCAGAAAATATAGTTGTCTTGACAGCAAAGAACAGAAGAAATATTTTCCACTTTCAAACTATGTTTTTAATTTCCTTTCATATCTTGTTATGACAATGGAAACTAGAGAAAGATCTGTCAAAAATTAATAATAATTAAAAAAAGCTGGGAACAGCATCTCCTGGTTTTTGTTGATGCTGCTAGGCAAGTGCCTGACCACAGAGACTCTTCTGTGATTATTCTGTGCTTCAAAATGGGCCTGGGAGCAAAGAATGACACAGAATTTCAGTCATTTTTGCAGCAGAAATACTTTTTTTGTCCTGGGCAATTTCAAATAGCAGAAATAGTGTGGTGGGGTTTTAATATCTACATTAAAAAAAAAAAAAAATTGGATTTGCATGTTAGTCAGTTTTATGTAGCATGTAAAACTTGATTCGATCCATTACATTTTTTTCCTTCATTTTGGATCCTTCTCTTCCTCTTGAACTGCTCGCAGTTGGCTCGGGTCAGTCAGACCAAGGAGTTACTTTTGTAACCATCACTTTTGTTTTTCGGAATTTGATATTGGCAGAACCCTTTAAAGTTTTCAGTATGATTGGCTGGGTGGCTTTTGAAACATCCTTACTATGGTTATATGGCTTTTTCTTCTGCTTGAGCTGTGAAAGCCTCCCAGTGAACGTGGATCTGCAGAACTGGCTGGCAAGTTGTGAATTTTTATCCTCAAATGCTTCAGCTGAGCAAATTAGCTTTGTAACTCACTTCAGAGATCTGAAGTGCTTGGAAACTTTGAAGTGCCTAGAAAATGACATTTTGAATAATGTCAGAAGGAACTGTGTATTATTTAAGAATGGACTTAATACTTCATTGACCTCTCAGGCAGTAATGCTTCTATGTGATTTTGGAAATCCCATTAGGGACTTCTCTTCACCTTTAAGAGAGTACTCAGTGGGTGCTGCTTCAAGAATGTGGTTCATCATCCTTGAAATTAATAGGATAAAACACTCAGCTCGACTTGGAATTACTTGTTTTAAGGTGGACACTCTCAATGAATTGTAGGTTTTTTCAGAATTAAGGTTTTTAATGCTTGTCTTTTGCTCTTTAGAGCTGCTTTGTTTTCAATCAAGGCTATCATCTGATGAAAATGACTTCATTTCACAAATGCTTGTAACTGGAACGAGCATATATTTTCCAGGAGTAGGAAAAAGTAATGTGTATTTAACCCTCCATTAATCCAAAAGAATGAGTGTGTCATAGCTAATTTGTCATGTGAAGAGGGAGATAATAACTATATCTCTAGTGAGTTATATATTTCTACCCAAATTTGTATGCAATTTGGGTATCCTAGTCAAAAATTCCTAATAATTGGAAAACCATGCAGACAGCAGAGAAGAATGTTAAAACTGAACTGCTTCTTTAACAGGAGGCATGAAGTGATTATAGGATGAAATGAGTCATTAAATTTTGGCTTTTGAGGGTGGTGGAGGTTTCAGTTCTCAGAATTAAGGGCTCAGTGAACAGCCTTGAGAGGGCTGATACATATCTGTGGGTTATAATCCAGTTCTTAATCCATAATGTGTGAAAGTAGATCTACACAGACTTAAAATCATAGAATTGTAAAAGACCTTTAAGATCATTGAGTCCAATGCCAAGCCCACCACTAATCCCTGTCTCCAAGCAGCACATATACACACTTATTGAACACTTCCAGAAGTGATGACTCCACCACATTCCTGGCCATCCTGTTCCAGCACTTTACCATCCTTCCAATGAGGAACCCTCCATCTCACAAATTCTCCTTTCAGGAAGTTGTAGAGAATGATGAGGTCTCCCCTGAGCCTCCTTTTCTCCAAGCTAAACACCCCCAGCTCCCTAAATCATAACACTCGTGCTCCAGACCCATCACTAGCTTTGTTGCTCTTCCCTGGACTAGCTCCAGCACCTCAATGTTCTTGTAGGGAGAGGCCAAAACTGAGCTTGTTACATGAGGGGTGGCCTCACCAGTGCTAAGTAGAGAGGGGAGGATCACTGCCCTGGTCCTGCTGGCCACACTGTTACTGAAAAAGGCCAGGATGCCGTTGGCCTTATTGGCCACCTGGGCCGTTTCATAGGATTTGAGTTTGATAAATTGTCTTTTTCTTCAAGAACTGCAAGCCAAAACTGACAATTTTATGGCTTGCTGTGTTCTGCCAACCATATCGCATGATAATATATCATAGAATTGTACAGCAATTGGTCTGGTCTTCAGAGATCATCTGGTCCAACCTTTCAATAAATTGTTTCTAACTTGCATGTTTTTTGAAGGACTTCTCCATGAAGGCTGTGTGATCTTGTAGGCTCATAAGTAGGGTGAGCCCTGTAGTACATCTGAAAGGCCTGGAAAGCTCGTATTGATCAAAACTTGGCTGGTACAAGTTTAAAGTATATTTCTTGCACACTTCGTTCCAAGTTAGTCTATTAGCAGGAAAACAGAAAAAAAGTGTTCTTTCAGACACTAACTATTCATGTGTATCAGAGACATAAATTTGGTTTGGTTTTTGTTTGCTTGTTTTGGGGTTTTTGTGGTGGAGATATCTTTGTGTGTGTGTGTGGTTTTGGGGGATGTTTTTGGTTGGTTTGTTCGGTTTTGTTGGGGTTTTTTTGGATTTGTGGGTGTTGGGTTTTTTTTCTTTTCTGGGTTTTTTTTCTGTGTTTATTTGTTTTGTGGAAAGACTGTATTTCATTGAGTATGATGCTGAATGATAATTTGTTGATAGCAGTAGGCACTACTTTCCTACAGTGGGGTAAGCAACCCTGGGAAACCCAATGACCTTTACCTCTGTGGCCATAAAATATTCAGTGAGATTTTCTACTGAAGGAGGGAGGATCCAAACACAGACATCTAATCCCTTTAGTGGTCCCTATGCAGACTGGGGGATCTAGAGGAGCTAGGCAAGTCATAAGCTGATTGGGAAATTGTGATTGTAGATTTCCACTGAAAATGCCCTCTATATATCTATTTTATATATATGTGTGTGTGTGTGTGTAATGTCTGCCACCCTCAGCCTTCAGAACTGTGGGAGCAGATTTACAGCAGGCACAAATGTGAGAACATCCATGAAGCTGCTAAAGGCTCCCAAATTCATCAGAAGGATGTAGATATCTATAGGCAAGAGTCAGAAAGTTGTGTTAGCAAAGAGTCAAGGGTCAGCTGCTGCCTGATGAGAGCAAGTGCTGCCCACCAGGAAAAACAGCTTGAGTCTCATCTTTGGGCTGGACCAGAAAATGCACATGGGTCCATTGGTTGTTAAAGAGAAAGAGAAGAAAGGATACATCAGAGAGTGGAAATTGCATTCCAGTGTTAGTGAAGCACAGTTGAAAGTACAGTAAATCTCTGTTTGTTGTGGTGTTTTAAAGACCAATAAGAAATAAATGGTGATGTTTGAGAAGACAAAGAGAACTATCCCTGTCTTTATGTTTTTAATGTATTATAGCTTCCCACTACATAACTCAGCTCATATATTTCAAAATGTGGCAGAGTTTACTATGCATAAATCCATTTGTAAAGTAGAAGTTTTCAGTTAAGTCTTCTTATCTGCTAGAAGAACTTCAGGAACAGAATTGATATGTTATTTTGTCTCAATATTGTGTTTATGGCAATGCTGAGATGTGTTTTCCCCTAAAGTGGTTATAGCTGTATCCTGCAATTAAAAGAATCTTAAAAGTGACTTCCAGAGATAAAAAGTTACCTCCATATAATTGTTTAGGGACACCTTTTTGTACCTTTTGAGATCTTTGCAAATAATAAAAATGAGGATGGTGAAGCTTTCAATGACTTCATAATATTTATAGTTCCTTCATAGTGTTGGAAGGTTTTTATGATTCAGCCTTAAAATTACAGTGCTCAGATTTTTGCCTCTTCTGAAGTTATGATATAATGCCTTAATCAAAGGGTAAGTTACAATAGAATTTAATAATAAATATTCTTTTCGTGGTGTACTCCTGCTTTAAAATGCACAGCAGGAGTAATAGAAAAAGTGAAATGGATGAAGTCTCAAATACTTTATATTTTCATTTTGATAAACAGAATTAATTTTATTTGATAGAACCACTTAAAAAAAATGAGGTTTTTGAGGAAACTGTATGCACTAACAAAGCTTTGAAACTCTTTAGGCTGGAACCAAATGAGGATAAACATATTTCAAGGAATTAAGAAAGATGTGTCTGGCACGTGTGTTAGATGTCAGTTAGAAAACAGTCTCATCATTATTCCAACACTAATTCTCTCCATATCTCGGAACCTATGAAAAATATTAGACATTTCTTCCTGAAGTGTGGCAGTGGAAGGAGTGTTTTTCTTGTGTAAACAGAAAAGGATAGAATGGGATAAATTGCAGAAGGTGTTCTGTTGAAATTTGAGCTCAAATTAATTAAGGTCATATATATTAAAAAATTAATTGGTTTAGAAAAATACAGCATAATATATCAAAATTTATGTGTTGGCACAAAAAAAAAATACGTATAAGTTGATAACATTTCAATTTAAGCTAGAAGCTTTAACATATTTTCCTGATCAGTGCTCAAGCAGCCTGCTTCTGAACCTCATCACAAAGTTCTGAGTCTGAAATGCTGGATTTGATTTTAGGGTTTTGTTTGTTTTAAATACACTTTTATAATAAATAATATACTTGGAACTCATAAAAATCTGATTTAAAGTATGCATTCTAATGGAGTGCCTTAATAATAAGCCATAAGTGTTTTATATGAATATTTTAATGCAACATTCAGTTTCTCTACACTTCTACTGATTTTGCACTATAACTTGATTGCATTTGAATATAATATATTTTACTTTAAAGCCTTGATGCTAGTTTGCATCAGTTTGGCTCTAGAAGGTTTCAGTGTTCTAAACATTAGTATTCTGAATTAAAACTCAGGTACTCTTAGCTCTCCAAATTTATTAACTACTGATAAAATGTGTGATTTCCCCATTGAATGTGCATGTCTGAGATCCCATTAGTCAGTTTATTTTAAGCTGTCTATTATATTACTTGAGACAAATATTTGCCGTAAATATAAAGGAAGAAAATAAGTCTTATAATTAAGATCTAGTTAAATAGCTTAAATTCATTATTAAACCACTCCTACCGCTCACTGGAACAGTGCAAATCAATGCAATTAATGCGGTAAGTATATGCCAAGGCCCAGCTTATTGCAATGAGCTCTTTCTCATTAGAGTCATCATGGCACTTCTCTTACAGAGATTTCCCCACCTCATTTGTGTTTTGAATGTGTTCATGTGAAAATTTNATTAAGATCTAGTTAAATAGCTTAAATTCATTATTAAACCACTCCTACCACTCACCGGAACAGTGCAAATCAATGCAATTAATGCGGTAAGTATATGCCAAGGCCCAGCTTATTGCAATGAGCTCTTTCTCATTAGAGTCATCATGGCACTTCTCTTACAGAGATTTCCCCACCTCATTTGTGTTTTGAATGTGTTCATGTGAAAATTTCCAGGCTAGGGGATCAGAAAATTCTTTCAGGGTCTCCCCATGCTATCCCATTCTTTGCACTACTCAGGATTTTCCATGCCTGGCTCTACTCCTGAGTCAAGATTCTCATCAGCTTCTCTGGACATACCAGCCCTCACTCTAGACATGCTGCAGACCACACAGAGGAAGCTCACCAGATGAAATACCAGGAAGGTCATCTCTTTAACATTCAGGGGAAATTGAACATTCTCCAAAAGTGAGGTAACAGATTCAAAAGAGAGGAAAGAAAGGAAAGGCTGAAAAGCCTCATCCCCTGCTCCTCCTGTAACAAACCGGATGCAATTATTAATAAACCCCCAAAACATGCTACTGGAACTGGGACACAGGGTAGGTCAAATGTGGGCCTGAGAGATTTTTAGCCTGCTAGCAGCTGCTAACTTTTTCCCAAGGAAAAAATTCTCAAGAAAGTTTCTTCTCAAAACAATCTTGGCAAACAGCTGTCCTTTCTCAAAACAGCTGTTCCCTGGTGGTCTAGTGGTTGAGATTTGGCGCTCTCACCACTGCAACCCAGGATCAATTCCCGGACAGAAAACCAGAAAAACACCACCTAGAGAAAGACTGTTTTGAGAAAGGATAGTTGTTTGCCAAGATTGTTTTGAGAAGAAACTTTCTTGAGAATTTTTTCCTTGGGAAAAAGTTAGCAGCTGCTAGCAGGCTAAAAATCTCTCAAGCCCACAGGTCAAAGAAACCATAAACCATATATATCTTGAACACACTCTAGTACCTTTGTAAACTCCCTGTAAATAATTATCACCGAGCCCAGCAAAATGGCTATTCTAATCTGTGCCTCTCTACTGTAAAAACTACGTGTTAGAGACAATACTGGAGCTAAGCCTAGGGACCAGAAAGGTATTAAAACCTCAGAAAAGAGACACACGAAGGCCTCCACCCAGAGAGACATTATTAATTCAAGCAGCATGGCTACTGACTGCTTTATCCTAATACAGAGTAAGTACAACCAAAATGCAATCAGTACAGGTTTTTCTAATTTTTCGAGCCCTACATTAGGTGCCAAAAAAATGTATTTGTCCTGGTTTAGGGCAAATTTGTGAGGAAACTTCCAAAAGAGTCTTTTTAGAAAAGCAGACCCAAACAGCCCTTCTCCAAGCTGGTTTGGGAAAAGATTTCTTTGGAGAAAAGTTGAAAAAATCTGTTTATTTAACAAGCAAAGTATTCACAAGCATAAAAAATTTAATAATAATAAACAATGGAACCTTCTGCTATTCTGAAGAGATGGCAAATTCAGAAGGTCCTTGTTGTGGGGTGTAGCTTGGCTCCTCAGTCTCTTATCAGTCCCTCTGGTGTTGGAATGCAGAGTCCTGGGCCCCGGTGGGACATAGGTGTGAGCTCACTGTGTTTTTCTGGGTTTTCAGCCCAGAGCAGGGCCGATCAGTTCTAAGAAAAGGAAAAGCTACATTTTGGGGAACTTCTCTGCCTCAGCTAGCTAAAAAATATTAACTACAGGCAAAGGAGAGCTCTCTCCCACTGTGCTGCAGATAACACAGTCCGTGAGAAGGAATGCATGGGGGCAAGAGCAGTTTCTGCAAACAAACTGCACGCGTCTTTTCCCCCCTTCACTCTTGGAACCAGCCTTAAAGGTGCAGAACTTACTATCCAGCATAAACAGAACAGACAGTTGGGGATACAAGCATCATAAAGCCACTCTAGGACACTGAGAATTGCATGCTTTGCTGTGGGGATGTAGGCAATGCCTTAAAAAGGATAAGAAGTTCATTTTCACTCCAGAAAACCTGCTCAGAGAAAGTTACAGGAGAGGTTGTCTAAGCTTTGAATTAGAGAGAGATTCCAGCCTTAATATCAGAGCAATTCTGTTCACAGAGAGATGGTAGCTAGTGTTGGGGGTCAGTGGGTATAATTCCACAAAATTTATTCCAGAATGCGGCTACAATTTGGAAAACCAAGGTGAATGAATTTTTATGTTATCTCTGTGACACTCTTTTATCAAGGGGCAGATAAGGTGAACTATTTTTTCTATGATGGTAACGACATATAGAAATATTTTACCCAAATCTCAGTCTACAGAAATTGGATTGCCAACATGTTTGGTTGCTAGCAGAAAGATTTTGAAGTATAGCCTTTTGGTCAGTACAGACTAAGGTAAATTGTATTTCCACAGTATCTGTATGGTCACAAATTACCTTTCCAAATATGTTTGAAGGACTGGAATAATTCACAGCTTGTTTGGTCTCCAGTAAAGTCTCAGTGAATCTCTTGATACACTTAATTCTGGACAGTTGAATTGATTTCTCTGTTTGGCCTTGGGGCTTGCTGTACACAGAACAGTATGTGAAAGTTATTGTCCTCTCTAGCTACTAACCCTGCTGCTGAAGACCTTACACTCTGCTTGCTTTTAGCTTTGCTACTTATTGTGTCTGCAGGAAAGCAAGAATGACAAGCCCAACTAAGTGATGGATATCTTCCCACATGAGAATATAATCTTTATGTGCTCTGTGACTGCAGGCCACCAACAGATTGCCTTAAAGAAGGACTGGTGCACTGAATACAAATGCTTTTGGCATCTGTAGATACTGAAGCCTTTCTGTTCAGTCTGAAGGGGAGTGAGTTTAACACCAAGCTGATTTTGTGGTGGATATTTTTGTGCTGCTTTTACAATAGGGGTGTCAGGGTCTGGGTGTATGTATGTGGTGTGATGACAGACATGATAGGAAGTGTAAATAAGAAATCCTAGTGAACTTCTTCTGACAGTGAACCTCATCCCCTTTCTCTAATGTGCTTGATATGTAATGTGATGCTCCATATTTATTACAGATCAATTCCTCCATTTTTTTTAATTTCGTTCTCATTTTATATTCCTTCTAAGCTCTTTTCTAACAGGTTTATAACATGTCAGTCATTTCATTAGGCATTAGAAGCTGCTTTCTAGTTTGTTGTGACACTCTAGCATATTGAGACAAATCATTTCTGCAAGAGGAAATTAAAACATCAATAAAGAAAATATCCATAAGAGAATGTTATGATACCTTGTTAAAGAAATGTTTGTCCATATCATTATTTTATTTTGTTTCTTCTTATTCATTCCATTTGCCTTAGAAATTGAGAAAAAGCCCATATAAAAGCATCTTGTCTAGTTAAATTCACTTTCAGAAAGGGGTGCCAACTTCTCTAAACCTCCAATGACTATAGATAAAAGGAAGTGTATGTCTCTCTCCCTCTTTTTCACTCTCTTCTCTCTCCTCTCTATACCTTTTGAAAGATGCCTTGAAAATTGCAAAGAAAATCATACTTAAACATGTGCCAGATTGGACAGGTTTTGTGTGTGATCTCTCTTAAATTCTGTTGAACATAAACCCCAAAGTTTTTCTTTAGAAGACAAAACATTTTCCTCTGGACTACATCTATCCACTGAAAGGCTGTGAAAAAGAGAAAGCTGCTGGCATTTTGACAGCTGTATTTTTTGGACTTAGAGCATAGCAGAAGCTGTGCAAAAGGTCATGAACTTGAAGATGTTGCAGTCCTTTCGAGACCAAAAATAAGACTTAGCACATATTTTAATTACAGGGTTTGGAGTAGGACAATTTAGGCTTCACAAGCCAAGAGTCTTGAGATAACCTTGGGCAAAAAAAAAATGGGTATACTAACTTCCTTTTAAAAAGATCAATCATCTTGAACAGCATACTACAGCTGCTTAGCTGTAACAAGATCTTTAAGACTTGGGGGGAAAACAAGCCTCTAACTTGCCATTTTTGGGTTTGAGAGAATAGAAAGTATGGGATAGAGCTAAGTGGTAAAGTCCTCACATCCTGGAGAAGTCAATTAAAAGTGAAAATAAAGCTTACACACTGCTGTGAACGTGGTTCATAGTAGAAGGCAGGTATTTCTTAATATTCTGCTTTGAAAAACCTGTTTGAAAAAGAAAAAAAATCTTACTTCTTAAGGACTCACAATTTTATCCACAATCTCTTTCTATTTTCTCCAAACACTACAGTACACTTACTCAAGGGTGGGAGGATGTTAGTTAAAAATAATACAGCATCAGCTAAATGCTCTACAGAATTTAAAATTAAATGTCTGCAGAGATTATTTGCTATCATGGTTGCTATACAGGTATATGGCTCTTGTATGGGATCTTCTAATAATTTGAGATATGTCACTGCCCTCTCTTGGTGAGAGTTAAAACTGGCCTCTTTTTCACAAACCTTAGCTAAAGAGCAAAAAGGATTTTTCCTTTGTTGTGAGTGGTTTTTTGCCAGGTAATCGTAGCAAGTTGGATATTGTGGATTAATAATTATCCATGAAGTTGTGATGGCTCTACTATTTATTTCAGCTTGTTTGTGAGTGAGCTTACTGGTTTGTTCTATGATATGTGCTCATATGAGTTTAGGAACATTTATTTAAGTATCCAGTCTTATAAAAACATATATTCTTTTTTCTTCTTTCCCATAATTGTGTACAAATTTTTAAAAATATTTGTTAAAAATATTTAAACAAAGTCTGTGTCTTGGGAGCAGTGACAAAGCTAATGACATTTTAATTTCTTGCTGGAATAACTACCTAGATGCTTTTTTATTAAAACTTGTCAGTTTTAGGCAGCTAATTCCAGGGCATATGTTAACAAATAATCTTCATCTAACACATGCAGAGAGGAGGTACTGCCCTTAATGGCAGTTCCAAATTGCAGAAGAATCTGGGAATATTTGTTAGCTAATTTCAATGGTTTTCTTTCAAAGCTTACAAAAACTTTCCTCCTCCAAAAGATCTAGATTTGCAAGCTCTCTGAATTACCTCTAGTTGATTCCTGATATTTGGGAGAATTGAGAAGTCATACATGGAGCCATAAACCGTGACTGATTTTTTTAACCATGTGCTATTATAAACAGTTTCATGAAACACATCACAAAAACATGAGGTTTGATTTCCATGCCATGATTAAATCTGACTAAGTTAAACCAGGGAGTGTAGTTAAACTTCAGTCAATCCTGTGTTTTACTTCAAAGTAACCAAACAAATTCTTCAATGATAGCATTATTAGTTCAGGAAGGCTGGGAGTTCATACTGCAGGAGGGACTGTAATTTAGAAATGACACATATTTTGTATGTATAACTTGCAACTCCCAAAGGGATTTTTTTGATGAGTTACCTTTCACTGTGTATTTCAGGATCTCTTTGTTATGGCAATATTTACAAAGGAGTGAATGGGAAAAAATAAACCAATAAGTCTTGTCTTTTGACAACGTGTTTCTTCAAGCCAAAGAAATGAAAGAAAACAGAAATGTGGTACACGTCCAGAGCCACACAAGCAGTTCAGCATCTGTTGTGTTTTCAAAGCACAGAGATGATTCTTTGTACTGAGAAATACTCAAAACACAAATGGCTGTTATTGGTAGAATTTCAAAGTTAATAATCCATGTTAGCTGTTTTTATACAGAGCAATGACTTGTTCTGTACCAAATGCAGATTTGGCGAGTGGCCCTAGTTTGCAAGGATGGAGGATTAGATGTGTCAGTGGTTAAAAGTTTGAGCTATGCCAAGAGCACAGTAACTTTCAAGAAAACATCTGAAAGGGAGGTAAATTATGACAGATAGGCAAGGAGAGCCTCCTGAAGCTCAAAAAGGGAAGGGATCTGCACGTTTACTGCCTGAAGTCACTGTCACCCTCCAAGCAGTTCTTTGTTACTATGCAGGATGTCTTCCAAGGAAGGATTGCTTTTTTCCTTTCCTGTCTAGCACTCAGTAGGCAGCACCATGACCTGAGTTTTCACTCAAGGGCTTTCAGGAACTCTGCAGATCATCTAGCCTCTTGTTTGCTGTCCTGCTTGTGATCTGCATCCATCAGTGGCCCTCTCTGAGAAATGTGTGGGGAATGGTTGGACTTTTCTGGCATGCAGCAACCACCAGCAGGTCTGACTTTATAATAAACAAAGGTCATTTTCTGTATGAATTCTCTTGGCTTCCCAGCAGTTTAGCCAATCAATCTGTGAGAAGCCTCTGCAAATGTCACCTTGCAAACTGACTGCATACTTCGGCAGGAAATTAGAAGGAGGAAAAACAGTTCAAGAACCAGGTTGAGACAGTTATTAAATTTTTTGCCTGTGTCTTTACTGAAAGGGGAAACAATCATATCTCTTTCAACATAGCAAAAAAGAGGAATCATGACACGTTTTAAAAATGCAATGTATTTGATGATGCAATCTTGGTACACAGTTGTTGTGAAGTGCCTCGGGGCTGCCACACAGTTCCCTGCCTTCTTTCTTGTGTAGCTGTTATTTCAAGTCAGTCTTGTGGGATACGTCCCATCCCTACTGCATTTTTGAAGGAGACAGGCTCACAACTAGCTGCAGTTCTCTACTGACAATTTCTGTATTAGTAAAAAGGCCAGGTTTTAACTTAAAAGTGCAAACCTGGCTGGCATTTCTCCATGTCTCCATTTCTCTGTGACTGGGATTGGACTAGTCTGGGCAGTCTCCCCTTGGAAGTGAGTTCTAGATTGACAGCTGGTGCAAACTAGAGACATAAGTGTGGGGCAAGCATACAAGAGCTCAAGGTGAGTGGTAGGAAGAAGCCCTTCAGTAATGTTGTGCAATAACAATACATCTTTTCCTCTTCATTTTTCGTTTCTGGTATTATTGGTGATACAACAGTAATGATGTTAATTTTCATGTATCATTGTCAATGTGGAAACAGAAGAGTTTAGAGTAAAAAGCACTGTTTTGGGAGAAGTGTGGACAGGGAATGAATATGGCTACTTCTGTGCTGGCTTTCTGTGTTGTCTGTCCTTTGTTTTTGCTGTCTGAGTGTTCCAAGTTCATGTGGTCAGTGTGAAATGCCAAAAGCTGGATACAGATATCTGCTCTGCTCCTCTTTACAGTTAGAAGGTCACTGTTCAGTTTTTCGTACTGGCTTCCTAAGTAGTTGGAAAACTAATTGGAAAGAAAAATTCATTTGTAGCTTTTTGCCACTGCCCTCAGATTTCTCCCTGTAATTCAACAAATGAAAAGAATTTCCAATGCAGTGCCTGCTTGTCATTTTTAACTATGTGTCTATCTTATTTATATAGAAGTAGCTATAGTGCCTATAAATTGCATCCCTCTTGTAAGGCACAGAGCACTAGGAAGACCTGGGATAACTGAGAAAACTTTTTGGCTGAGATCAGTTTCGAGTTCAGAGTGAAGCTCATTAATATATATGTGCATATACATAGATACATATAGGTGTGTGCATAAATAGCTGCTGGCCTACAGTTTTCCTATAAACACCTAGACTACAGAATAGATTGAATGGCCTCAAATACAGGATGTTCAGATATCCTGAATTCCCCAAAGGCGAGATGGACTTCTAACTCCAGTTCTTTCTATCCATTTCTAAAGCCCTAGAGCTTTTCCCTGCTGAAGATCCTATATCTTTTGGAAATCTCTGTTTCACAGGGTGCCTAAGATCCTAGAAGGGATTGCTTGCTTCAGGTCTGCAAAAGACTCAGGGGTTGCTTGTGGACAGTAGCACGTATTATTGGCCTTTCTATGTTTTTATTGCTATCCTTGTCATTGAGCCCTCTTTGAATGGAAAGTCATCCCAGCTCCTCTCTTCCCAAGTGCCCATGGTAAATGCAGAGCATCGCCATCAACAGTTTTTTTAGCAATAATGAATCCATTATGCTGAGACAGTAGTAGAAAATTGTGCCTGTGGTTTAACTTCTGAGATTAATGGCTTCACAGGGAGCCATTTTACCTCTAGGTTCCTCTTTTCTTCTTAACCTCCAGCACGTTTGTCCTTACATTCTTAACTCTTAATATTCTTGTCATCAGTTTTTTTCTTCTCTTCGTCCCTCCCTAACATGATGATAGATAGACTCAGGGAAGCTATCAAATTGTATTTTCTTCTTCATCTGATGAATGAATGAATCACTCACCAGACTTTTATCACTTTAATGTAAGTGTTTAATGAACCAAGTGACTTGGATGGGAAATGAGAAGAGGGTAACTTGGCTTTTATTTTTTTGTTTTAGGCTTTGATGGAGCAGTTAATTAGAAATACCATGAATCCTTACAACAGATTTATGAGGAGGAGATGATTGGGTTTTTTTGCTCTTAAGTCGTGGTCTGGTCCCTGGTCATGACTGGATATCACTTATGCTCATTTCAATCTTGCTTTGTATTAGTTCTTTTTCAACCATGTAGCACTTCTTAATCTTTACACTTCAAACTTTATTCCTGATATTTAAGCACTAGTGGATTTGTTAGACTGCGTGCTTTATGTGTAGCATATTGGATTGATTTTTCTGTTGGCTGGAGTTATTCTTTGTGATAGATTCTCTTCACTGTAAACTGTTTGTATCTTCATGTAGACTGGGAATAATTCTTCACACATGCAAGTACATACCTGCATACATATATATATATTTAATATATATCCTTTTTGCTGAAATGTTTATTTCACTTTTTTAAACTGCAACAAGACTAAATTATCTGCAGAAAATTAAAAAAAGCTGCCTAAAGTCCTTATATAGACCCCTTTTAGGCATAAATTTTCATGGATGGCTCTTTAGGGTACTTTAGAAAGGGTCTTGTGGATTTGACACTGAATAATAAAGCCCACACAGACAAAGTTCCCATTCTTTGTTGTGGTAAAATATTTATGTAATTAACACATCATTAATTTAAAAAAAAAGTATGTTAATCATTAAAACGTAAGATCATAAGATAAAGTAGTGCACTCCAAAAGTAATTTTTAAGTGTGTAATGTGAATAAATACATACATATTAATGTTATTTATATAGTTGTTCCTCAGAGAGGGAAATATCATTGGAAACTAAACGTATACTTGATGAAAACACTAGAAGCATGGAAAGTTGTTTTTCCTTAGTAGGGGTTAGAAATCTAAATTCACAAAATTATTGGGAGCTAAGAGTCTTAAGCATATGAGAAGATGAAAGTGCTTAGATTTATATGGACAATTAAGGACTTAGGTTTCTAAATTTAGGTAATAACATCTAAGACATTTTTAGAAGTTTACAGGTATTTATTCCATTTAACAAAATGTTCAGAAATGTATGCTCAATTAAGCTTCAAGGATAATTTAGCCATGTGAATTTTAAGCACTATATATTAATTCGTGATTTTTTTTGGTTATTTGTCTGGTTTTGTTTGGATTTGAAAAAAAGTACCTGCTTTAAAGGAAATGTGGCTTTTTGGCAGCAACACAATTTCCTGTGAAACTGAGTGTCTAACTTACTATCATCTGACATCTTCAGATGCCTCACCAGATGAAAGCTGGTGTAGTATGTTGGAAAAACCAAAGGGAAATTTTAGCCCCAAGTCTCAAAGGTCACACAGGGTGAGTTTTAGTCCTTGAGGTAATAATTAACTTTGGTCTCTCCCTGCATATTTCCTTCAGTGAAGATCCATGGTGTGCAGAGAGAAGGCTCAGTGCTGCCCTAGAAAGCTTTCAGCTCATTCCAGCTGCTTCGGGCACTGTGACGCTCTTTGCACACTCTTCACAATATAAGGGCCAGGGCTCAACAAATTCATTTGAACTCTCACACTGCAGCTGTCTGAAGTGGTCTCAGAGCTGCCCCTCCTGACTCCTGTCCCTCCCCACACTTACTCAGGCAAGGGGGCAAGAGACAGGGTCAGTTAATGGCCATGAGTGTCCCTCACAAGGGCTGCTGTGAGCCCTCTCATCTCCCCGTCTGTTCCTTGGTCCAGGAGTAGAGCTTCCTGCCAACTGTGTGCCTAGATTTGAAATTTCAGTGAAATAGCTTCAAGAAATCATTGTTTTCAGACAGAAGTGTGGTTAAGGGTGCAGTATGCTTCCTTTTTTCCTTTCAATTACTATTCAAATAACTCCAGATGTCGTGTTGAAATAAATGAGTGAACATTGTAAAAATTACTACCCACCTACTGTTCCTTGGTGAATAGGACCCATGTGGTTACAGATGAGCATTTAAAATTGGAGGATGGCAGGTAAATATGTGCCTTCCTTTTGTAACTTCTCTCTCTAAAAAAGCTACTGCAAAACTTCATGGCTCTGAAAGTGGGTTTTTGAAGTTCCCAAGACAATCTGGGGGGAAACTTTAGAACTTCTCTTCAAATTATACATCATCTGCAGCTCATGAGGCTGATGTTTGCTAGTGGCTCACCAGAATGATGCCACTGTGCTCTGTCAATGAGTATTGTGCCATTATAAAGCAAAACCCAGAATACTTTACTGAATTTCACAGCCTACTTAACAGCAAAAAATCATTTGAACTGCTCTAATTATCAGATGAATTCCTCACTCCCGTTGACGCTGTGAAGAGAGAACTTGTGAGCTCGCTGCTGGACTGGCTCTGTCTTTTGGAGCAGCAGCTTGATTGCACTTCCTTTCTCAAGGGCCATCGTCTGACTGTCATTATTGATTTGCATTAAGGATGCATTGTGCTTACCAGAGATTCCCAGCATGATCCATGAACATATCATAGCTTCTAATCAATCCTATTCTTGTCCTTCTACTGTGCTTCAATTTCTGTGCAGCTTAACACCTGAATAGAAATTGTCTTTTTTTTCTTACTCTCTTTAAGGAACTGAGCTGATTGCCTGTAATTATCTTGCCTGATAATTAGCTGTTACCTGTAAAGTTTGTTGTACATATAGTAAAACCTTGGATGACTGGTAATGGCCCTCTATGCAACTAAGGAATTCATGTGTTGTAAAGACTGCCCAAGACAACTTCTGTGTATGGAGAGAAAACTGGAAAAAATTTAAGTCCTACAGTAGTAAGTGTATCTGTATCTGCACAGCAGTATTAGAGGTGAGGAGGCATCAGATGGTGAAAGCAACATCCTCAGCATCAAGTTCAGGTAGTACAGCAGCCTGGAAAGGAGACATTTTCTTTTTGTATTTTGATTCAAAAAATTGGACCTTGAAAATTCCTTAGGTAGTATGGATTTCATGCTTCCTATAATTCACAATATGAACTTTCGTGCACCAGATCCGTGCACATTTCATCTTCATTGATATCTGCAACCAATTATACATATATATGTATGTACACAGAAATAGATAATCCTGCCTCTTCATATTTCTTGGCCTTAGTATTTATAGCTGTTGATGTTTATTTGCCATAAGAATATACTTTTATGTATTTTTATTCTGAGTGGAGAAAGAAATTGCCTCTATTACAGTGTAACGAGTCATTCCTAAATCCTAACATTGCACCTCTCTTTTTAACATTCCTTATTCCAACTTCATTTCTCAGACTGCTAGACTGTCACTAAACACAGAACTGCTTTTAAATGCAAAATTGGTATCTCATTACCATTGGGGCTCTGGAGTGTAATTACAAAGACAGCAGGAAATGGGCTCCCAAATAGTTAACTCTAAACAGATGGGCAAAACAAGGTAAAGGGAGGAGCTTCACCTGGACCACGACACTAAATGTTCCCCATGAGGTGTGTAGCTTCCCCAGAAGAGTGGCCTCCTCAAGCTCCTTTTGATTTCGTATCTACAGAATGTGAGTAGTTTTACTGGACTAACTTTAAGGTGCTTTACTGTCTTGTCCCTTCTTGAAATACAGCCTCTCCGCCCCCAACACCAGCAACTGGGAATACCATGGATTAGAGGAACCTCTGCTTTGAAGGTTGCACAGACTCAGATGAAAAAATCTGCACATTTTATACAGTCAAATGTGCTTTATAAGGCATTTTCCGTTTAATTTTCAGCATGTGTGGTACTTGGATATATTCCTACACTAAAATTTAAAGTTTCTGCCTGAAAATTTACTACCTTGGACATTTACATTAAAAGGCAGAGAAGTATAATCTCAAAATTACAAAGTAGATTTAAAGCAATTCAAGTATTATAGAGTGTGATGCTGCTTTTGGGTAGGAAAGTTTCACTTATATTTTGTTAAATAAGACAAATTATATAAATCTACACCATTTTATTAGGTTCTAAATTTTCTATTAGTCGTATTCACAGTAATGTAATACCTCATTTTTTTCCAAGAGGAACCACTATTAAGTCAGTTTCTTTTTTGCTTTCTGAGATGGAGATGTTATCATCATGTTTATAGTGTAGTCTTGTAGACAAATATAAACTCCTTCTGAACTGAAAAATATCTGAGTGCAGTGAAACCCAAACTGTGTAAACTCCCTTCTCAGTAGAAGTCCTGGAGAAGGCATGAGCTAAGCAGGTGTTGTATTTTACATATTTGGAGAACTGACAAAACCAAATAAAACTACTGACAATTAAGTGCTCTGTCCCCCCATGGGATCACACTTAAATGTTAGAACATCCTTTGATTTCATTGAGTGTAATACATATAATGAAAATGCTCCAGGTGGGTTTCTAGCAGAGGCAGATAACTGAATGTGGTGTTTATAAAATTCACGTAACAATAAATGGTAAGCCTGCACCATACAAAGAACCAGGAATATAAATTTAATATGCTTACTTGCATAATTTGAGTCGGCCCATAGTACAGTCACAGTATTGACTGGAGCTCACAGATTAGGTCTAGATTTCATATCTAGCTGTTCATTTTTATGTTGCTGCTCACAATTCAAAACTACACAGCCAGAAGATATTAGTAAGTCCTGTTGAGGGAAAAAAATTGTGTAACTTCATGAAAGTTTTGCTGCATTCTACTTATCTTGTAGAAATTGTCTGCTGCGCAGTCTTTTTTCTCCAGTTAAAAGCCTGATCTCAAGTCTTCTCCTTCCTTTGATTCTGAAAAGCCTTTTAGTGAAATTTTAACTATCTGTTTGAATCCACAAGTGAAATTTTGACCTCAATGAAGTTATTCCCTCAGGATGCCATTTTTCCAGGTGGTATTTTTGCAAAAGTAATTTCTGACTTTTTGACTTTTTCTTTATGTGTAGAGCTGGACTAATCTAGTAGAACCAGTTTTTTCCAAAGAAAAGAAACCTTTTCAATTTATGAAGCTTCTGTCTGGGTATGCAGGAGTTGTAGGCATGGGAAGAGAAGCAGTATTTAGGAGAAATAAATGGAGTTGTATTAATGGGAGAAGGGGAAAGCATGAGTATTTGCACATACTGGTTTAGTATTTTGCTGTGTAATATTATTATCACAAAAAGGTAATGACAGTATTTTATAGCAAATTAGAAAAGTCTGATTTTGACAGCAACAAATCTATTTCAGGTAGTATAAGAAGGGGTTGAGAGGGTCCTCAAGTCCAATATACTTTGATGAAGATGATAGGGAATGCCAAAGTAAGAAAAGAAAAATGTTTTACTCCCTCTTATACCATCACACCTTCCAGGAGTGCAGGTTTTAAAGGCTTCTTAGAATAAGTGGTTTAATGGATTTTTCTTTATGCTTTTTGAAGCCTTTTAAGGTTTTGATGTTAATGCAAATCTGGAACACCACCCTGCCCTCCAGTTTTTGTTTTGTTTTTTTTTTTGTCCTGTTACAGTTATAATAGTTTTTTCCAATGTACATTACTTCACATTTGTCAACACTGAACATCACCTGCTATTGTACCACAGTTGCTCAGTACTGTGAGATCTGTCTGGATTCTTTGTTTTCCATTTTCATGTTTGCTCAATTGAATTATTTAGCGCAATATAAAAACTTTGCCATTCTGCTCTTCATCAACTTTCCTTGACACTGTATGAATATGTCAAAAAGCAGAGCTCAGGAGATTAATGCAGATACCAGGATATTATTAATATCCTGCTAATATGAAACTCTTTCTTTCTTCTTATCATTTTTGTCCTGTAACATTGATTATCTAGAAAATAATTTTCCCTTACATGCCCTAACACCTTCTGCAATTTGTGACTTTAATCTAGAAAAGGCATGTTGTTTCCCCCTGTAATTATGTATTTAGCAGCAGAGCTGATAATTCTGTTTAACCTCACCCAGTTTCCTGAAGGTTGTGGATTTTCTACCCGCAAACAGTGCATGGTTTTACCCCAACTCTTGGAAAGAAGAAAGGAAACCTTATTCATAAATCCTGGGCACTCAATAATCAATCACTTGCACAGTTGGGGTTGTCATATCAAATGCAGATTTTTGGAAATGCTGCTTGAGATTTCTACAGCATTTTAGTTTTCCACTTTTTAAATCCAGAAGTTTGCCTGGAACATGAATTCTGCAATATAGCACTTTCTATATATGCATAAATATCTTCAGATTCCTGATATTTTTTTTGTTAAATGGAGTACCTTACAATAAAAATATTGTAAATAAGAAGTAATGTGCATTCCAATTGGTGCGAAGGCTCTGAATTCATACAATATTAATGAAGATTTTGATTAATATTTCCACATGAAACTAAAGGAGACAAAGTAAACCCTTTTTTAGTAGCTCCCCCACCCCTGTTTCTGCATTTTAATGAAAAGTTTTTTAATATTTAAAATACATTTAAAGCCTCAAGTGTATGGGAAAGCTATGTAGTTAAAAAAAGATAGGGAATTTTATTAGGCAGAGCTATTTGAGAAAAAGGATGAATGTCAGCTTAATAATGCCAATGACAAACTCTGCAACTTGCAACGTAATTGAAGATCTAAAAATGTATTTTGCAACTGTATCCTGTACCAAAAGGAACAAAGTCTGCTGCCAAATTATTTTCTCATGCTTAGACATTGAAGACAGATCACTGCTGATTTATTCACGAATACTTTATTTAATAGTATATCTTTTGTTAAATATTGTAACATGACATTTGTGGGCTAGTGATGTGCCATGGGACTATAATAAATCAAGTCATGTGTTCCTGTTAACGGAATGAAGTGTTTTAATGTGGAAGCCTGATTCAAGTGGACGTTCGAGTTTGTCTGATTTGAATATCGTGCTGTATAGGAAGGAACTGTGCCCAATATGGTTTTGATTGGGAATTTTCTAATGGATTAAATCATAGGAGGAAAAGTGGACAGCCAGTACAGATTTGACACTTAGTGAGAAAAGTCCCTGGAAACAAACAGCCAGGTAGAAAAAACACCAAAGAATACTTTTTCTTCCTGCTCAGTGCATCCAGGCAGAGAATGCTCCAAACTCCCTTGATTTGTATTTAAATTAGATGTCTACTTTTAACAACCAGAAGCCAACCCCTTCATTCAGTAAGGTCACAGAGAGCTGTAAAATAAAAGGCATCATGTTGTAATCTGGTGGTGAATTGTAGTTTGCTTAGCAAGGGAATACGACGATTTGATACATTGATACGAGCCGAGAGTCCATCTTTAAAGTTGGAATACCTACAGTTACATTTACCTTATAAAACTGGTCTACTTAGGTGGCCTTTGAGCTCCTTCTTTACCTCCATCAATACTTAGGCAGGGAATAATCTTTCTATCTCTTTCTTTTTCTCCTGGTTACTGACAACTTGGCCCCTTCCTTTTCCCTAATTCCTGGATGCGAGTTCCACCTAATTGACATGGGTGGAAGAAAGGTAGGAGAAATGTGTCCCTGTGGATACCATATTTCCAAGTTCACTTGACTTCTGCACTGTGTCTTGCTTGTTCTGTGCTTATTCTAGATAAAGCTAGAACTACAAATGTGTGAACACGGAGTTTTTCAGGGTTTTTTTACTGGTCAAAAAGCTCTATGTTTTGTCATCTGGATGTAAAGTGATTGACTTGTTTTAACCACTATAAACTGATCTAATGAGACATTGATTTCAGTTGATTTTGTCTCTTCATGGAACTTCTATGAAAATCACACTTTGATTGTGGAAATTTGAGTAAGTGGAAATGCACATACTTGAAATCTATGGCCTTGTTTGTAAGCACAAGTCTTTCATTTGCTCATCTTCATCACATGTATATTAATATATACATATATGTGTATATGCATGGACATATGCATTCATGTAAGATTCCATTAAAATTATTTTGAGATCTTGAGGGAAGGTTTGCATCAAGTTCTTATTTTTAATACTCCATTGTAATGTACCACATCAGAAGTGCTCGAGTATGATGAGAAGTGGGTGTGTAATTCCTTTTACATGTCCTCATGCATTTGTTTGTCTTCATTTACTCCAGTGGCTGAAATCAGTGAAACTACTTACATAAATAATATGTGTAATATTTGGCTGCAGGATTTAGCAACATATTTATGAATGACTGAGGTCAAACACTTTAAACCACAGCCTTCAAAACTTGACATTGCTGCAAGGTTGAATACAGTTATCAACTGTATCACTCTTCTTTCTCAAAGAGCTTTGTGACTCTGTAATTATATCTGATAGGTTACAAAATTTGATGTTCCACAAGCCTAATTTCTTTCTATATGGTCTTATCTTCACTTTCTTTCCCTCATTGCTGCACCCACGTTTGTGGTCAGCAATGATTTTCCTACCAGCAATAATAAGGGAATTTATTTCTGAGCACTGATAATCACTGGTGAACTGTGTGAAAAGAACAAATACTGTGCAATGCTGTTTCTACTAGTAAGTTATTCAGAAGATAATCTTTGTGCTTTGCTGATTTCTCCAGTTGGTGCACAGCAAAGCTGTAGTAAAGGCAGGGTGAAAAGAGAGCACCAGCTAGCTGGTAAATACTCACAAGATCTACCATATGCATACTTCACTGCTACCACCCCCACAAAAGGATTGCTGGCAGCAGTGTAGCAGTGACTAGTTAGAGTCTGAGGAGTGTAGTAGATACAGCTATAGCTCTGTTCATAAGTCTTGGACTGACATCTAAACCCAGATAATATAAACTGGAAAAACCCAGGTGCCTGGCAGCTGTGCTAGAGTAGGATTAAGCAAGATTCTCCTTGGCAAGAGGGGGATGTTACACCTCAGCGCTGGAGAAGTGTAGCAATCCAGGCTTTATAATGCTGCAGCCAAGGCTGCCTGCTAGCTATTCAGGTTATTGGAGGGTGAAAAGCATTAGGGTGGTCCCATTCTTCTACAGCATTTTTGATGGTTCCCATCAGTTTCTGGCATGGTGGAATGGAGCAGCCTTCCCTGCCTCTTAAAGCTTTTGCTGAGATTTCTTCCTGGTGTTTTGCAGGCTAATTCACTGTTTTGTCTTGAGATCAAACTGCAATCTACATTTCCTTTTCTTTTTTTCTTCTAACTGCATGCCTGATTCTTTGCTTTTACAGTATCTTTTCCTGTCTTCACTGTGATCTGAATTATTTTATATTTCATTTTGNATATTAATATATACATATATGTGTATATGCATGGACATATGTATTCATGTAAGATTCCATTAAAATTATTTTGAGATCTTGAGGGAAGGTTTGCACCAAGTTCTTATTTTTAATACTCCATTGTAATGTACCACATCAGAAGTGCTCGAGTATGATGAGAAGTGGGTGTGTAATTCCTTTTACATGTCCTCATGCATTTGTTTGTCTTCATTTACTCCAGTGGCTGAAATCAGTGAAACTACTTACATAAATAATATGTGTAATATTTGGCTGCAGGATTTAGCAACATATTTATGAATGACTGAGGTCAAACACTTTAAACCACAGCCTTCAAAACTTGACATTGCTGCAAGGTTGAATACAGTTATCAACTGTATCACTCTTCTTTCTCAAAGAGCTTTGTGACTCTGTAATTATATCTGATAGGTTACAAAATTTGATGTTCCACAAGCCTAATTTCTTTCTATATGGTCTTATCTTCACTTTCTTTCCCTCATTGCTGCACCCACGTTTGTGGTCAGCAACGATTTTCCTACCAGCAATAATAAGGGAATTTATTTCTGAGCACTGATAATCACTGGTGAACTGTGTGAAAAGAACAAATACTGTGCAATGCTGTTTCTACTAGTAAGTTATTCAGAAGATAATCTTTGTGCTTTGCTGATTTCTCCAGTTGGTGCACAGCAAAGCTGTAGTAAAGGCAGGGTGAAAAGAGAGCACCAGCTAGCTGGTAAATACTCACAAGATCTACCATATGCATACTTCACTGCTACCACCCCCACAAAAGGATTGCTGGCAGCAGTGTAGCAGTGACTAGTTAGAGTCTGAGGAGTGTAGTAGATACAGCTATAGCTCTGTTCATAAGTCTTGGACTGACATCTAAACCCAGATAATATAAACTGGAAAAACCCAGGTGCCTGGCAGCTGTGCTAGAGTAGGATTAAGCAAGATTCTCCTTGGCAAGAGGGGGATGTTACACCTCAGCGCTGGAGAAGTGTAGCAATCCAGGCTTTATAATGCTGCAGCCAAGGCTGCCTGCTAGCTATTCAGGTTATTGGAGGGTGAAAAGCATTAGGGTGGTCCCATTCTTCTACAGCATTTTTGATGGTTCCCATCAGTTTCTGGCATGGTGGAATGGAGCAGCCTTCCCTGCCTCTTAAAGCTTTTGCTGAGATTTCTTCCTGGTGTTTTGCAGGCTAATTCACTGTTTTGTCTTGAGATCAAACTGCAATCNTTTTTTTTTTTTTTTTGATAAAGGAAACTCTCTGTGTTGGATGGCATTTATGGCAAATCATGAAATTGCAGTGTTTCTGTCTCCATTAAAGTTAAAAGTGTTGGGTTTATAGCCTCTTTTTGGATTGTTGTTAAATATCATATGCTGCCTGTTTACTGTAAATGCACTTCTGTTTGTCTGACTGTAGATGAAGAATTGTATATATTTTTCTTAAATAGTTCTGGATGAAAATGCTTCACTGTGAGACAGAACTGCAATTTTGTGAACTTCTTAGTTTTATTGGTACTATAAATTTAAAATCTGTCCTTTCACAGTGCTTAGAGAATTTCCTCCTACAGGCTTCACAAACTTTTACACTGGCTAAATAGGAGGTAGCCTGAGTCCAAGAAATACACTTGGACATTTTCCTTGTGCATGAGTTTTTTTATTAGAGCTAGAATATCAGCAGTGAGCTTTTCTTTCAGCCTACAGTTAAATCCCAGCTCAGGCCCTATTGCAGAAATTACAACCATTTGATGGGTTTCTAGAAGCTTGTGCAAAAAAGGTTGATGCTCTCCACCCACCTAAAACAGGAGAAATAAGGTTTTTTTCTTCAAATATTACTGCCTCATCTTTTTGCGGACAGCTGATTACAGGAAGGGTGTTAGACACAGAAGCTGTCTCTTCATTTGAGCGAGCCTAATGCACAGATGTACTGTGAGACGAGCTTGTACCCACTCTAGCAAAGATCTGGAGATGAGATTTTTCACTCCTACCTGTAACCCCCTTGCTGTGTTTAGGTCATTCTTCTACATATTGTTCACAAAATTGCCTACTCCTACTTGCAAAAAAAAAATAATAATCTTGCTCATATGCTCAAGCAATCTGTGTTCAAAAGTAAAGTGCAAAGCTCAGTCAAATAGTAGCTCAACAAAGTAAAAGCCAGTATAATACACAGTTAGTGGACAGTGCTGTTTAAAGTATGGTAACATACTTTAAACATATGGTAACACAAATGTAGTGCTGGAAGTTATACTTTTAACGCTGTCCACACTGCAGCATTTGAGGGCTGACCCTCTCGTTTTCTGATACAGTCTGTGGTTTGTTCATGTTTCCCCCAACAGGCTCAGAACTGCCTGGCATTATTCAGATCAGGAGAGCTCCTGGTCTCTTAAGCTGATTTGAAATGCCTGCCAGAAGAAACGCAAGCAAACAGCTAAACTAATGACCAAGCTGCCTATCATCGCCGTTTTAGTATTATAAGCCTGTTTGATTAGGTCATTTATTGGGAAATGCCAGGTTGTCTGCTTCTGGCTAAAATTACAGGTCTTCTTTTCCAGAGACAGGGCTGTATCACCTCAAGAGAAAGGTTGGAAGTAGAAAGGTCAGTGTTTACTTAAGAAAAAAGATAAATCAGTGGGGTGAACTGAAAAATTGTGCACCTAAAGAAATTTAGGTAAACTAACTTTGAGAGGAGGGAGAACAGGAGATGGCACTGCTGAAGTTTAGTCTTTCATAAATATATATATATATAGCATCAGATATCTACTTCAGAAAGTAGATACTTCTCTTATCAGAAATCAAATTAAATATGTAAAAAACTACATTTCACTATCTGCAGTCAAACTGGGTAATATTTGACTTTATGCTATTTTTTTGGATAAGGAAAGAGATACCCATATAAAAGTAATAATGTTTAGAGTCTCTGTTAGCCGCTTCCATACCCATCTACAAACATAGACATCAGTCTCTTCCTTGTAAAGGTAACAGAAGTATAAACCTCAGTACTGTCAATTAAAATGTATCTCTATTTCTTTTCTTGGTTTTTTGTGTCATGATTTTGGGCTGCACTTCCTTACGTGATGATCAAATAGCATTATGTTGGTGAAATGTATCATATAAACCAAGGAATTTTTTTCCCTTTATTATTTTTCTTCCATCTGAGTTATACTTATCAGAGAATGCACTAACTGAATTGCCTGATAACCGGGCAGAGCATGCGAGGTATATAATCTTTTCCATTCACTGGAAAATTTAGTAAGATAAGAGTTTTTCCAAAGTGTATCTTAGACCAACAAATATTTTTTTAGAAGTCTTTTTAGAAGCCTTGGGTTTTTTCATTTTTATTTCCAAGTTAGTTGATGCTGAAAAATTAGTGTCAAGGGAACATGCATTTTGGAAACATCAAGGGCACCTTTATCTGTGTGCTGTGAAACTTTTGTCATGGAAAATGTGAATGCTGCTTTTGGTACGTTTTCTGGCTCTATTTCTTGTGATTAAAAAAAAAAAAAGGTGTCTTGCCTCATAAAAGTATTGTGAGACAATAACAGGAATAATAAATGGTACGGTGATCTGAAAGCTTGCAAATCGTGACTATAAAATATATGTTGTGTGTGTCCATGGTCTACATTTGCACATAAGACCAGAAATTTTGTGCGTGCTTCTTGCTAAGACAGCATTACAATAAGTCCTTTAAGAAATAAATGTTCATTTAATGAACAATGAATTTAGAAGGAAAATAACAGCGTTAGTCAAAGACCTACAAAGTTCAGGTATTACATCCTTATGTTTTTGCATAGTCGTGGCTTGTGGAAGTTCTCGCTACATCCTCCTTCATAAGATACCCATGTTCCTATACTTTTTTAAAAGCCATTAATGTTTTCCCTGTCAAACAGAGTGTGGCTCATAAATCCCTGTTCTGGGTTCTGCAATCCCATGAATGCATATGTAAAAGCAGTCTACTGGAGAGATGTACAGCAAACTGGAGGAAATAAGTGCTGCTTATTTATTTCTGGAGTGAAGGGAAAGTGTTTTTCCCCTCAGCTTCTTAAATGAAAGGAAGGTGAGGAAACTAATCTTTATCAGTGATATGAAATAATATTTAGGGGGATTTCTTTATTTATTTAAAACTTTATTTTAAACTGTTTATTTAAAACTATTTGGGCTTCTGAGCTTGATTTAGCAGTCAGTGAAGTAGACAGCTAATAGTATATGTTTCATGTTTTATAGTTTCTGAAGGCACAGGGCTCTTTATGGGGGATTTAAATTTCAGGTATGGATGTTGGAAGTATTTGTGTACAGGACCTGATTCAGACAAACAGTTAAGGCCAAGTTTAAATTCATCCTTACTAAAAATAATAGTAGAACAATGGAACATGTTTAGTTGTTTAAAATGTGTTGGAAAAAGTTCAACTTATACCATACCAACAAAATTAAAAAGGGACAACCAGTACCTCCCAGAAAAAATTCTTTTCATATTCTTAGTGTCACTTTAGTATTTACAAGGTCATTTGCCAACACTGTTGTTACTGCTGTGATTCCTAGGTTACCATTTTCTAGTTATCCCAGTTTGAAAAGCACTTGAGTCTTTAGACACTCCCTTATTTTTAAGTGGAGGCTAAAGTTCCAATGACATCCATGGCGTTTTGGTAGATAGGAGCCAAGCCCAGCTGTTTCCTTTTATCATGTTCCTGAATAATATCCACAGCTTTCCGCAGGGGTGAAGAGATTATGTCTAGCAGACAGCAGAAAATAAAACAGGCAAGGCTAAGGGATATGAAAAATTAATAGAGTTATAGCCCCAAAGAGGGTATAAATATTTGCAGGGTAGAAAAGAATTTGGGATAAACAAAACAAAGCTAAGCCAAACAAGACTGTGTTAATAAGTTAAATAATTCACCAATTAAATTCATGCCTCAAATGCAGAGGTTTAGAATAATTGTTAAAGCAGATGCTTCTAAGCTTTATATCAAGATCAGTTCTAGGTAATTTAAACTTATATCACAGGATGCATATATAACACAAAAGATGTATTGTTTTTATTAAAGACTTTATTACAAAATTATTTGAAAATTAGAAAACATTATCAGAAGAGTCTCACAACCTGCACTCTGGATGAATCTGTTTGTTAGTCAACTGAAAAACTGTAAATCAGTGTTAATGAGGTCAGAGAAAATGAAAACAAAATAAATTCAAAAGTTTCAAGGAGGAGGTGAAGTGAAAATGAATTATGCTCTTATTCATTTTCTGCACCTTATTCTCTTGCTAGTTCTTAGGTGAAATGATTTAAGTCTGTTGTGTCTGAGAAAACACTTTAAATGTGTCCTTTTTGAAAAATATGTCTATAGCCTGCATTATGCTCTTATGACACTATGAAATAGATGGAGCACTCTCACTTTTAAAGATGCTTTAAGGCTCCTTTCAAATCCTTAAAAGTCAATTCTCCAGATTCAGGCCAGTGCTATCAAGAGTGGGAATAAATCAGAGGATCTGGATTTATGTCTCAAACTCTCAGGAGGGGAAATTCTCCCAAGAAACTCTTCATATGACAGGTTTTAGCTCCATAATGTTTTCTGCATCCTGACATAAATCCCTTTGTAATGAAGAGAAGAAAAGCCAGCAGGAGTTTTAATATCAGATTTTCAATATAAAGGAGTATTTTTAATCTAAGCCCATATCCAGTTGCAAAAAATACTACTCTGTGAACATCCATGGAAAAGCTGTCTTTTAATAGATGTCCTAGAATTTCATTTAGCTCCTAGCATCACTCATTATGCTGAAAGAGACCACGAAACATATCAAAGAAATCATATGAAGAAAAGCATATGATATGTGTCCAGCTATTCTTCTAGTCCCACCACCATAATGAGATTACTGCTGCAAGTAAGAGTTGGTGGGATGAAGTCTATTATTATTCCAGAACAGAGATTGCTCAGTGTTTGTGAAATTAGCATCCATATTGACAAATTATACAGTAACTGGCAAGCTGCATCTCATTTACATATAAACGGTCTTTACTTTTTCAAGCAAAATAAATACTTCTAGGGTCAGACACTCGTGCTAGAAATTGTCATAGCTCCAATTCCATTTTACATCTCTGAGGGCTTGCTCCCCTGCCAACAACAGAGTTAAGTAAATGAATGAATTTAACTCTTATCTGAGTTCATTTAATAATAGCATGTCTACAGTTCAGAAACTAATCCTTCACCTCCAGGATAGCCATGGGCACTGTTGCAGACAATATTTTCAGCCTCTCCACTGCAAGATTTGCTTTAAAATTTTGCAGTTGAAAATACTTTCCCTTCTCTTGACAACCTGCCTATTCATTTTATTATTGTCATTGCTTTCCCTCAGGCTCTGCCAAGAAGCTTGCACTTGCAGTTTGATCAAATTACATGCTTTTCCTTGATGTGAACATGTAAAACATCACTGCACTTTGCTCAAGAAATGATAACAGATTACACAATGTCCTGTGTTTACGTCACTGATTTGAATCCTGTCCAAGCCACTAGTGACTGACTGTCATCCTTAAATAACCCTTATGAAACTGGAGAGAGTCTTAATGATATTAATTTTATAAATGAAATATTTCTTGAATGTGAATGAGGAAAATCTAAAAATTCACATTGTTGAATATAGTGTAGTTGAGCTGCAGCTGAGCTTGAGTGGAAAGGAAAATATTTCCAGCAGATGAACTGTAAGGCAGCACTTGATTGACAGTGACATCTCAGAATGGTTGAGGAACAGACATTTCTCCTTCTTGCATTTAAATTCACCAAATGAAAGTCTTAGTTCTTCTCCCAGTCACCATTATGATGATAATATTAGCACTCATTAGGAATCTAAACACAACATTGATAATCATAATGCCATCACGTAATAAATAGCAGAGGTAGTAATTTACATTAAAAGTGCTAATATCAATTGCCTCTAATAACGAAAGTGTCTTAATAAACATGCCAATAATACTCTTCTCCACCCCCTTTTAGAAGCTCCAAAGAGAAATAAACCCAGTATGTCCTAGTTGCTTTGACATCAAGCTTTGAAGACCATCAACTCTAAGCACACAAAGCAGTTATGTGACAAAAAATGCAATCAAGAAATCGTTTGAGATGTTTGAATGATTTAGTGCATCCATATTAAAAAAAAAAAAACAAACANAAAAAAAAAAAAAAAAAAACCAACATTTTTTAAGCTTGTGTTTTATTCCTATGATTCTACATTTCCATGGTGTCTGGTCTCAATTTTTTGCATGACTACTCATTTGATGCTGAGTCATGATTTTCTTCAGTTGTATGAATATTGATCCCCGGGTTTTTTCTCCATCAATATTATTATTTTTAGGGTTTGGAGGACAGAGTTAAGTCAATATCACTGTATTAAAATAGAAGCACTGTAGAAAATTCTTCAGATTTATTTGGTTTCACACTCAAATTAATCAACTTGATATGATTAATAATCTTTGATAATCACATAGAATTCTCCCAGGTAATTTGGTATGTAAATTATTTTTTTCATATTGGATCATTATTTCTGAGAGTGCATATTATTTTGGATTTCATATATGATGATGGATCATGATTCTGCTAAGAAAGGTATCTGACTTCTTGCCAAAATTACTGCTGTCCTTGGAAATGTTCAGAAACTTTCATGATCTCCAGAGCAATTGATGACATTCATTTTGAAGTACAGATGTAATAGATATCATCTTGTGTAGATCAGGAATTTATACATTAAGCACATCTACATCACATTCTAGGTTGAGTCACTGAACTGAAATTTCTATCACAATTTTGATTTATCCTTTTAAAATATTATTCTGTTGTTTAATATAGCACTTGGACTCGTCTCTTATTACAGATATCATAGAATTATCCTGACATGGAGGGTGCCCACAAGGATCATAGAGTCCAACTCCTGGCCGGCACAGGGCACCCCAAGAGTCACACCATGTGCCTGAGAGCATTGTCCAAACACTTCTAGAACTCTGCCAGGCTTGGTCCTGTAACCACATCCCAAGAGCTTATTCCAGTGCCCAACCACCCTCTGGGTGAAGAACCTTGTCCTGATATCCAGCGTAAACCTCTCCTGACACAGGCCATTCCCATGGATCCTGTCCCTGCTCACCACAGAGAAAAAACCAGTGCCTGCCCCTCGTCTTCCCCTCGTGAGGAAGCTGTAGACTGTTATAATGTCTCCCCTCAGTCTCTTGTGATAAACCATATAATTTAAAGAACCAAAAGGTTGAAAACAACCTAAGAAAGTATATTTGATATTGTCATGAGTGCTGTATACAGTTGATGTGAACAGTGGTCTTGTGAATTTTTGCTTGAGTCAGGTTAACAGGACAGTTTTTAGCGGGAGGTAGTGAGGACAGTATTACATTTGACAATATATATGAGAATAAAACGGGTGCTCAGACTCTATAAGAATCATCTCAGGGCAGATTTTGTGGCAAAAGGGAGTGGTGGAATGTCACAAACTTCTAAAAGGTGGAAAATTTTGGTACAGAGGAAGTTCTTGATGGCCATTCTATTTCACTTTTAACTTGAACCTGTAGGTATGTCTCAAATACTTGTGTCTTTTTGCTATTTGTAAAAATTTATTTTTTTCTAATGTTAAGTAACTATGATGAAACTATACTCCTAGCACCCTAATGAGGTAAGGTAGCTAATGTATCCCAATTTTGAGAATGAGAACTCAGACACTAAGTTCAGTGCTCACTCAAATTGTGGAATCCCTTGATAAGACAGACCAAGATGATGTAATAGCTGGGAATGGGGACATGCAGTAGAGACCACTCACTTCATCTTCAGAAATGAGATTTTTTTGTGTTGGACAGCATTAAGAGAAGAAATTTTTTTAAGAATTCTTTTCTTACCATTTTTCTTTCCTTTTGAACCATATCACTACTGACGTATTCCTACTGAATTGTGTTTGAAGATCACTTGGAGTGGTGAGAAGCCCTATGGAAGAATTGTTGAAACTTTGTCTATATTGTATTACAGTTCCCACCAGCATCAACCATGTCTATTTGAATTGATGTTTTTATATGAACACTGCATCAAGGAAGAAAGTCTTAGAGATATATATATAGCTTGAAAAGCACAACTTTTAGATAAAGGGAAATTTGTTCTTCTCATCACAGTTGTCAACATTTTACCTTTAACTATATACATAAAGGGTAAGGGCTTCGTTTTATTCCTATGGTTTCAAAAGTAAGAGTGTGAGGTGGAAAGGGAACAGTGATTCTTTAATGTGATGCTGGTGGTAACCTACCCTTTATGGTTTATGACAACGGGTCATAAAAAGGCACGTAGTGATCAAGGGAGATAATGAAGACTTTTGTCAGGATGTGGAATTTTCAAAGAGTTAGTTGGATCCAGAACTGGTTGGCCAGGACATTCGTCTATTTTTATTGTTTTTACCTAGGGGCTTTTGTGTGTATTTTCAGTTTTTTCAAGAGTATGTCTTTATGTTTGATTCTGATCATTTGGGCAAGATTTAGAAGTTCTGAATCACCTTAAGTTTCTCCTGCATATCCCACTTGGGACTATTGGCATTGCAAGTCCAGAATCTTCTGTTCAATGGAAGAAATTTGATGTTCATCTCATCTGTGTTTTGGAGAAAGATGACAGTATTTTCAGTAGAGGAAAAGCCTAACTCCACTGCTAACTTATGCTTTATGAGCCCAGTTCCCTCGTGCTTACAGGTTTTGCAGTATTCATGTAATCGCAACAAGCCAAGAAGAAATTGTAAATTGCGTTAACTTCATCCCTTATCTATAAGTACAAATTAAGTAACTGATATGGCAGCAGTATTCTTTTTTTTTTTTCTCCACAAATTCCCTGCACTTGCAGATGAACTCGGATTATACTGATTTCTTCTTTACTATTTTATGACACACAGTATCTCTTCTGTCATTTCCTGGGTTTGTTGGAATTTGGGTTTTTGTGTTGTTGTCATTGTGCTGTTTCACTGTTGCAGAGGAAGGGATAGCAAATCCATACCAAATGGGTCTGCTTGGAGTAAGAGCAAAAGCAAATCCAAGAAGACTGATATTTATTAAACTCTACATTTTAGAATTGCAGATTTGAGTTTTAATAATTAGAGGGTTTACAGAACTGTTAGCACAAAAAATTCAGGAGAAAGCATTTCTGTATTCCAACTAATCCCATTCATTTTGGTCCCACTGCACACCCGTTATTTCTTATGGGACTCCTCTCTCATTGCTACTAACTCATTTTCTGAATTCTGACTACATGTTAAATGTCTTATGTATTTTGTCTAGGAATGCTAGGGCTAAGAGGTGCATGGATTAAAACTAAAAAATGACAACAAAGATAATATTTTCAAGTAGTTTGATTTCAAGTAGTACTTGAAGCCTACACAGGCTGCTAGAAATGCTGCAAATGTTGTTGCCAAGCTCATGGCACAGCCCAGAGCTGGGGGGTGGCTTCAAGTCATCCATCATAGCTCACCTTTGCTCTTTGGCTAGGAATTCTCTGGTAAATACTTACACCAAGGATGTGCCACAGAGTGTTTTCTTATCAGAGCAGCCAAGAAAGAGTTTCTGACATTCAGTCAAAGCAGAGAAATGCTAAAGTGATGGTCTGAGGCTCTATCATATTCTGTGTTTTATTAATTCTGTCAATGCCTAATAGCTATGAACAAATCACAAGGAACTGGGGCAGCTCATTCTATGAGGTAATTCATTTACAGAGAATTTTTCAGCCACATTCCTTTAGAATTTGAGAAGAGTAAAATAAAAATGGAGCGGAGCATCTAAGCCAGAGAACTCTGATCCAAAGATGCCTGAAGTCAGTAGACTTTCATGAGTTTATTGTCTGATTTGGGACCTGGGTGCAAGACAGCTGTTTGCAAAATTCCTTTTTAATATGATTTCTGTACTCGCTAAAGAATAGAAATTATTTCTACAGTGTCAAAATTTGCTAAATTTTTCTTCCTCTGAATTTGAGGAAGAGGCTGTTGTGTTTTTAAAGATGTTAGTTCAAATTATGAAGTGTAGCCATGATTGATTTCAAGGAGGAGAGTTTGAGTTAGAATAAAATAGCCTGCCTGAAGCCTTGAGAAATTACGAATCACTGAGCCAAGCCTACGTCAGGAAAGGCAATTTTATCCTATTCAAAGAGACATTTTTCCTTAGGTATGTTACATGAGAACCCTGTGCTCCACTTAAAAAAAAAAAA